>CM077161.1:165919576-165967523 GCA_039583875.1 Platanthera guangdongensis
GACCGACGGAGAACAGCGGCCTGCACTGCCGACTTCTGGAAAGTTTCCGGTTACTGGCCGCCCGGCCTCTTGTGAGACTTCAAATCCACCGGAGGTCGCGGCGCCCGGGCAGGCCGCAGTTTCAAGCGGGCTGGGGGTTCGGGCGATTCCAATGATCCCATTTGCGAGAGTAGAACACGACACTGCGCGGGTTCATCGGTCTCTGCACTCGCTTCATAATCTGGGTAGCCAGGTGTACGTTGTGATTGTACAAACCGGTGAATAGGTCGCGCGAATAGGACGAGACAGACTGGACGGCGATAAGCAAGGCTGAGCGACTTGAGCGATCTAAGCCGAGCGAACGAATTGAAGATTATGTTGTAATATATTTTTATGCTGGATGTTGGACAATCTGGTCGCTGTAAACTGTTGTATTTTTACTCTGCTGCGAACTGTTTGCGGCATATGCGGTTTGTATTTATGATCACCATACATGTGTTTTGTTCTGAAAAATCAAAGTACAGGAAAGTAGTCGTGCGGTCTGGCGAACAGATCGCCGGCTTGAAAATCTGATATCCACATGATTTGCCATGAAATTATTCTAAGTGCAGAGATATAGCCGTACGGACTGACGAACTAAACTGCGGCTTAGTCGTTGCACTGATCTGTATTTCCCGTAGGTTTAGGTCGCGCGGTGTAATGGCTAGCCGCGATTTGACGTTGAGTATTGTACCTCCACTGGTTTCTATAAATAGAGCCGACTCCGGAGATTTCATCACAAGACAGAAAGGATGCGGACTCTGCATTCCACTCCGCAGATCATAAAGAATGTCGGCTTACAAAAGCCGAGCTAGATGATTTTGTAGAGAAACATATGCAGGGAAGCCTGCTAGTCGCGCGGCTTCTGCTGCAGGACGAGCGGATTAATACATCCAACGCAAATCAGATCGCCATCCTCATCGACCACTTTGACTGCGGTTTCCGCTTTCCGGTCATGATGGAGGTCGTGGCGGTTTTCGACCATTATGGCGTTGTGTCAGGACAACTGTCACCAAACTCGATAGCCGCCATATACAGCTTCATCTCATACTTAAGGTCGAAAAAAGTCCGATTTTCTATGAGGTTGTTCCGGGAATGCTTCTCGGTGAGGTCTATCCCGGACTCCGGGACATGATCTTCCGGGGGCACTTGTACTTCGGCTGCAGGGGGCTGTAAGATCGTCAACCTGGAGAACAAGATCGCCAACTGGTCGGAGCGGTTTCTTATCTTCGAGGGAAACCTGGGGTTGCTGCCAGTCAACCCCCAAATCCGCGAAGAGGCCGCCTTCGGCAGTGGCGGCTTGGACGGCATGGAGAAGGAAATCTACACTTTCTTCTAGGGGGAGCGGCTTGATGTAAACAATTACATCCCAGTGCTACCGTCCTTAGAAGGAATTGAAGCGGAAGACAGTAAGCTCCAAACCGGCCGAACTGAACTTTTAGTCGCGCGGCCTATGAACTGACTTTGACTTTATCTTTGCAGCTGCTGTGGCGGTCCCGCAGAACAAGACGCTGACGCCTGGCGGCCTGACTCTCACCCAAAGAGAGAAGCGAGCCAGGCGGTCCAAGCCGCCGCGGGCTGTGGAGGAGGAGGAGTCGGCCTCCTCCGGCGAGTTTATGCTGCAGGGAATGGGCAGCGGCCTGAAGGACGTCCATGGCAACCCGGCTGTGCTGTGGAGTCCGGATGGCGAGTCCGTGAAGGTCTCCACCGCCCTCCCTTAGTGGGGGAGGGAAGAAGTAACCCGCCACGCGAACGTGGTTGGCGCTGCGCTGTACGACAAGCGCAACCTGAAGGCGTTGCGCCGAGTTCCCGCAGACGACTTGTCGCGGTTAGCCGTGCAAGTCGGGGCAAGGAGCTTCGTGACAAGCCACTTCATGGGCCTTGCCTACAAGCAGTTAATGAAAGAAAAGAGCAGCCTGGAGAGGCGGTTAGTGGAAAAAGAAGAAGAAAACAAGCGACTGAAAGAAAGGGGGGCGGTAAGTCATCACCCGATACTCGTGCGGTTAGCATTATGAAACCGTGCGGTCTTACCTTTACTTCTTTTGCAGGCAATGTATGACCCGGCCAACCACACCTTCCAAGGCAACGTCTTCCCGCAGGTCGTCCAGGGGATTGATGGAGCGCTTAACCGCCTCCGAGACCTTGGCGGCTTGGCGGCCGGCTTCACCGACTTTACCTGTGCCGACATTTACCCCACCATGAAAAAGAAGGTGGCCGCCGTCTCCAGGGCGATCAAAGGCAAAGGCAAGGTCGGCGAGGAAGACGGCGAAGAGGAGGAAGACGACGAGGAAGAGGGTGGCCAGGGAAGCCGTAGCGGAGGCGCATCGTCTGAGTCCGGCGGTCAAGAATCCGAGACCGCGCGGACAGATTCGGCGACTTCTGGCAGTTCAGACGGCTCGGCGGCTAGCAGCAGCGGGTAATCTGAATCCTCCGTCGACATCGATGATGGCGGTGATTCAGGTTCTCCTGCGGCTAAAAAATTCAAGCCGGCCGATTAGAAACTTTTAATTTGTTACTTGTATTTTGATCTTTTTGGGACATCGACGGTATTTTTTTTTGTAAACCGCGCGATTAACGTTTTGTAACATTCAATGAAATAGGAATAGAAATGAAGGAAAACTTCACCTTTGACGTGTCTCTTACTTTACATCTCATTTTTCTTACTTGTTCCAGTCCGCGCGGTCTTAGTATAACTTCCAATTTAATAGATAGTTAACATATAAACCGGTCTGAAGCCATACTGCGACTTTCATGGAGTCATCCGCAAGAGAGAAAGAGATATTCATGCGGCTTATTTTAGAATAACCATCGACTATAAGCCGTGCGGCTAACAGATTAAACCGTCATTAGCCGCAGCTTAATTGTACATAAACTATGACCCGTAAGCCGCGCGGCTAAGTACCTTGGCCGCCGAAAAGCCTTAACAATGAAGTATAAGTTTGCGGCCAGGGCGAACTCTCATATAGATCGCGCTTACGATGAAAGAGACAAGGATAGAGAAATGGTCTGCGGCTTCTGATATGATAACATAAGCCGACAACCAAAAATACTTAATCATACTTAGTCGACAACTAAGTCGACCGAATAATAGTAATCAAAACTGCATGAGAGCGGATAGGTACATAGAAGCCAAATAATTTAAGCCAGAAATAGGTCGGCCGACTTCACGAGTATATGAGTCATAAGCCTTCAGATAGGCACATGGAAGCCAAATAATTTAAGCCAGAAATAGGTCGGTCGACTGCCCGATTATATATAGAACAAACCGATATGTAGGTATATAGAAGCCGGACAATATAAACCGTCATATAAAACCGCGCGGTCTGTAACTGAATTGAAAATCTTTCTTTTGATCTGAGAAAGATGGGTTACAGACTTAAGCGACCAAGCGGGCAGGTGCGCACGAAGCCCATTGCTTTCCACGCAAGGTCGCGAAAACTGTAACCCACATCACCCAAGTAGACTCGACAGACTGAATAATCCAAGCTCTGCGGATTAGCTGAAGACCATAGCAAAGTCTAGCTGAATTGAAAATCGAAGGCTTGCGGACTTAGCGAACACCAGTTTTAAGTCCACACCTTTGTCTGCTAAAAGAAATGATTCATAACCAATGCGACCAAGTGGGCAGGTGCACGAAGCATTGCTTTCCTCACAGGGTCACAGGAGTTATGCAATCAACCCACTTCAGAATTAGGTGACCAAGCGGGCAGGTGCGCGTGGCAGTGCTTTCCTCGCAAGGTCACAAAAGCTGCCTGCTCAAAAAGAGGGGAAGGATTCACTGCCCTCTTGCCTAGAGTACAACCCAAGTTGATCTTTCTGGCAGGTGCGTGTGGCATTGCTTTCCTATAAGATCAACCCAGCTGTGGGTCTCCTGCAGGCACTGCTTGAGGGTTCCAAAGAGTGTTCGAGGGTCACGAACTAAGATGATCGGTGGGCAGGTGTGTATAGCATTGCTTTTCTCACGTGATCATCAAAGTTGTAACGATATCCCTTAAAGTGGCCTAGTAGAGCTTAACTCCCACCCCGTCCCTCCATAATGCAGAGGTGGGGTCAGGTACTAGCCGGGATCCGAAATTCAGTTTCCTACCACACTAGAACCTGCATGCTCCCACTACACGGTGCGAAATCTCCCCGCAACACGTGATCTTTGTGGTGTTACGCTAATGACAACGGTTCTAAGGGAGGTTTATGCTGAACATGGCGATGTCTCTTGGAGTCAGTTATCCCTATTTCTCAAGCTGTTAAGAAAAGAGAAACGCTTGAAAAGGTGTTAGTATGAGGTTTTGAGATATGAAATAAACACATATTCGATATAGAAACTTTAGGAAATGAATTGGTAATAAAAACAAACTAACGCGTTTGGGTTTACTTCCATGATTGAAGATGAGACCCTTTTAGCCTATTTATTCCAAGCCGGAGAGGGTGTCCAGCATGCCTTTGTCTTTTCAGGCTTCGGAGGGGGATGTAAAGATCCTCTGGACGGCATCATCAAACTTTTCCTGCTTCATCATCCTCTACACTAGTTGCTTAATAGATTTACAATCTTCCGTCAAATGACCCTTTCCTTTGTGATATTCACAATATTGATTAGAGTCCCTGGATTTCTGGCATAGAGTCTGAAATGATTCCTTGGAACTTGCTTTGTCTTTCATGACACGGTCAAAAGTGCCTCTTCAAGCACGAGAGTACTGATCAGCGAGGCTGATTAGCTCCTGATACGTTTTTTCTTTTCTGAGGGTGGCTTTGAACTTGAACGATCCTTCCTTTAATCCCTCAATTAGAGCAATTTTGTATACTTCTGGATTGGCTTCCCCAACTTCAAGAACCTCCTTCTGAAATCGTCTGATGAAATGAGTGAGTGCCTCCTTTTTACGCTGTTTTGCCTGGAATAAAATTGACACGTGCTTTTTCCTTTTCGCAGAAGCAGAAGCAGAAGTATCTTGCATTGTCCTCAAGTGATTAGGAGGATAAGCGACAAACTGAGGACCTGGTTTTTCAGCCCGCAGAGGGGCTGCCGACTGCACAGGCGAGTAGGATGCCGGGTGGTTTTGCGCGTAGGCGCGCGGATAGGGCCGCGGGTAGGCTTGTACTCCTTGCGGACAAGCAAGTGGATTAACAGGCGGACTGTCCACTGCGGATGCCGAGTTGACGGAGGAGACCGGTGTTTGTGCGAACTGCGAGTCTAGCCTCTTGACAATAGCTCCCAAGACGTCGTACACCGCGGCGAACTGCAAACCGACGACATGAGAAATTTTGTCAGTTTCTTGTGCTAACCGCACAACTGCTTCCCAAAGGGGATCCTTGTCGGGTTGAAGGTCAGGTTGAGCGGTCTGGCGATCTGACATTCTGTCCGCAGACTTCAAAAAATGGCTTGATCTAAAGGTCGCGTGTTAACTGTTGATGCAAAAAATGCGCCCTCACTGTCGATGCACGAAAACGGATAGGGGGTCGAGCACCACCAGCTAACGGTTCGAGCACGGGGGAAGGAAGGAAGTGGAAAAAGGCAGACTGCAAGCAGTTATCTACTAAGCGGACGAGAGAAAAAAGAACAGCCGAGCCGTGAACCACGACAACACCCGACTTCGCCCGTCGCGACCTGAATGCCTCTCTTGTGACAGACTTTCCTTTGATTAAAAGTGAAGCAGTTACAAGAAAAGAAAAAGGAAACCGAACAGGCCGGCCGGACTGCAAGCCGCAAGGCACTACACTTAGACCGCGGCTCTTAACAAGAGAGCTCCTGGAGACAAGTCAGCGTGTCTTGGGAAGTGCACCCCCCCTATTTATAGGCTAGGGGGCCTGCCCAAGCAGGCAGGGCTAAAGTTACCGGCTGCCCGGGGTACAGGAGAACCGGGCAGAGGTGAGGGGAAGCAAATGAGCAGAAAACGAGAAAGGAGGGAAGCCGCACGGCCTGGCGGATTCCTCCTGGCGAGCTGATGGTCTGAGTCCTGGGCCTTGTCGCGGAGCAGGGTCGGCGTTGGCGGCGGTCTGACATGAATACCGCCCGGCTTCGGTGATGACCAGACGAGTTGATCTTAGATGCGGCTAGCCGACCAGGCCGCCCTCTGGTGACCGTCCGAATTGTGATACTTGGCGGCTAGAACAACCAGGCCGCCCGGTCTGGAAAGCTGCGCGAATAGGTCGCGGATTCCGGGCTTAACACTCAACCTCGGCCGATGACAGGGAAACTACCTTCTATTTTCTGGATGACCAGGATATGACCTTGCTTCCTAAGAGAAAGATGTAACCACTCGTGCTCTTTCTATCGTCTTTGTCTCCTCCCCAGTCACTGTCAGTGAATCCTGTCAACTCTGCATCTTCTTCCCTCTCATATAGTAGACCTAGCTGCTTGCTTCCTTTGAGATAACGCAGGACACGCTTTGTTGTGATGAGGTGTTCTGAGCTTGGCATCAAAAGATACCGAGACAAAATACTCACAGCATTTTCAATGTCTGGTCTTGTATTGGTGAGGTAAATCAGTGATCCAATCAAGCTCCTATAATCTGCTTCCGGGACAGATTTGTACTGATCACAGTGGGAGAGCTTTACACGTGTGGCCATTGGAGTGATGGATGGATTTGCTTCATTCATTCCAAACTTCTCTAGTAGCTTTATTATATATCTCTCTTGGTTAATGAAGATGCTCCTTGGTTTTTGCTTTATTTGGAAACCTAGGAAATATCTCATGAGTCCAAGGTCACTCATCTCATACTCCTTCATAGTTTTCTTGAAAGCTTTTACAATTTCTGTTTTTGACCCTATGAAGATCAAGTCATCAACATATAAGGTGAGTAGCAGGAACTGATTGTTTGGGAAATTTTTGGTGTATAGAACAACATCAATCTTGCTCCTTGCATAGCCATTTGCTACAAGATAGGAGTCAATCTTTTGATTCCATGCCCGGGGTGCCTGCTTTAGGTCATAGAGTGCTTTCCTTAGTCTATATACCTTCTCTTCTTTTACTCTCTTCTCAAATCCTTCAGGCTGATTTAGATAAACTTCTTCTATGGTTCCATTGAGGAATGCAGATTTTACGTCTAATTGATGGACAAGGAGGTTGGCTTGAACTGCAACAGCTAGGAGAGATCTGATGGTCTCCATTCTCACTACTAGAGCAAAGGTTTCTGTGTAGTCTATCCCTTGTTGTTGGGTAAAACCTTTGGCCATTATTCTGGCCTTGTACGTTATTATGGCTCCATTCTCATCTTGCTTCACTTTATAGACCCACTTTAGATTTATTATTTTCTTATTTGCTAGTTTGGGAACTAATTCCCAGGTCTCATTCTTTTCTACCATCTTCATTTCAGCTTCCATTGTCTCCATCCAATTTGGATCAGAGGCAACAACTTTGTAGTCTTCAGGCTCCTCTTTGGTGAGAAAAGCTAAATCTGCACATTGATAGATGTCAGTTAAAAATTTATACCTCTTGGGAGATGATGACTCTTCATCTGAATTAGCTTCAGGAATTTGGTTTTCTTCTTGCAATGCCTCCACAGATGGATCGGATGGCTGATCCTCATCAGTAACCGCATCTAGTGGAGGGGAGCCAGGAAGCTCAGAGGGACCAAGAAGTTGATAGGCTTCTGAAGGTGTGGCACCAAATTGAGTCTGATCCCAATTCCATGTAGCATTCTCATCAAAGGTGACGTCCCTGGAGATATAAAGTTGTAGAGTTTCTGGATTGAGGATCCTGTATGCTTTGGATTGAAGGCTGTAGCCGACTAGAACTCCCTTTTCTGCTCTCATCTCTAGCTTATTTTGATCCTCCTTGGGAATGTGCCTGTAGGCAAGGCACCCAAAGGTTCTAAGATGTTGCACGTTGGGCTTCTTCTTCCATGCCTCATAGGGTGTTGCACCCTCTACACTTCTTGTGGGGGATCTATTTAACACAAACGGCTGTGTGAGCAGCCTCTGCCCACAACATTTGGGGAAGCCTGAAGTGATTCAACATGGTTCTCATTCTCTCTGCTATAGTTCTGTTTTTTCTTTCTACAACTCCGTTTTGCTCAGGTGTTCGAGGGGCAGTTAGTTCTCTGGCAATGTCGTGACTTTTACAAAACGTCATAAAGTCTTCTCCTGTTAATTATCCTCCACGATCTGTCCTGAGCCTTCTTATACTGTGTCCACTTTCTTTTTCAACTTGAATTTTGAACTCTTTAAACTTTGTAAATGCCTCAGATTTCTGTTTTAAGAAGAATATCCAGGAGTATCTTGAATAATCATCTATTAAACTTAAGTAATACCTCATACCACCAGGAGTTGGAGTTGGAGCTGGCCCCCATAAGTCTGCATGAACCAATTCCAGGGGTTTATTTGACCTCCAGGAAGCTAAGGATGGAAAGGATAGCCGATGGCTCTTCCCATGGATGCAGTCTTCACATTTGTGGTTGTCTTCCTTCAGTTCTAGCAGTCCCTGAGCCATCTCCTTTTGTTTTAGCAGGACAAGATCTTTGTGATTTAGATGTCCAAATCTATTGTGCCATAACATTAAGGATGAGCTGCATACAAGTGCTTCTTCATTTGGGATTTCTAGCTTCAGAGGAAACATGTTATTTGGTCGTATTCTAACTGAAGCTATGCGCACACTTGTCTCATTGTAGCAGATATGGCAGTGGTCCCCTTCAAATGTTAGGGTATAACCATTCTTCATGAGCTTCCCCACACTCAGCAAGCTTTGGGAGAGTGATGGCACATAATGCACTTTCTCTATGTGTCTTATATTCCCATCTCTAGACCTCACTGTCACTGTCCTCGTTCCTTCTATGGCTAGCTTCTTTCCATCTCCTAGTGTTACATCAGTTTTACTTGTTTTACTTATTTCAACAAAATATTGTTTGCAGGGAGACATGTGGTTAGAACAACCACTGTCAATAAACCAGGTTTCATTTGGAATTTTTTTTGTGCTAGTTTCAGTTACAAACAATTTTTCTGTTGTGTTTAAGTATTTGGCTTCTTCCTTCTTCTCTTCCTTGTCCTTAGACCAATAGTCCTTCTGCATGTGTGTAGGCTTCTTGCACCTTTTACACTTGTAGAAGCAGTTCATGGCTATGTGATTTGTCCTTTTGCAAAGAGTACAAAAGATTTGTGGATTGTTGTTTTTAAAATCAGGATTTGGTCTCCCTTCATTGGATCTGCCTCTTCCCCTACCTCTCATGCCTGGTTTGGGGTTTCTCTGGGTGAGTTTTTCAGAGATTTTGGTTTTTGATTGAAAAGCTTGTTCAAGTTCACCATTGCTTCTTTTGAGTCTTTTCTCATGGGCTTGGAGTGATCCCAGAAGATATGTGATGGAGAGGGTTTTAAGGTTCTTTGTCTCTTCTATGGTTGTCACTATAGGATCAAATTTAGGAGGAAGGCATCTAAGGATTTTTGGTGCAATCTTCTTATCCTTGAGCTTATCTCCTAGACTCCTAATTTGGTTCACAATACCCAACAAACGAGAGACAAAATCCTTAACAGATTCTCCCTCTTTCATGGCTATATTTTCAAAAAGCTTCCACCGATGTTGAAGTTTGATGTCGATTACCTTCTTTGAACCTTGAAATTCTTCTTGAAGAATGTCCCATGCAATTTTTGAGGTGGCTGCCTCCATTATCCTTGGGTAGATGCTCTTGCTTACTCCTTGATGCAGTATGAGGAGAGCTTTTGCTTCATGCTTGGCTTCTTCCCCAGCAGCTTTGAGCTTAGCAGGATCTTGTTCTTTTTCCTTCCCTTTGGATGATGCGGCCGTCTCCTCCTTCCTCCCTTCTTTCACTAGCTCCCAGAGCCCTTGGGATTGAAGCAGAAGACGAATGTGGGTGGACCAAAACTCATAATGTTCCCCATCAAAAATGGGTACACCGGATTGGGTTAATTGAAACATGTGGGTGGAATTTTGAGTTGACATATGATGAGTAGAGATATCGGGAAGAATATGAAGCTTGCTTCAAAGGATTATAACCTCGCTCTGATACCAATGTTGTGACATGAGGGCCAAGAGAAAAAAAAAACAAATTCATAGAGTAAGAAATCGGGAGATAGAAATTGACAACTCATTCATTGATTTTCATTACAACATTTTGCAGGTGCAATACATACTTATATAGAGAAAGTAAGCATCAGGTTACACGATGGGAAAATAAATTTCTTCAGGTTCCAATGTTGGCTGCTTCGACTTCTTCAGTTACAGGTAATCGTTGCTTTGTTTTTTGCACATCTGTCATCAAGATGTCTTCTCCTTGTGCACCTTCCTCTTCTTGACGTCTTAGCTTCTGGTCTGGTTTTATACTCTGCATTAATTACTTCGACACCTAGACCTATTCTACTACTTAGATGGAAGAAATCAACAACTTACAATACAGAGATTGAACCAGACAAAGCAATATGCAAATGTAGCAAGCGCACTCACTCGCGTAAGCAAAAAAGAAGCACTTTCTGGGTCAGAAGTTCTTTCAACTCAAAGAAGAAGGATTAGGCTGCTCGATTTTCCCGCTGAACAAGAAAGTGGGACAATTAGGCTGACCTTGTTACTTTAGACCCTTCGTATCGGGCTGGCTAGGACGTAATGTAAAGCTTATAAGGATATCGAAAGTATGGATCGATAACAAGCATATTGGTAGTGAAGATCTTCCCCTCTTTTAGGATAAAGCTTAGGAAAGCGCTTGCTTGAGCTGGGAGCCGCGGTTGAGTGATGAGTTTCAGTCCTAAGGGCATCATCTTCACGTGTTCATTTCATTTTTGAAAAAGGAAAGGAGAAGTCTATTAAGTTATGTCTCCATAATAGTTTCAAAACAACAGGGAATACCCGAGAGAAAGTCAGCTCAGGCTTTACCAATCTGGAAAAATGAAGAAGTCTATTAAGTTATAGTGACTTAAGGCTAAGGCAAGGGATGAAGAAACTTGACCAACGGGAGAGGATGCTTTCATGAAAAAAATGGGCAAGCTTCTTTCGTTCAAAGGATCTCTCTTGTAATTCCAGTTGGTGAAGTATGTTCTCCATTTCTTTTATTCTCCCACTTGTTTTAGAAGAAGATCTAACAAGTGAAAGACTATATTCTTTCTGTTACTTAAACTTAAGCCTCGATACAAATTTCTAGAATTTCTCTTTTGTAAGTTAAGAGAGTATTAAGATGTCAACTAGCTTCAGCTTGTCGTCTTTCTATCTTTGGTTGATAGGACAAATTTCCATTCTCGATTATTCAATAATTGAAAAAGAACCTTATCTTCTAAGTTGGTTTGACTTATGACTGAGATTTTCTCTATTGGTCTCTTTTGCCCTTTTGAATGTCCTTTTCCAGAGTGCCTTACTTTGACACAACCGGAGGCGGTCCTGCATATCAAATTCTCTTTCTAGTGGAAAACAACTTGGTATGCTATGCATATCGATATGCTAAAAGGCCGTTTTCAACCCCGTCAGTGAAGCTGTTGGTGATTGACTTGTTGACCGGGTCAACAAGTCAAAAGGTAGTTTTTGGTATTATTTTTATGTTTGCATTTATTATGAGAGAGGGTGTATATTTATGATGTGAGAGAGTTGTTTAGTTTTCTTTTGCCTATATAAAGGCCCCCCTTGTACATGTTTTGGTGTGGAAAATAGTGAAAATCCTCCCAACTTTAGACTTTGTAAGGGTGTGAGAGCGCTGCAGCGCTAGGAGTGTCTTGTGAGGACAAACCGGGCGGTTAGGACGAGAGGCCGGGCGGCTTGTTTGATCTCGCCGCGAGAAGAAGCGGTTGCGGTTTGATCTCGCCGCGAGAAGGTGGTCTCGCGGCTTGTGTGCTCGCAGGGGTGTACTCGCCGACGGTGGACTCGCGGTTTGGCGGTCTCGCTGTGAGTGGTGTGTTTGGGGTTTGTGAGCGCCCGCGTGTGGAGGACTCGCCGGGTTGGTCTCGCAGTGCCGGACTCTCCTGGGTGTAGCTCGCGCGTGGAGTTGGGAGCTCGCCGTGTGGGTGGTAAACCGCGCGGGTAGGAGTTTTTGGTGTGGTACTCGCCGAAGGTCGGTCTCGCGAGTAAGCTACTCGCCAGAAGGGGGGACAGACCGCGCGATCTGTGGCGGTTTAGAAGTGGCCTGGTGGTGTTGAGTTGGACTGGGCCTGTTTCACGTTTCCAACAAGTGGTATCAGAGCCAGGTTCAATCCCCTGGGAGTTTGCTCGGAAGGTCTCGTGATAAGAAGAGATGGAGATGGGAAGTGGAATGCCGGGGCAAGTCCCCAAGTTGACGAAGACCAATTATGGGAACTGGAGCATCCAGATGAGGGTACTACTAGCCTCCAAGGAGTTGTGGGAGGTAGTAGAGGATGGTGTGGAGGTGCTGACTGCCGAAGCAGAAGCCGCGTTGACGAACGCACAGAGGACAACACTGAGAGAAGCTAAGAAGAGGGACAAGAAGGCTTTGTTCATTTTGTACCAAGGGGTAGACGAAGCTACATTTGAAAAGATCTCGGACGCCGAGACTTCGAAGGAGGCATGGGCGATCTTGCAACGCTCCATGCAGGGAGTTGACAAGGCCAAGAAAGTTAAGTTGCAATCCCTCCGAGGCCAGTATGAGATGATAAGGATGCAAGGGTCGGAGAAGGTTGACGACTATGTGACCCGTCTACGGACGCTCACAAATGAGATGAAGAGAAATGGGGAGACCATAGACGAGGTTAGCTTCATGGAGAAGCTCCTACGCTCTATGTCAAAGAAATTCCGACACGTGGTGGTGGCCATCGAAGAATCGAAGGACCTCACGGTAATGACGGCAGATGAACTGATAGGCTCACTGCAAGCCCATGAGTACAGAATGGCGCAAGATGATGAAGAAGTGAGTGGCTTGGGAAAAGCACTCCAGACTTAGCTGAACTTCGGAGAGAGCTCAGGAAGTGGTGGTGGCCAGCGTGGTCGTGGCTACCAAGGAAGAGGTAGAGTAGGAAGAGGTGGTAGAGACCAAGGGAGAAGTCAATCACACCAGAAGGAGTTCGGGCAGAACCAAGGTTGGAACACCGGAGGTAGAGGAAGAGGCCAAGGCAGAGGCCAATGGCAGAGGAGGAAGAGACCAAGGCAGAGGCCAAGGAAGAGGAGGTAGAGGAGACATGTCCCAGACTCAATGCTACAACTGTGGCAAGTTCGGGCACATGAGCTATGATTGTTGGGCTCCTCGGAAGGGAGGAGAGACCAACCACTATGCGGAGACGAGCAACACGGGAGGCGACCCGATGATGTTCCTTACGGTCCAAGGTGCTGGAGGCGGAAGGAATGGAGTGTGGTACTTAGACACCGGAGCCAGCAACCACATGTGCGGAGAGAGGGAGCTGTTCACGAGCCTTGAGCCAAATGGTGGTGAGGTGAGTTTCGGCGACGCCTCAAAGATAGCAGTGGAAGGAAGAGGAGTTGTGGCGGTTGTGTTGAGTGGAAAGGAGGTTCTCATCAACGACGTCTTTTATGTGCCGGGCTTGAGGAGTAACATTCTAAGTCTTGGGCAGCTGGTGGAGAAGGGCTACCGGGTCTTGTTGCGGGATGACACTCTGGCCATGAAGGATGGTCATGGGAAAGAAGTAGTGTGGGTAAAGATGACGGCGAACCGTCTCTTCACTTTGAGCATGGATGTAAAGGAGACGACATATCTCGCGAGGAATGAAGAAGAGGAGGAAGCTTGGCTGTGGCACCACCGGATGGGGCATCTGGGGTTCACAGGCCTGAAGTTGTTGTCTGGATCAAAGATGGCGGAAGGACTGCCTATGATCACACCTCCTCATAGGGTCTGTGAGGCATGCACCAAAGGGAAGCAGAGAAGAGAGACATTTGAGGGTGGCAAGTCCCGAAGGGCGACGAGGCCATTGGAGTTGGTTCACTCGGACATTGCTGGTCCATTTGAAACAACTTCAATCGGTGGAAGCAAGTACTACATCACATTCACCGACGATTTCAGCAGAAAGTGTTGGGTGTATTTTCTGAAGGAGAAGGCTGAGGCGCTGGAGAAGTTCAAGGAGTTCCGAGCGATGGCTGAGAAGGAGAGCAGTCAACCGCTGAAAGTACTTAGAACGGATAGAGGTGGGGAGTACACCTCTAGGCTGTTCGACGAGTACTGCAGGCAATGGGGGATCTCTCATCAGCTGACGACGGCCTACTCGCCTCAGCAGAATGGCGTGGCAGAAAGGAAGAACCTCACAATCATGAACATGACACGGAGCATGGTGAAGGGTAAGGGACTACCGAAGAAGTTCTGGGCGGAAGTAGTACAGGTGGCTGTGTACGTGCTGAATCGGTGCCCTACCAAGAGTGTGAAGTTCAAGACACCATTTGAGGCTTGGAGTGGCTGGAAACCAAGTGTGAAGCACCTGAGGGTCTTCGGGTGTGTGGCCTACGCCCACGTCCCGGACCAAAGGAGGAAGAAGCTGGACGACCGAAGTGAAAAGTGTATTTTTGTGGGCTATGCTCCTGTGAGCAAGGCTTACAAGTTATACAATCCTGAGACGGAGAAAGCTATCATCTCAAGGGACGTGGTGTTTTAAGAAGGAAGCTGCTGGAGCTGGGATGAGGCGGTGAAGAACATCAAGGGGATGTTTTTCGAGGATGATGAAGAAGAAGGTGGAGGAGAGGCTGAAGTGGAGATGGGTGGAGCGGAGCCACCATCACCACCAAGCGGAGGTCCAGGGGGAGTTCTCACCCCTTACTCTAGTGGTGCAAGCACGAGTGGAAGCGGCCCTGGAGGAGCAAGCACCAGTGGGAGCAAGGACTACCGTCCTCAGCCCAGGATGCGGAGGCTGGATGAGATATATGAGGAGACGACACCGACACTTAATAACTTTTCTTTATATTGTCTCTTAGCAGATGTCGAGCCGTGCTCCTACGATGAAGCTGCCAAGGAGAAGAGTTGGAGGAAGGCGATGGATGCGGAGATCGCTTCCATAAAGAAGAACGAGACCTGGAAGTTGGTCGACCCTCCTGCAGGCCAGAAACCCCTTGGGGTGAAGTGGGTGTACAAAGTAAAGAAGAACAAGGATGGCGGAGTGGAGAAGCACAAGGCCAGGCTAGTGGTGAAGGGCTATCGACAGGTCCAAGGCGTGAACTATGATGAAGTGTTTGCCCCCGTAGCGCGGGTTGACACCATCCGGTTGATCATAGCGCTAGCGGCTCACCATGGTTGGAGAATCATGCAGATGGATGTGGTCTCAGCATACTTGAACGGGTACTTGGAGGATGATGTGTACATCGAGCAGCCTCCAAGGTACGTTGTGAAGGGGCAGGAGAGGAAAGTCTGCAAGTTAGACAAAGCACTCTACGGGCTGAAGCAAGGGGCAAGAGCATGGAACGGAAGGATAGATGATTACTTGGAAAAGCATGGCTATCAAAAGAACCCGCATGAGCACGCCCTTTACACTGTTGAATTCTGTGAAGTGAAAGTGGGTGAATGGAAGGCTTGGGAAACCTATCCGCGCGGACTACGCGGACTGGGTTGGCAGACTGCTAGGTCGGCAGGGATGTTGCAGGCGGTTTGCTCTGTGGCGGCCTGGGCGGTCTGTTCGCGCGGACTACACGGACAGCAGCGGCGGTCTGACAGGCCAGTGTATGCTCAGCAGGCGGTTGACTCCCAGGAAGTAACCGGGCGGATAGAAATGCTATCCGCGGAGTCCGGCATGAAGCGGACTGAAGAACTGGAGCTCGGCAGACCGGTTTGGCAGTTGCCTTGGTCTTGCTCTGGTGCAGCGGGAAGCTGCGGAGACAGCCGGTCAGCGCGGACAGAAACTGGAGGTCGCCCGGTATGGCGGGCTAGATCCAGTGTCCGCCAGTAAGTGCGGACTGGCCCTTGTGGCCAGCAGACTGGACTTGGTGTGATCTGAACCAAGTCCAGGATGGCTCAGTCCGGGGAGATTGCGCAGTGGAGCGTGGGCTGGTTTCTTAGTCCGCCAAGCGTAGTAGAAGTGTTGTTGCCTTGTTTGCTAGCTTGGGGAAATGCGGACTGGAGAATTGCTTGTGCAGGAGCGTGCGGACTGGAGCCTGAGTCCGCTGAGTCCGGTTTAGCCTTGTGACAAGGTTATGGACTCAGGAGTTGCGGACTGGAGTCTGTTGTTAGCGGACTGGATTGGCGTGTCCGCTAAGTCCGGAGGTGCCTTGGCAATGAGGCAATGGACTTGGGATATGCGGACGGAAGCCCGGTGTCCGCTGAGTCCGGCAGGTGCCTTGATGGCGAGTCTGTGAGCTCGGGTTTTGCGGGCTGATGCCTTGTCCGCAGAATGGCGGACACGGCTGTTGTGGAGTCCGGCTGTGGTGGTCCTGGCTTGGTCTCTGGCGGCAAGGCGGGCTGGATATTGGAGTCCGGCCTTGGAGAAGCTAGGGCGGACTGGCTATCTGCACAGGAGCGGCGAACTGGAATGTGTGTCCGCGGGCTGGCGGACACACTTGTTCTAGCTGCGGGTTGTGGCGGTGATCCTATCGGCTAGGGCGGTGACCATACTCATCATCGTGCCTATAAATAGGACCCATGTCACATCAGGAAAGAAGAACCTAGACCAAAGTAAGTGAACAGTAATTGAGCTCGCGTAAGTTGCTGCGGTCTGGACTTTGGTGTCCGCGCGGATTGAGAGTTGACCCGGTTGTGCTGTGCAGGTTGTGCGGATAGCGCTGGAAAGCCAGGACTTGGCTCTGATTGCGGTCAGGGACAGTGCGGACTCTGCGGTTAAGCAACAGGCGGTAAACAGCAGGTCGTGGATAGCGACCAGGCGGTCTTCTCTTTGGCGACCTGGTTCGGGGTTCAGGAAGTCGTCTGCTTCAGGCGGACTGTTCCATTCGGTGACGCAGCTTGTGCGGTCTGGCGGCGTACAGATCGGCGGTGAAGAGCTAAGCATTGGAATAAAGGGTGAGTCCGCGCGGCTTGGGTTGCGGTCTGGCGATCTGGCGGACTGAGCGGACTCCACAACAGTAGGTCGGCGGCTTGTTGATTGAGTCCGCGCGGCTTGTTTTTTGTTCTTGTCTTTGTAACTGTCTCTGCTCTCCCGGTGTTGGGTTTTGGTGAAGCATGTCTCGCCATGTATGTCTCGCCTTGTAAAGAAGTTTGCTCTTGATCAATAAAGAAGCTTGTGCTGCATGTGTTACTGGTTGTTACTGCTTTGTTGAGATAACCCCTGCTAACTCCACGATCCGGGAAAACTTTCAACATTATAAGTGGGCGTATTCTCCTTCGGTTTGTTGAGTTGTCAATAGGGTATCCAAGGGGGCGTCTGCGGTTTGTTGAATTTTAACATGGTATCAAAGCGAGGTTGTTGGAGTGGTCAAGCAGTGCTCAATGGAAGTAGTTGCTCTTCTGAAGAGGAAATCAGTGGTAGAACCATGGCAGTGGAGGATGCAAGTTGTCTTGGTATTGATCTCCTTACAGAGACGAACTGTGAACGGTGGAAGTCATGTATGAAGAGCTTTCTTCTTGGCGAGGACCTTTGGGAGGTTGTATGCGGAGCAGGAAGACAAGAGGATACTGCTGGCAATGCTGAGGCGATGAGAGCTTGGAAGGAGGCAAATGCGAAAGCGGAGTCTATTCTCAAGCAGGTGATCTCATCGGAGCTCTTGGACCACATCAGTGGATGTCGGTCAGCTACGGAGGTCTGGACTTCCCTTGATGGGTTGTTCAGGAAGGAGGTGAAGATTGCTGCGGAAGTTGGTCCCTCTACTTTATATCAGGAAGAAAGGAGTGTTTCTCCTAGGCGTGATAGGAAGAGGAAGGAAGGACCACGGTGCTATAAATGCAAGCAGCAAGGTCATCTTCGGAAGGAGTGCAAGGTTGTCTTGCTCTCGGCGAACATAGCTCATGTAGGGAGGAAGGAGAAGAACGTAGTTGGGATTTCAACTAGTTCTGGAGTTGATCGGAGGAATGCCAGTGATAGTGCTGCTATCTGGCATGAAAGACTGGGGCATGTAGGGATGGACAAGCTGAAAGCAATGGCGGAAAGAAGACTCGTAAGAGGCTTGCCTAGATTGTCATCCTATGGCGATGGTCGGGGGTGTGCGGGATGTCAGGAAAGTGGAGCCTATCGCTTCATGGTTGACAAAGCACAATCCAGATGTAATGCACCATTGGCGGTTGTCCATTGTGCTCTGGTGGGACCGACCGTCACGGCCAGTCTTGGAGGCAGCAGGTTCATGCTGATATTGGTTGATGACTATTCTGGGTATACTTGGGTATACTTTATGAAGAAGAAGTCCAACATGGTACGCTTGTTTGTGGAGTTCAAGAAGCTTGTGGAAGGCCAGCTTGGCCGGAGGATCAAGGTGTTGAGGACAAGTATCGGTGGTGATTTTGGCTCAACCGAGTTCTCACGCTTTTGCAGGAAGCAAGGGATCCGGATGGAGCTTTCTTGTGGACATACTTCACAACAGGGTAGTATTGCAGCTCGGATGATCCGTTGGTTAACGGAGACCTGCAAGTGTTGGCTTCAGAGTAAAGGCGTTCTGAAGGCTCTTTGGGCGGAGGGAATAGCCTGTGCTGCTCATGTCATCAACCGGATGCCTCTTAGTCCGATCATAATGAAGACTCCTTATGAGCTGATGTTCGGAGTGAAGCCCTCAGTGAAGCACCTTCGGGTGTTTGGATCTACCTGCTATATACACTCTCCGGGTGCTCTCAAGACAAAGCTAGTCTTTGTTGGGTATGATGAGCAGAGAAGAAGATGGAGATGTATGGATCCTGCTACGAAGAAACTCATAGTGTCGAGAGACATTGTTTTCGATGAGTTGACGCCGTATTGGGGTAGCTCTTATGTGGAGCTAGAGATAAGCAGGTCAGATGGTGGGCTGAAGGAGGCTGCTGCTAAGGAAGTGGAGTTGCCTGAGTCACCAGGTGCTCCAGGTTGTTCTAGCTCCGGGGCAAAGGCATCAGAGTCGGGAAGAAGGGGGAGCGATGCTCCAGGATCTTCTGGCTCGAAGGCGGAGGCTTCCGGTTCAGGAAGCAAGGGGAGCGATGTTCCAGGCAGTTCTTGTTCAAGAGGGGAGTCTTCTTGTTCAGGGAGCAAAGGGAGCATTGTTCCGGGTTTGCCCGGGAACGGAGCTGGTTCAATAGCAGCGGAGGTGGTTAGCCATGATCAGGTTCTTCGGAGATCGAAGAGGATCAGTAAGCCACCAGCTCGATATTGTGAAGGGAACACGGCGGACTTGGTACTGTGTTTCCTTGTTAGCCCTCAGGTCGAGCAAGGTACTTCTGGCTGTGATGACCCCACTAGAATCAAGGAGGTGGTTGACACCAAGTCTGAAGAGGTGACTTCTCTCAGAGGTAACGAGGCTTGGACTTCAGTATCCAAGGAAGTTGGTGATACTCCTGTGATGCAAGAGTGGAGGTTGAAGCTGAAGAAGGCAGAGGGAAGCATGACTCCTTTTTGGAGATGCTGGAGGGCTCCCTCATGGTCCATGATATGCGGGGCGAGGACTTTGTCTTGGACATCTCTTCGTAGATGCTATCGGAAGGACCAGGTGCAAGGTTACGGGAGCTGCTGGAGTTATTCGCCACTTCTCACTTCAAGGGGGAGTGTTGAATTCTGTGAAGTGAAAGTGGGTGAATGGAAGGCTTGGGAAACCTATCCGCGCGGACTACGCGGACTGGGTTGGCGGACTGCTAGGTCGGCAGGGATGTTGCAGGCGGTTTGCTCTGTGGCGGCCTGGGCGGTCTGTTCGCGCGGACTACGCAGACAGCAGCGGCGATCTGACAGGCCAGTGTATGCTCAGCAGGCGGTTGACTCCCAGGAAGTAACCGGGCGGATAGAAATGCTATCCGCGGAGTCCGGCATGAAGCGGACTGAAGAACTGGAGCTCGGCAGACCGGTTTGGCAGTTGTCTTGGTCTTGCTCTGGTGCAGCGGGAAGCCGCGGAGACCGTCGGTCAGCGCGGACAGAAACTGGAGGTCGCCTGGTATGGCGGGCTAGATCCAGTGTCCGCCAGTAAGTGCGGACTGGCCCTTATGGCCAGCGGACTGGACTTGGTGTGATCTGAACCAAGTCCAGGATGGCTCAGTCCGGGGAGATCGCGCAGTGGAGCGCGGGCTGGTTTCTCAGTCCGCCAAGCGTAGTAGAAGTGATGTTGCCTTGTTTGCTAGCTTGGGGAAATGCGGACTGGAGAATTGCTTGTGCAGGAGCGTGCGGACTGGAGCCAGAGTCCGCTGAGTCCGGTTTAGCCTTGTGACGAGGTTATGGACTCAGGAGTTGCGGACTGGAGTCTGCTGTTAGCGGACTGGATTGGCGTGTCCGCTAAGTCCGGAGGTGCCTTGGCAATGAGGCAATGGACTTGGGATATGCGGACGGAAGCCGGGTGTCCGCTGAGTCCGGCAGGTGCCTTGATGGCGAGTCTGCGGGCTCGGGTTTTGCGGGCTGATGCCTTGTCCGCAGAATGGCGGACACGGCTGTTGTGGAGTCCGGCTGTGGTGGTCCTGGCTTGGTCTCTGGCGGCAAGGCGGGCTGGATATTGGAGTCCGGCCTTGGAGAAGCTTGGGCGGACTGGCTATCTGCCCAGGAGCGGCGAACTGGAATGTGTGTCCGCGGGCTGGCGGACACACTTGTTCTAGCTACGGGTTGTGGAGGTGATCCTATCGGCTAGGGCGGTGACCATACTCATCGTCGTGCCTATAAATAGGACCCATGTCACATCAGGAAAGAAGAACCTAGACCGAAGTAAGTGAACAGTAATTGAGCTCGCGTAAGTTGCTGCGGTCTGGACTTTGGTGTCCGCGCGGATTGAGAGTTGACCCGGTTGTGCTGTGCAGGTTGTGCGGATAGCGCTGGAAAGCCAGGACTTGGCTCTAATTGCGGTCAGGGACAGTGCGGACTCTGCGGTTAAGCAACAGGCGGTAAACATCAGGTCGCGGATAGCGACCAGGCGGTCTTCTCTTTGGCGACTTGGTTCGGGGTTCAGGAAGTCGCCTGCTTCAGGCGGACTGTTCCATTCGGTGACGCAGCTTGTGCGGTCTGGCGGCATGCAGATCGGCGGTGAAGAGCTAAGCATTGGAATAAAGGGTGAGTCCGCGCGGCTTGGGTTGCGGTCTGGCGATCTGGCGGACTGAGCGGACTCCACAGCAGTAGGTCGGCGGCTTGTTGATTGAGTCCGCGCGGCTTGTTTTTTGTTCTTGTCTTTGTAACTGTCTCTGCTCTCCCGGTGTTGGGTTTTGGTGAAGCATGTCTCGCCATGTATGTCTCGCCTTGTAAAGATGTAACAACCCAAAGTTCTGAAACAGGAAAATTTGGGTGACACGGCCTGGGACACGGGCGTGTCCCAGGGCGTGTTAGGTGACACGGCCTGCGACACGGGCGTGTCGCAGGGCGTGTCGAGGTTGTGTCGACGATTGGGCTTTATCTCGACGATTTTGTTCTCGACGATCCGTCGAGAGGAGGCACACGGCCCAGGACACGGGCGTGTCCAAGGCCGTGTCGCATTCTCTCGACGAGTTTTTCTCGACGATCGTCGAGTGTCGAGAAGTGCGTGTCGAGTGTTGAACACGGCCTGTGACACGGGCGTGTCACAGGGCGTGTCAAATCAGGCGACGAACTCAGCCCGCCAAAGTATTTCGACAGGGCGTGTCTTTGTGCCGTGTCTGGGCACACGGCCTGGGACACGGGCGTGTCACAGGCCGTGTGAAGTCTCGGGATGATTTGGGATTTTTTCCCCAGGTACACGGCCACAGACACGGGCGTGTCTGAAGGCGTGTTGGTGACACGGCCAATGACACGGGCGTGGCCCGTGGACGTGTCACTGGTTTGGATAAGTCGGTTGACCACCGCTTGAGGCACACGGCCTGGCACACGGCCGTGTTCGAGGCCGTGTCGGGTCAAAATATGTGTTTTTGGCAGAATCGTGGCCGTCCATTCCTTCAGTCTGGATCCAAGGGCTTAAGCTTCTTCTTCTTTTTCCTTAAGGGCCGAAATCAGAGAATGATTTCTCACTTTGCCTTGGCCTTCATCTTTCTTCAAGAGAGAGAAAGAGAGAGAAAAAGGAGGAGGAAGAAGAAAGGGGGCTGCTGCTGGTGGTGCTGCGGTTTACCGACGAGAGATCCGAAGCCAGCGTTGCGGAGGAAACGCTCTTGCGAGTCTTGCAAGCTAGCTTGGAGGCCATGGCACCGAAGCGATCGTCAAGGGTAACGACTTTTCTTCCTAGCCATGTGAAGGCTTCCTTTTTGGCATATCTTGTGATTTCCCCCACCAAGAGGTGGCTGATTTTGGGAATCTTTGGGTGGATGCTTGAACTCCCCTTTGTGTTGCATATAGATCCGGAAATGGAGTACGGAATAGGCATGCTGTGTGAAGCCCATCTGGACAGGTTGGTCTGGATTGGTGATGTTGCATACGAACCGGAGAATACTCCGTGATAACGTGTAGTGTACGGAGCCTACGGGTTATGCCTGCGAAAAGGAGTAGCAGGAAGTACTGGGGTGGTAGCCCAGGAAAATAGCCATGTGATGTTTTGGGTCCAACCTGTGAATGAGGCACAGGAAGTACTGGTGGGACCAGGAAAGGCCCTTTTTGTGATGCTTGATGTCATAGGGTGTCCACCTGTGAAGCGAGTCACAGGAAGTACTGGTGTGCCCAGGAAAGACCCCTGACATTTGTGCTTGTGCGGTGTCCACCTGTGGAGAGAGTCACAGGAAGTACTGGTGTGCCCAGGAAAGACCCGCTGTTGTTGTGAGGAAATGGGTATAGTGAAATACCTAGGCTTGAATGCCAAGAACAGGATTGGTGAGACCGACCCGCGCCTTTGATATAGCCATGAGTACGATGTACTCGGGGAAGGCAAGGCGATTTGAGCAACGGGGGGTGGAGGATTCGACCTGCGCTATGTCCGTCTGACGTGAGACCAAAAAGTGCGGTCTGTTGGAGCGCATAGCAAGAGTCTTCGGCCTGCGCGCCATGACACAATGGGGGGCTACGGGCCATCCCGGTGTCCGAGGACTAACTCCGGCTGCACGCCATGGAGTAAATGCTCAAGAGATTTACCGTTGGGTGATAACCCTGATACGGTGGTGGGCAAGAGGTTGCCAGAACACCAAGAATGTGCCCTGAGTGCACGGACCGTTGGGCCGGGTGGCGAACGGTTGTGATGGCTTGTGTGCGTGAAAGCACCTTTTGATGATATAGCTTGTCCTACTTGTGTTATGATATGCCTGCAGGGAAAAATACCGCTGCCCCGAGAGAAGGGGTAGGGTCGTTATAATTTGGTCAGCTGAACGCTGACCGTTGCTTTTGTTTGCCACCGGTGGGTGGATTGTCCCTTGCACAGGTGCTGGAGAGCCGAGCGGGACGCATAGAGGTTGATGCTCCTGCTGGTGTTGCTGCTGCTGCTGTTAGCCCTCGAAGGCTAAATATGTTCTTTTGAATGTTTTCTTTTATTGTGGCCGGCCTGCGCGCCAATCTGTTTTAGGCCACTGTGTGAAAGCTCTGTAAGGCCATAAGGCCAACGCTTGTTTCTATTGTAAGACATTCCTATATATATATAAAATGTGGAGTTTTATGTTTGGACATTCATGAGGAGTTCAAGTAGTTTAGGCTTCCGCTAGAATGCTTGTGATAGGTGCGATGCGCTACTCTGGTATCATTCTGTACCTTCACCGACTGTTTTGTGGTATATCCTGTGGGGCCCCGGCCGGACCTTCTAGAATATATCATATGAACGGATGGGGTTGTTACAAAAGAAGTTTGCTCTTGATCAATAAAGAAGCTTGTGCTGCATGTGTTGCTGGTTGTTACTGCTTTGTTGAGATAACCCCTGCTAACTCCACGATCCGGGAAAACTTTCAACATTATAAGTGGGCGTATTCTCCTTCGGTTTGTTGAGTTGTCAACAGGGTATCCAAGGGGGCGTCTGCGGTTTGTTGAATTTTAACATACACCAAGGTGGACCAGGAAGGCAACATGATGATTGTGTGCCTCTACGTGGACGACATGATTTTCACGGGAAATAATGCTGCTATGTATGAGGAGTTCCGAGGCATGATGAAGAAGGAATTTGAGATGACAGACTTGGGAGAGCTGAGCTACTTCCTGGGAGTGGAAGTGAAGCAGGGAGAAGATGGGATCTTCATATCCCAGAAGAAGTATGCAGAGGAGATCTTGAAGAAGTACAGGATGGAGGATAGCAAGTCTATCTCCACTCCTGCTGACCCAGGGTTGAAACTGAAGAAAGATTCTAAGGAAGGAGCGGTGGACTCTACCCTATTCAAGAGTTTTGTGGTCAGTCTACGCTACCTTACCTTCACCCGACCGGACATCATGTATGCGGTCAGAGTGGTGAGCAGGCATATGGAGGAGCCAAAGGAAGACCACTTCACGGCAGCGAAGAGGATCCTGAGGTACATCAACGGGACAAGAGGTCACGGGCTGAAGTACTCCACTGGAGAGGAGCTGAAGTTAGTTGGATACTCCGATAGTGACTATGGAGACGATGTGAACGATCGGAAGAGCACTTTCGGATATGCTTTCAACATGGGAACGGGGGTGTTCTCTTGGAACTCGAAGAAGCAGGCAACGATAGCTCTATCGTCCTGCGAGGCTGAGTATATTGCAGCAGCTGCTGGCACCTGCCAAGCCATCTGGCTAAGGAATCTGTTGGAGAGCTTGCAGCATAGAGTGGATGGGCCAACAACCATGTTTGTGGACAACATGTCAGCCATCCAGCTCGCGAAGAATCCCGTGCTACATGGACGTAGCAAACATATCGAGACAAGGTATCATTTCCTAAGGGAGCAGGTAGAGTTGAAGACAGTGGAAGTGAAGTATTGCCCTACCGGAGAGCAGATCGCGAACATATTCACCAAGGCGTTGAAGGTGGAGACGTTCGAGAGGCTCAAAGGCAAACTCGGCATGTGCTGCCAAGTTTGAGGGGGAGTTTGTTGGTGATTGACTTGTTGACCGGGTCAACAAGTCAAAAGGTAGTTTTTGGTATTATTTTTATGTTTTCATTTATTATGAGAGAGGGTGTACATTTATGATGTGAGAGAGTTGTTTAGTTTTCTTTTGCCTATATAAAGGCCCCCTTGTACATGTTTTGGTGTGGAAAATAGTGAAAATCCTCCCAACTTTAGACTTTGTAAGGGTGTGAGAGCGCTGCAGCGCTAGGAGTGTCTTGTGAGGACAAACCGGGCGGTTAGGACGAGAGGCCGGGCGGCTTGTTTGATCTCGCCGCGAGAAGAAGCGGTTGCGGTTTGATCTCGCCGCGAGAAGGTGGTCTCGCGGCTTGTGTGCTCGCAGGGGTGTACTCGCCGACGGTGGACTCGCGGTTTGGCGGTCTCGCTGCGAGTGGTGTGTTTGGGGTTTGTGAGCGCCCGCGTGTGGAGGACTCGTCGGGTTGGTCTCGCAGTGCCGGACTCTCCTGGGTGTAGCTCGCGCGTGGAGTTGGGAGCTCGCCGTGTGGGTGGTAAACCGCGCGGGTAGGAGTTTTTGGTGTGGTACTCGCCGAAGGTCGGTCTCGCGAGTAAGCTACTCGCCGGAAGGGGGGACAGACCGCGCGATCTGTGGCGGTTTAGAAGTGGCCTGGTGGTGTTGAGTTGGACTGGGCCTGTTTCACGTTTCCAACAGAAGCAACAGAAAAGGCACTAGAATGTACATTCTGGTCTTTTGAAGTAGTAAATGCCAGTTTTGTCAATTAAG
Organism: Platanthera guangdongensis; assembly: GCA_039583875.1. Taxonomy (NCBI): domain Eukaryota; kingdom Viridiplantae; phylum Streptophyta; class Magnoliopsida; order Asparagales; family Orchidaceae; genus Platanthera; species Platanthera guangdongensis. The sequence continues at coordinate 165,945,152 of CM077161.1, forward strand.
AATCTCCAATACAAACCAGTAGTTAGACAGTAAAGAAGTGATGACTGAAAAACGAGAAGAAAGAAAAAAAGGAGATTAGCTCATCTGGAAGGGCGAGAAGATAGCAGCAAGAATCAGTTGATACAATTACTCAGACTTTTTTCGATTCGAAGCGCTGGATGCCTTCATGATGGTTTGATTTGAAGCACGCTCAGCAGTTCCCACGGATATCTCATCAAAGTGCCTTCTGTTGAAATTTGTGAAGTGGAAGTGGGTGACGGGACAGGCCGCGCGGCCTGTGGCGGACAGCCTTGGCGGACTGGGCGGACTAGGCAGACTGAGGTTTGCGGCCTGGTGAAAAGTCTGGTGGAAGCTGGCTGTGTTCTGAGCGGGTTGTTGCATGGAGTCCGCGGTTTGGTGTGGCCTGGTATCTGCGGATAGAGAGGCTTGTGGACTGGTGCTTTGCTCAGTGGTCGCGGGTGCAAGCTTGTGCTGAAAGGCGGGTTGGCTCTTGTCCGCGGGAAGCTTGCGGACTGATGTGTCCGCGGTATTGGCTGTTGCGGACTAAGCTTAGAGCTTGGCTGAGGCCTTGTCGAGCTCTGGTGGCACAGCAGGCGAGTTGCTGTGGAGATCGTTGTGGCGGCCTGGTTTTGGAGTCCGGGATTGACCGCTGTGTTAGGGCAGGAGTGCGCGGAGCTCGCGAACTGTGGCGGTCTGCGTTGTGGTGTTTTGGCGGACTGGAGTTTTGCGTCCGCCAAGCTCGCATTAGCCCCTTATGGTTTTGGGCTTGGTCACACTTGGTGCCAAGTTCAGTGTGTCCGCCGTATCCGCCGAGTTCGCTGTGACCGGGCGGTCTGTCTTTAGCTGCCTTTGGTCGTGGACTTGTGGCGGATTGAGGTGTGTGTCTTACGGACTGCCTCGGGTTGGTGCGGACAGCCATTGAAGGGGGTTTGCTGTCCTGAAGCGGTTAGAGCTTTGCGGGCTGATGCCTTGTCCGCTTAGCTTAGGCGGACTGGAGAGGGTTCGTCAATGGTTGCCTTCATCCTGGCGGTTTTCCTTGGTGACCGGCTAAGTCCTCGCGGACTCAGCGGACGGTGGTTTGTATTCACGCGGGCTGGGGCGGTGTCGCTATCTCTTGGGCGGTGACCACACTCCTCACCCGGCCTATAAATAGGACCCCCTGGCACATCTACAGTAACTTGAGTGAACAGTAAGTTGGGGTGTGCGAAGTGCTGCGGTCTGTGTTTGCCAGTCCGCACGGATTGTTTCAGGCTGACGGTTTGCTGTGTGCAGGTCGCGCGGATTACTTCAAGGAGCCGGGATTTTGGCTGTGACTTCGGTCAAGTGCTTGGAAGTGTGCGGTCTCTGCGGACTCAGCAGGAGGTCGCTCTGCGGCTTGTCAGTTCTGTTTCAACTTTGCCAGCTTCAATAACCTGTCCGTCGGCTTCAGGCGGGTAGGGGTGTTCCTCAGTTCGGGTTCAGCAGGAGGCGAATAACGGTGTGTCCGCGCGGCCTCGCGGCTTCGGCGGACTCCGTGGTATTCGACGGTTTGCAGCATAGTTCGGGCGGCTTCGGCGACCTCGGCGACCTCAAGGCCTCGGCGGACTCGGGTGCTGTCCGCCCGGCTTGTTTTTTGGTGCTTCTGTTTTTCAGCTGTTAGACTAGCGAAATCATGTCTCGCTATGTATGCCTCGCGTTGTAAAGAAGTGAATGAATAATAGACCTGCTTGTGCTTCCATTGTTTGTTGTGATTTACCTTTGTACCTCTAGTCCTTGGTTTCCGCTGGTTCAACGTGCGAACTGGGTAGTTCCGAAGATATTAATTTGGCGTTTGGGCTATCTTGCTGACCACGTTGAGAAAATTTAACATGGTATCAGAGGGAGGTTGCTGAGGTTCAGTTGCGTGAGCGGAAGTCAGCCAGTGTTGTTACTCTGTGATTGAGTGGTGATCAACCTGTGTTGTTGCTCGGAGCTGCTGAAAGGTTGTCAACAGGTGTTGCAATGGAAGGGAGCTTAGCAAGAGGTCTGGGCATTGAACTCTTAACGCCGACTAACTTCAAGAAGTGGAAGTCGTGCATGAAGAGTTATCTTCTTGGCGAGGAGCTGTGGGATGTCGTTGGTGGAGACGACAGGCAGGAAGTCACTGCTGCTTTCGGTACTGCTGAGCAGGTGATGCTCTGGAGAAGAACAAATGCTAAGGCGGAGTTCGTTCTGAAGAGAGCTGTGTCTCCGGAACTGTTTGATCACATCATTGGATGTGAGTCGGCTGCTGATATTTGGACAACCATTGATGAGTTGTTCAATAGGAAGAATGTGGCACGGCTTCAGTTCCTGGAGAATGAGTTGGCCAGGGCAACTCAGGGAGACCTTTCCATTTCCAAGTACTTCTTAAAGATGAAGAGCTTGTGTGCTGAGCTGTCGGCACTAGATCCTGATGAGCCTATCTCTGAGGCAAAGATGAAAGGCACATTATCCGCGGCTTGCGGAAGGAGTATGTGGCCTTTGTCACATCTGTTCAAGGGTGGGCTACTCAGCCGTCGTTGCTGGAGCTGGAGAATCTGCTTGCCTCGCAGGAGAGCTTAGCAAGGCAGATGGCTGGAGTGAACCTAAATCAGGAAGGCAGTGAAGCTCTCTTCTCAGGAAAGAAGAAAGGATAGGAAGGGAAGAAGAAGAAGAATGTGCAGGCCGTTGTTGAGAAGGAGACTTCAACTTCATATCCGCCGGAGAGGAGCAATGCTCCTAAGGACTGGAAGAAGAATCTGAAGTGCTACCGGTGTCATCAGCGTGGGCACTTCAAGCGGGACTGCAAGGTCAAACTGCAGCCTTGGCATGCTGCGGGAAAGGAGGAAGCTTGTTCGAGAAGTGAAGAAGCAGAATGGGGCGGAGCTTTCTTGACGGGCACTTGTGTCCGGGCCTTGTCTGCTGAGGACTTCAACGGCGAGTGGATCGTGGACTCCGGGTGTGGTCATCACCTCACCAGAGACAAATCGAAATTCACCTCCATGCAGGCTTACTCAGGTAATGAAGCTATTATCACTGCTGATAATACTGTTTATGCAGTAGAGAAAGAGGGGGTCGTGTCATTGGGTAGTGATCAGGGGCCACTTACGTTAAGGAGTGTGTATCACGTACCGGGCATGAAGAAGAACCTCTTCTCGGTGACCAATGCGGTGGACGCTGGGTATCACGTTCTGTTTGGGCCAACAGACGTGAGGTTCCTTCGCAACGTATCAGCGGTGAAGGCTGATGTTGCTCATGTTGGGAGAAGGGTGAAGAGCTTGTATGTTCTTTCCACCAGTGCTTATGTTGATAGAATGAGGGCCAATGATAGTGCGGCTATCTGGCATGAGAGGCTGGGGCATGTTGGCATGGACAAGCTAAAGGCAATGGCGAGTAGAAGTCTGGTGAGGGGGTTGCCGAAGTTGTCCTCCTTTGGTGATGGGCATGTTTGTGCGGGCTGTCAATACGGTAAGGCACATCGCCTTCCGTTTGATAAATCACAAACAAGGAGCAAGAAACCATTGGAGTGTATTCATGGCGACCTGATGGGACCGACTGTTACTGTCAGCCTTGGTGGAAGCAAATACATGCTTGTCTTGGTTGATGACTACTCAAGGTATACTTGGGTGTACTTCTTAAAGGAGAAGTCGGAAGCCTTCCGGTTGTTCGCGGAGTTCAAGGAGTTGGTAGAAGGCCGGCTTGGCTTGCGGATTAAGAAGTTTAGAACTGATAACGGGGGGAGTTTGTCTCTTCCGAGTTTTCTAACTTCTGCAGGAAGCACGGGATCTAACGGGAGCTTACTTGTGCTCACACTCCACAACAAAATGGGGTAGCAGAGCGGAAGATCCGTCATTTGACGGAAACCTGCAAATGCTGGCTGCATGCGAAAGATATCCCAAGGTCCTTTTGGGCGGAGGGAATGTCTTGTGCTGCTTATGTTATCAACCGGATGCCACTCAGCCCTATCAACATGAAGACTCCTATTGAGCTGTTGCTGAAGGAGAAGCCAAGTGTTGAACACCTTAGGGTGTTCGGTTCAACTTGCTACGTGCATGTCCCGGATGCTTCACGGACAAAGCTGGATGCGAAGGCAAGGAAACTTGTCTTTGTTGGCTATGATGAGCGGAAGAAGGGATGGAAGTGCATGGACCCTGTGACGAAGAAGTTCGTGGTGTCAAGAGACGTTGTCTTCGACGAGCTGACGTCATATGGAGGTGGCTCGGTGGAGCTAACCGGAAGTAGCAAGGATGATGAAGCACCGGTGGAGGCTGCTGAAGGCTTGGAAGAGGAGCTTGCTGTTTCACCAGCAGCTCCTGTTGCTTCGAATTCCGAGGCTGAGCCTTCTGGCTCAGGAAGCAGGGGGAGCACTGCTCAATGCTTGCCCCAGGTAGGAGTGGAGCCCGAAGAAGCAACGGAAGCAGTGAGCAAGGAGCCATGTCTTCGGAGATCGAAGAGGGTGGTTAAGCCACCGGCTCGGTACTGTGATGGGAATGCAGTGAGCTTTGTCTCCTGCTTCTTTGTTGGTCCTCTGGATGAGCGAGAGCCTGCAAACTTCAACGAGGCCACTGGAGTAAAGGAGTGGGATGATGCCATGAAAGAAGAGATTGATGCTCTGAAGAAGAATGAAACCTGGGACCTTGTGCCCAAGGTTGATGGCATTACTCCGGTTACTTGCAAGTGGGTGTAATAAGTTGAAGAAGAAGGCTGATGGGAGCATTGATCGGTTCAAGGCTCGCCTGGTCGCTAGAGGATTCTCACAGCAGTATGGAGAAGACTATGAGGAGACATTCAGTCCAGTTGCGAAGATGACTTCTGTAAGAGTGGTGATCGCCTTGGCTGCTAGCAAGGGATGGAGGTTGTGGCAACTCGATGTGAAGAATGTCTTTCTTTACGGAGAGATTGACAAGGACATCTTCATGGATCAGCCGCTTGGTTTTCTCTCTGAGAAGCATCCGGACTATGTCTGCAAACTCAGGAAGGCTCTCTATGGGTTGAAGCAAGCTCCTCGAGCGTGGTATGGGAAGATTGCAGAGTACTTGCAATTCTGTGGATACCTGGCTTCTAACTCGGATTCAAGCTTGTTCGTCAAGAAGAAGGGAGAGCTAAGAGTCTTGGTCCTGCTGTATGTGGATGACATGATCATCACAGGGAACTCGGAGGAGGAAGTAGCAAGGCTCAGGGCAGAGCTTGCTATACGCTTCGAGATGAAAGACTTGGGAGAGTTGCATCACTTTCTTGGTCTGGAAGTGGAGAGGAAGGAGTGCGGGGTTCTCATTAGCCAGAAAGGATATGATGATCGCATTGTGAAGCGGTTTGGCATGGGCGAAGGGAAGAAGTGCTCTACTCCACTGGAATCTGGGCTAAAGCTTCGACGAGATGAGGGAAGGGTTCTTCTTAATCCCTTGGTGTTCAGGGCTCTTGTTGGGAGCTTGATTTATCTGACGATTACAAGGCCGGATATTGCTTATGCAGTTGGCCGAGTAAGTCGGTATATGGCTGAACCAAGGCAATCTCATCTAGTGGCGGCGAAGGGAATTCTGAAGTATGTCAAGGCTTCTTCTGACATGGGACTCCTCTATAGAAGGGACGCGGAGGTTGCGTTGCTCGGGTACACGGATGCTGACTATGGCGGTGATTCGGATGATCGAAGGTCTACTTCAGGTTATGTGTTCACTTGCGAATCAGCTAGCATCTCGTGGTGTAGCAAGAAGCAGGACTCGGTGTCGGTTTCAACCACGGAGGCGGAGTATAAGGCTTCGGCCTTGACTGCTCGGGAAGCCTGTTTGGTTGAGGAGGCTTATAGAGGATGTTCATGAAGAAGTGCAAGGGCCTACTTTACTCCGGGGTGACAATGAGAGTGCTCTCAAACTGGTTAACAATCCAGTGTGCCACGCCAGGACCAAGCATATAGAGATTGATCACCACTTTATCAGGGAGAAGGTGTTGGAGGGGTCTCTGCTGGTCGGGCATGTTCGGAGTGAGGATAATCTTGCTGACATCTTCACGAAGCCACTGTCGAAGGGGCCCTTTCAACGCTTGCGCAGCTTGCTGGGCTTGGTCACCACTTCTCACTTCAAGGGGGAGTGTTGAAATTTGTGAAGTGGAAGTGGGTGACGGGACAGGCCGCGCGGCCTGTGGCGGACAGCCTTGGCGGACTGGGCGGACTGGGCGGACTGAGGTTTGCGGCCTGGTGAAAAGTCTGGTGGAAGCCGGCTGTGTTCTGAGCGGGTTGTTGCATGGAGTCCGCGGTTTGGTGCGGCCTGGTATCTGCGGATAGAGAGGCTTGCGGACTGGTGCTTTGCTCAGTGGTCGCGGGTGCAAGCTTGTGCTGAAAGGCGGGTTGGCTCTTGTCCGCGGGAAGCTTGCGGACTGATGTGTCCGCGGTATTGGCTGTTGCGGACTAAGCTTAGAGCTTGGCTGAGGCCTTGTCGAGCTCTGGTGGCACAGCAGGCGAGTTGCTGTGGAGATCGTTGTGGCGGCCTGGTTTTGGAGTCCGGGATTGACCGCTGTGTTAGGGCAGGAGTGCGAGGAGCTCGCGAACTGTGGCGGTCTGCGCTGTGGTGTTTTGGCGGACTGGAGTTTTGCGTCCGCCAAGCTCGCATTAGCCCCTTATGGTTTTGGGCTTGGTCACACTTGGTGCCAAGTTCAGTGTGTCCGCCGTATCCGCCGAGTCCGCTGTGACCGGGCGGTCTGTCTTTAGCTGCCTTTGGTCGTGGACTTGTGGCGGATTGAGGTGTGTGTCTTACGGACTGCCTCGGGTTGGTGCGGACAGCCATTGAAGGGGGTTTGCTGTCCTGAAGCGGTTGGATCTTTGCGGGCTGATGCCTTGTCCGCTTAGCTTAGGCGGACTGGAGAGGGTTCGTCAATGGTTGCCTTGCTCCTGGCGGTTTTCCTTGGTGACTGGCTAAGTCCTCGCGGACTCAGCGGATGGTGGTTTGTATTCGCGCGGGCTTGGGCGGTGTCGCTATCTCTTGGGCGGTGACCACACTCCTCACCCGGCCTATAAATAGGACCCCCCTGGCACATCTACAGTAACTTGAGTGAACAGTAAGTTGGGGTGTGCGAAGTGCTGCGGTCTGTGTTTGCCAGTCCGCACGGATTGTTTCAGGCTGACGGTTTGCTGTGTGCAGGTCGCGCGGATTACTTCAAGGAGCCAGGAGTTTGGCTGTGACTTCGGTCAAGTGCTTGGAAGTGTGCGGTCTCTGCGGACTCAGCAGGAGGTCGCTCTGCGGCTTGTCAGTTCTGTTTCAACTTTGCCAGCTTCAATAATCTGTCCGCCGGCTTCAGGCGGGTAGGGGTGTTCCTCAGTTCGGGTTCAGCAGGAGGCGAATAACGGTGTGTCCGCGCGGCCTCGCAGCTTCGGCGGACTTCGTGGTATTCGGCAGTTTGCAGCATAGTTCGGGCGGCTTCGGCGACCTCGGCGACCTCACGGTCTCGGCGGACTCGGGTGCTGTCCGCCCGGCTTGTTTTTTGGTGCTTCTGTTTTTCAGCTGTTATACTAGCGAAATCATGTCTCGCTATGTATGCCTCGCGTTGTAAAGAAGTGAATGAATAATAGACCTGCTTGTGCTTCCATTGTTTGTTGTGATTTACCTTTGTACCTCTAGTCCTTGGTTTCCGCTGGTTCAACGTGCGAACTGGGTAGTTCCGAAGATATTAATTTGGCGTTTGGGCTATCTTGCTGACCACGTTGAGAAAATTTAACACCTTCCTCTTGTTCCGACATATGCCTCTTCTTCTACAGATAAAACCACAAAGCCCTAGCCCTTCTTCTTGCACCTAGTGCAGCCTCTTCATGCATTCTTCCTAAGGCTAACTGCGTGTTCGATGCGTGTTCGATGCGAACAAGCCATTCTAAAGATTCATGGTCTCAAACAAAGTTCCTCTCGAACATGCCGCTTGTCATTTTCTTGGGTCCCACGGGGCGGTTCACCTACTTGTAACTTAGTCGCTTTCTCTTTTGGACCGAGCACTCATCAATCCATTTGAGAAAATCATTTTCTATAGGAGACCTTCGTCTCCCCTCTCTTGCTGGGTCTTTCTCTACTCCCCTTTCCTGGGCCCTTCCGTGGTTCGGTCAGGACGTCCCAACCTAGTCTTCCTATTTCAATTCCCCCTTTTTCTTGTCCCCTGTCCATGCTATCGTCCTTCTATATGTCCACAACTCCCTTGATAAAGGGGTGGGAGCTTATAGATAGTAATGATGGCTGTTTCGGGCGCCCAGGTCGCTGATTTTCAGCAACATAGGCGCCCAGGTCGCTGTTTTTCAGCAACCTGGGCGCAATTTGAGAAGTTCCGGAAGCGAGAATTGCCCCCAAATGCTGTTTTCTGGCAATACCATCCGCAAACAAACAGTGAAATTAATATCATCATATTATAAGGCTCGTAAACAAATAATTGTAATATATAATAAAAATGCTTACCATCCTATGAGCATGATGATGAATGGAAATGGTTTCACTTGTGCTTTTAACTACCCCTAGGTCATCTCTATCAGAGAGTCTATTTTTGCGATTACTTTCTTGGAGATCTTTAAATTTACGCGCATCTCATATGTCTCATAATCCTTCAAAAATTTATCGTCGCATCCATGTCGGTGGAGGTGCTGACCTTGACTTTGCTACTTTTCGGATACACCTCATTTCTGAAGTCATTGCTCTGCTAAAATAACTTTTCCAAAGTTTATACACTTGTTGATCTGTCGATGGAGCACGCCAAGTATATTTTGCCTACATTTATCAAAAAACATGTATTATATGCATGCACACCATTGTAACATAAAAACTAAGAAATAATCATCCTATTTTATACCTTAAAAATATTAAATAAATTTTGTTTTATATCATTTGGAATTGCACTAAAAGTGGGTCAAACTCCATTGAACCAACCTCTCAAATAATTCAACATGGAACGAGGTGCAGATGTACTAATGAAGTTACAAACATGATATAAAGCAATATAATTAAATAACCTACATTATCAAATGTATGTCTTTTTATAATTTATACATCATAAGAAAACAAATTAAAAAAAACTAAAATTTAATAGGATATTACCATTTTCTTGAGATGATGAGTATCTCTCGTCCCTATTCCTCACGCTCAATCTCATCTTTGCTATTTGAATTTTTTGGCTCATGTTCTTCTACATCAGGAGGTGTCTCATTATCAGGAGGCGAGCAATTATGACCATTCATGTCATCAAACATCTCATGCTCCTCATCTGTATCATAATGGGAGTCGAAATTTGTGCTTGATTGATGATTCATATCTTCCATTAAGAGCCTCACAAAAGTATCATCTTGGTTTTTGTTAGATAATAATCTACGCCATCATCCTCTTGTCCGCATAATAACTGCAAATCATATAAATACATTACAAATTTAAGTAAATATACAATAGTAAGTATACTTAACCAACAACAACAACAGAACCCATATAGTCCCTGTTAGAATAACCCATGTATTGGACCCATCTTTTGAGCTCATTAGTGCTCTTCTCTTTTAGTCCCACATTGTGTATAGGTTTTTTTCTCTCTCCTCCTCCTATATATTTGTATTCTCTCCTTATATTTACATACTCAATACATATGTACAAGATTTGAGCTCTGCATGGTATCAGAGCCTAAATCGCTCTGTCGCGGTCTCCTCTGTTCTGTCTGCACTTAGTGCCTCCTGCGGCCTCCTGTGGCCTGCCTCTCGTGATCTGCCTCCGCGAGCTGGTTGTTTCTATCCGCTCCCCTCTGCGGCTTGCTCATCTTAGTCCACTTCTTTCTCAGCTCCCTCCTGTTGCTCTCTTTTCTCCCGTGGTTCAACCCCCACCCCTCCCTTCTTATAGCCATTTCTCCTCCTCCATCCGTGGGTCCACCTTCTCCTTTATTCTCCGTTGTCCGCTGCGGACTCCATTCTTGCGGCGGCATGTCTTCAGTCTGTGCAACTTGTTCCAGCTCGCCGCATCCTGCCTTCTCTATCCGCCTGACCGTACGGGCTGTTCCTCTCTCACCCGCATCTTGGTCGCGGTTTCCCTCCCCTCAGTTCGCTGCTGATCCGCCTGACCGTGCGGGCTGTTCCTATCTCACCCGCATCTTGGTCGCGGTCTCCTGCTCTTCTCTTCTCTTCTCTGTCCGCGCGGCTTGTCTCTGCCCGCTGCGGACTTATTCTCCCAGTCTGCTTCGCCTTTGATCGCGGCTTCTTCCTGCCGCTGGTGTTTTCACATCTTGACCGGGCGGTCTCTGCTCTAGTTGCGCGGGCTCCCCTCTCTTGCGGATTGTTCTTATCCGTCGGCCTCTCCCTCTCTTCTTGCGGTCTGATCTTGTCCGCTGCGGACTGCTTCCTGTACCACTGTCCTTCCCGCAGCGGCCTTGTCGAGCGGCCTCCTGCTCTTTCCGCGGAGTTCTTCCTAGGTCCTCTGGTTCTGCGGCCTGCCTCTATGGCTTCTTCCGGTAACTCTACGAGCTCGGTGGCCAGTCCGCCTATTGACCGCCCGGCCTGTCCACCATGTAACAACCCATTTTTCAGCTGGCAAAGTTTTTGGGGTGACACGGCCTGGGACACGGGCATGTACCAGGGCGTGTCCTGCATTCGACGAAGTGTTCGGGAGGAACAGTCGACGAGTGCTCGACAAAATTGGTCGACGATCGTCGAGTGCTTAGGACACGGGCGTGTCACAGGGCGTGTCAGCGCGGTCGACGAACTCAGCTCGACGAATTTGAGCTGGGGCGTGTCTAGTGTCGTGTATGGGCACACGGCCTGAGACACGGGTGTGTCACAGGCCATGTGAGTCTCGAGTGATTTTGAGAGTTTGCAGCCTGATGAACACGAACACAGACATGGGCGTGTCTGAAGGCGTGTCGGGTGACACGGCCCGTGATACGGGCATGTCACATGGGTGTGTCACTGGATTGGATAAGTCGGTTGAGCACCGCTTGAGGCACACGGCATGGGACACGGGTCACAGGCCGTGTCATGCAAAAATTATGATTTTGAGGGAAATCGTGGTCGTCCATTCCTTCAGCTGGGATCCAATGGCTGAGCTGCCTCCCTGTTTCCTTAAGGCCGTGGATGAGAAGGGAAATCTCATTTTGCATTTGATCTTCTCTTTCTACATTCCTAGTGAGAGAAAGGGAGAGGAAGAAGGAGGAGGAGGAAAGGGGCTGGTCACCGGTGCTGCTGCGGTATTCCGATGAGAGATCCGAGGCCGGCGTTGTGGAGGAAAAGCTTTTGCGGTTCTATCGAGCCAGCTTGCGTTCATGGCACCGAAATGGTCTTCAAGGGTAATGATCTTTCTTCCTAGCCATGTGAAGACTTCTTTTTGGCATATGTAGGTGATTCCCCCACCAAAAGGTGGCTGATTTTGGGAGTCTTTGGTTGATTCATGGAATCCCCTTCGTTGGCATATAGATCCGGAAATGGAGTACGGAATATGCATGCTGTGTGAAGCCCATCTGGACATGTTGGTCTGTATTGGTGATGTTGCATACGAACCGGATAAGACTCCGTGATTAACACGTAGTTTAGAAGTCGACGGGTTAGACCTGTGAAAGGAAGTACTGGAGTGATAGTCCAGGAAAATACCCGTAGAATGCTTGTGTTGCTTGTGCTATGGGGTTTGACCTGTGAAAGGAAGTAGCATGAAGTACTGGATTGGAATTCCAGGAAATACTCTTTGTAATGCTTAATGTTCATAGGGAGTCCACCTGTGAAAAGAGTAACAGGAAGTACTGGCATGGTAGCCAGGAAAGACCCCTGACATTTGTGATATTTGCGGTGTCCACCTGCGAAGAGAGTAGCAGGAATTACTGGTGTGCCCAGGAAAGACCCGCTGATGTTCTAAGATGAATGGGTGTAAGAGTTATGCACAGGCTTAAATGTCAGAACAGGATCAGTGAGACCTACCCGCACCTTTATTTAGCCGCGAGTACACCGTACTCGGTGATGGCAAGGCGATTTGAGCAACGGGGGGGTGGAGGATCCGACCTGCGTTATGTCCGTCCGATGTGAGACCAGAAGGTGTGGCCTGTTGGAGCGCATAGCAAGAGTCTTAGGCCTACGTGTCATGATACAATGAGGGGCTACGGGCCAATCCCGGTTTACTAAGACTATAAAACTCCGGCTGCACGCCATGGAGTAAATGCTCAAGTGAGTTGTCGTTGGGCTGTGACCCTGATACGGTGGGGGGCAACTGATTTGCCAGTACACCAAGAATGTGCCCTGAGTGCACTGACCGTTGGGCCGTGTGGCTGACGGTTGTGATGACATGTGTGTGTGATGAAGCACATTATGTAAGACCCCGTTTTTTTTTCTTTTTCGACACCGGGGTCTTAGGCCCAGAACCGCCGTTTTTGCGGTGACTCCTTCACGCCCTGAAGAGTCATCACCACAAAGCGCTGATTCTGCCGGCCATCTCGATCACATAAAAGTAGCAAAATAATGGAATAAAGGTAAACTATCTGTCCACAGAGAATCACATGACATAATAAATATAACTCTACGAAGGGAGTGTCCACAGAAAACGACATCAGAGTAGCAAAAGGGCTTATGCCCGGTACATCAAATCCTCACTACAAGATCTCTCATATGGAAACAAAAGTAGAAAACTGCTCAGGGTCGAGACTCACGGTCCCGGCTGTGTGTACTCCGGAGCTAGACTGCCCCACCTCCAAGCGCACCGGTCTCTGGGGCTGCTCCTCCATGCGGTGGTCTCCGCGATCCCTAAATGATGCGGTTCGAAAACCGTTAGTCTAAAAGACTAAGTCCTATCATCCCCCACCCCTTCCCCCGTGGCTCCTAGGCACCGAGCGGAGAGGAAGAAAGGGAGGACTTGAAAGTGGAGAGTATATCAAATGCAGGTGACGGTGGACCTAAAACTAGCAATTTATATAGTAACTAATCATTTTGTAAACAAGTAAAGTAAAGTAACCTTAACTTATATGGGTACATATAAGCAAGGGGTCTTTTGCAAGGCTCCCATCGTATAAAATGTCCCATACCAGTTTATACGATGGGGTGTCGGTTGTCAAACAGCAGCAATTATATATATCCAAATTTAACCTTAATTTATAAACTTGCCCACACAAGCTTATAGACCAAGGGGTCGTTTTGCAGGGCCTAATGTATAAGTGTCCCATACCACTTATATTTTAGGTGTCAAAGGTTAAATGAATCGCTTATGCTATGACATGCAAGTGGGTATGATGGATCAAGCAAGTGCAACACACGCACCCGACTCTGTGCACACAGACCTTTAGTTCCCCCTTTCTGGAGCCTCACCTCCCAGGATACCTCCGTAAGTGGCAGACGGAAGCGGTGGGTTGGGCCTCGCCCACCTCTAAACCAGTATAGCACTACTGGTCAGACCTATCGTACGCCTCAACGCTGGTGCACTAAAGCGGACTCCTGCGTACTCTTGCCGGCTGGCGCACCGGACTTCTGTTGGCGAAGTGCTGTCACAACACTTGTCGAGTCAACGTATTGGTGTCTGTGCTAAGATCCTCCAATAACGAAGACCCACCACCTTAATTTCATTCTCTTTTATGCACATGCAAATTTACGTACCAACACCGAGCCGAAGCTCACCGGGCCATCCTGCCCTCTTACCACAACGACCGAGCCTACTGCTTGATCATCTGGCAAAACTACTTCCCGTAACCTCGGGGTGTGTGAGAGTGAACCCTAATTATTCTAGTTACTCTTGAAGTTTCATTATTCCTATGAGTTACGTTAGCCCAGGACTGCCCAAGGTATTCCCCGTGAAGGGCTCTCGAAGGCACTAGGAACTACGATGGGATTACGCCCAAAGCTCCCTTTCGCAAGGCACTTATTATTATTGGTTACTACACAAATCTCTCAATCCCTTAGGGTTATAATTGAATTCTAACCCAAGTGTATATGACTCCTCTTTTCGACGAGGATGAGTGATCCTTTGACGATCCGAACCCCACACAACTCTAACCAACCTCCACTACTCATCTACACTTCTGATGACAAACCTAATCACCTACCAGACTAATGCCCCATTATTCCACTTCCTAAACTCATTGTGCACTTTAATTTGATTTCTACTGTTTTTACTAATGCAGACCACCCTAAGCTAATATGATGTACTCAATAGGTGATACTCTAAATTCTCCTCCAATAACTCTACAAATTTTACCAGAGGTCTATTATGATAATATAGTCTAAATTCAGAAAATCATATTTTTCCCAATTAATCTACTATTTATTGAATTTTCCTCAAAGCTAGGCCATAGTCAATTTGAACATGAACATAATATTTTCTCAGGTAAAGGCCTCCATCAAAATTTTTATTCCTAATAACAGAGAAATATTATTGGTTGCCAATTTTCATAATTTTTCCAGATAGTTCTTGACCTATAAAAGATTTATTAAAAACAATTCCTAGATCAAATATAATGAAGGAAGTGCCCAAAAATATGTCTCCAATAATTATGTAAAAATTACTAGGGCTTCATAAGGAACTAGAACATCATGATGAAGAAATTAAAATTTTTCAGACAATTTAATGCCATTATTAAATTTACCAAAGTTCCATAGAATTAAATAATTAAAGAAGCAACTACTAAATATCTTCTTCCAAAATTTCATAAAATTTACAGAGATGGGTACCATGATTATAAGCCCCTTTGCTAGGTTTCATCAGATTTATTCAAGTATAGTTTTTCTCAAAAATTCCTAAGTGAAACTTGTAAAACATGACTTGTGAATAAAGTACCAAAAATATTCATCCAAATTTTTTATAAAATTTCCAGAGATATATATACCCTAAACAACTACCCATTCAAAAACTCAGCCCTTTTCAGAAAGTTTTGGTATTAGAGCTTATGATTTCAAGGCTAGTGCCCTAAACTAGGGTTATAGATTTAAGGGGTTTAAATTTCTTCCAAATGCCTAAATTTTAACCACAGGACCATAGTAACCCTATGGACCTCATTCCCAAGTTTCAAGTCATCCAAGGTCTTTTGACCCCAAATTCTTCAAACCCTAGAAATTTACCCTAAAGGGCCTACCCAAAATTCTAGGGCTACCCTAGTCCAAACCACTCCAAACTTCATAGGTGAGTGTAAAAAGTCTATTATATCAGTGGCCAAAATTTCAGCCTCTGATGAGGGAATTTGGCCACTCAACCATCAATAGTGGCTTTTGACCAAAATACCCTTATAAGGTCATATATAGGGTGGGTAGATTACCTATCCTAACATCTCAAATGAGCTAAAGTTTTAACCCTATAGCTATCATGACATCTAAGACCACCCACCAAAATTTGGGGGAGTTTTAAATTATTGGGTCTATAATTAATTAATATATGATTTATTAATTAAATTTTTCTAAAAACTATAGAACAATATTCTCCAAAATTCTAAATTTTGGACAGGTTCTAGATATGACTAAACTTTCTCACTGCCCAAATTTCAACTTGTTTGGATAAGGATGAAGTGTGGGGCACCCAAACATTTTGTTTAGGTCTAGGTATTCACACCAAAAAGGGTACCCTGGTCTAACCAGTGGCCCAAAAGGGTCCAAGCAATTTTTGCTACAAACTAGACACCCTAAGCTACAATTTTCATGTTGGGCAGATTTCCATTCAGGGTCCCTAAGTATTTTTAAAAATTAAATACATTAAATACATCCAGTGTGACAGAAATGAAATGATTTTTATTTAATCCTATAGTATATGATTTGATGCCGCGCGAATCTTGGCGCAGATCGACGGCATCTGGTCATCGTCCCCCTGAGCCAACGGCTGAGATTCGTCCGCCTGGAGCGATTTCCAAGCCCTGCCGCCGGCGATCCAGCCCTTCCCCGCCGGCCACCGCCACCAACACCTCCGTTGAGGTGGTGGCTATCGTCAGGCGGCGGCTCCTCCGCCGCAGGAGAGGCATTTTCCGGCGGATTAAGCAAGAGATTTTTCCTTGCCGAAAACCAGGAGAAATCCCGGATCGAATCGGGCTCAATTGAGCCCGAAACTCAACCTAATGATTCCTAGGATCTACCCGCGAGTTAAGGAGAGGAGGAGGACCTTCCTGGCGGCCTGGATGCGAGAGGAGCGGCGGGATGCCATTGACGACGCGGCGGCGCTCGCTTCTGCAACTGCACAGTGGAATGGCCCGTCTCCTCCAGGTGAATGCTCTAAAATGATCCCCTCGGCTCCCTGAAGGTGCTTAAATGGCAAATGGGGGAGGGGAGGCTGGTTCTTCAATAGCCATTAACACCATTAAAGGTGTGGCTCGGGTTGTGTGGAGGGGGGCTGACCCACCCCTTGGTGGCCGGAAACGGCTGGAATCAACTCCTCTCCCCTAGAGGAGTTGATTACAGCCATAACTGGTGGCTGTTGGCCTTCCTTGGCCGGCTTCTCTCTTCCCTTTCCTCTTCCCCATTTTCTCTCTCCTCTCCATTATCATGGAGAGGAGCTCTTTTCTCTCTCTCCTAGTCACCTCTAGTTGATAGTCAACCCTCACAAGCTAAGGCAGCCCACTGGATTATGATGGTCATGGGAAGGGTTTAGCCTAAGGGAGAAGTGGCTGAGCTTGGGTTAGCCCTTTTTGGGCTAAGTTGACCTAAACACTAGAATAGAGTTGACCTTGGTCAACAAGACCATTTGAGTTGACCCCAATGGGTCCTTGGTGACCCATTGGACTCCCTTAAGGTCTAGGAAGACTTGAGTAGGGTTGGTTGGGCATCTTGGGGGTCACATGCCCCTTGGTAAGGTCACTTTGACCATTTTAGGGCTAGAGTTGACTTGGGTCAACATGAACCATTAGGGTTCACCCACCCTATGGATCCTTGGTGACCCATTGACTTCCCTTAGGGTCTAGGTAGGGTTTTATGTAGGGTTACCCTGCACTTTGGAGGTCTCATACCCTTAGTAAGGTACTTTGACCAGATTAGGGCTTGAGTTGACTTGGGTCAACCTGGCCTCTAGGGCTGACCCCAATGTGTCCTTAGTGACCCATTGACCTCACTTTAGGGTTAGGAGGGCATAGGTGGGGTCCTCTAGACTAGGAGTGGGTCAATTGGCCCTATTAGGCTAGGTTGACCTATTCAGGGCTAGGGTTGACCTTGGTCAACTGGCCTCTTGGGTTGGCCCTAATGGGTCCTTTTGGCTCTCTAGTGGGTCTCCCCAAATGTTTGGGAGTGTTGTTGTAGGGTCTTGGGGCCATGGTGAAGCCCCATTGTCATTCTAAACCATTGTTCAAAATTCTACTATTTGCAGACCATGGTGATCCCACCTTGGCCTCCTATCTCTTGGCTCATTTCTGGCTTCCTAGGGTTTTGTCATGACCTAGTCATGGCCAAAACCACTCTTAGGGGTCTAGTTGGAAATGGGATGTTACAAATCCCAATAAACAAAATAAAGTTTTCGTCCCCGAAATCAAGGTTGCGCCCACGGTCTTACTACGAAGGAAAGAGTCCTGTAACATCCCCTTATGACGCCTTGTTTGTTAAATTTGATTTTATGGAAAACTTAGATCTAACCCCCTTTGCCCAACGGCGAACCAATCCCAATAAACAAGTTAAGCCCCCATAAACAAAAGATAACCCCATATCTACCTAGAGCAGCCCTTAGTATACTTAAAGCAGGAAAAATAATTCAATATCTTGAGGGGTCTGAGAGGTATACCTGACTGAATAGCTCTCGGGTATCTTTGTCGCATCAGGTCTGTGGCTCCCAGGTATGCTCCTCCTGGCCGTGGTTCCTCCACAGGACCTTGACTAGTGGGACCTTCTTGCGTCGCAAGACCCGCACTCCTCGGTCGTCGATCCTCACAGGCTCCAATGAACCGACCGGTTGAAGCTACCGGCCCTTCAGTAGTCAGAATCTGCTGCTCCGGGCGTAGCAGAGCCCTCCTCAAAGAAGAAATGTGGAAGACATCGTGCAGCGCTTCCAGCTCTGGTGGTAACTCCAGCCGGTAGGCTAGGGGTCCGATCCGCTCCAGGATCCTGTAAGGGCCCATGTACCTAGGGCTGAGCTTCTTCCTCCGACCCCGCACCCGTGAAACTCCATGCATGGGCCGGATCTTCAGAAACACCCGGTCCCCCACCTGGAACTCCACCTGCCGATGCCGGGCGTCATAATACTTGCCTGTCTACTCTGTGTCTCGAGCATCCTGTCCCTGATCAGCCTCACCTGTGCCTCGGTGTCTTCAACAACTCTGACCCCAACACTTTCGGATCCTCGTTCTGCACCCAAGAAAGCGGGGTCCGGCATCTCCTCCCGTACAAGGCTTCGTAAGGCGCCATCCTGATGCTGGACTGGTGGCTGTTGTTATAGAGAACTCGACAAGGGGCAAGAGTTTCTCCCACGGTTCCCGCGGTCCAAGATGCATAGCCTCAAAGGTCCCTCCAGCGTCCGGTTGGTGCGTTCTGTCTGCCCGTCTGTCTGGGGGTGGAATGCAGTGCTGAAGTCAATCGCGTGCCTAAGTAAGCTTGCACGGATCTCCACTCCCTGGAGGTGAACCTGCCATCCCAATCCGACACTATCGTCCTGGGCACGCCTTGATAGCGAATGAACTGCTCCACAAACTTCCGCACCAGTACTCCTACTGAATCATCCTTCCTGATCGGTATAAATCGAGCCACCTTGGTCAAAACCGATCGACGATTACCCAGATCGAGTCATTCCCTGTCCGAGACCGGGGAAGCCCATGTATGAAGTCCATGGCTATGTCATCAAACTTCCACTCTGGCCACCGGGAGTGGCTGCAATAATCCCGCGGGTTCCTGCACTCCGCCTTCACTAGCTGACATGCCTCCAATGGGTCACGAAGTGTGAGACATCCTTCTTCATGCCCGGCCAGTACATCGTCTTCTTCAAATCAGCCGTCATCTTGTGATCCCGGGTGTACAGAATACCGGCTGCAGTGCGCCTCCATCATAATATCCTCCCGGATCTGGCCTCCCTCCGGTATATACACCCGTCCTCTGAAGCACACCAGGTCGTCCCCAGTGTGTAGTCTCCTGCAGTGCCTGCCTCCAGAAGCTTGGAAGATGGGCTCTAACTTGGCATCCTGCCTCTGCCCTTCTCTGACTCGGTCTCTGATGTCATCGGTAACGCCTATCGCGGCCAAGTACTCCTCATAGAGCTCAGGATCATCGGACGATACCAGGGTAATGTGCATGTCCTCTAGTCTCTGCAGCAGCTCCATAGACATCAACTGAGGCCTCTGCTCCTGCTGTGGCAGCTCTCCTACTCAGTGCGTCCGCTACCACGTTCGCCTTTCCCGGGTGGTAATGCATCTCATACTGATAGTCAGAAAGGAACTCCACCCATCGCCTCTGCTGATGTTTAGTTCCTTCTGCGTGTCCACGTACTTAAGGTTCTTATGATCGGAGTATATATCACAGTGGACTCCATATAGGTAATGCCGCCATATTTTTAGTGCGAATACAACTGCTCCCATCTCCAGGTCGTGCACTGGGTAGTTCTTCTCGTGGGTCTTCAGCTGGCGGGAAGCATAAGCTATGACGTGTCCGTTCTTCATCAGTACTGCTCTCATCCCCTGATATGATGCGTCGGTGTAGACTGGAATCCTCCCTCCCCGAGGGAGAGTAAGAATGGGAGCCGAGGTCAGCCGATCCTTCACTCCTGGAAAGCTGTCTGGCACTGCGGGGTCCACACGACCGGTACCTCCTTCTTCGTCAATTGTGAGCGGGAGGGCGATTCGAGAGAATCCTCCACGAACTTCCGATAGTAACGGCAAGTCTAGAAACCTCCGTACGTCGTGGCTGTTTTCAGCTGCGGCCACTCCGAATAGCTCGAATCTTTGTCGGGTCCACTGCCATCCCGGCTCCGCTGATAATGTGACCTAAGAAAGCCACCTCCTTCAGCCAGAACTGACACTTACTGAACTTCGCATAA
Source organism: Platanthera guangdongensis (assembly GCA_039583875.1). NCBI lineage: Eukaryota > Viridiplantae > Streptophyta > Magnoliopsida > Asparagales > Orchidaceae > Platanthera > Platanthera guangdongensis. Next base: position 165,965,005 of record CM077161.1, read on the forward strand.
AGGCGATGCTCCCGCAATCTCTCAAGGTCAGGGCCAGATGTCGTGTGTGCTCCTCCTCCGTCTTAGAATAGATAAGGATGTCGTCTATGAACACTATGACGAACACATCCAAATAAGCCTCGAAGACCCGGTTCATGAGGCTCATAAATGCCGACGGAGCATTCGTGAGCCCGAAGGGCATCACGATGAACTCATACAATCCATATCGGCTACTAAAGGCCGTCTTCGGAATATCCCCTCCTGGATCCGCAGCTGGTAATAGCCTGACCTCAAGTCCAGCTTCGAAAATAATGGGCTCCCTCCAGCTGATCGAACAACTCGTCTATCCTGGGGAGCGGATAGGTATTTCGGACGGTCAGCCTGTTTAGTGCTCGATAGTCATGCACAGGCGAAGAGTGCCATCCTCCTTCTTCACGAATAGGACAGGAGCTCCCCATGATGAGGAACTCGGACTAACAATCCTGCTTCCACAGCTCCTGCAACTGTGTTCGAAACTCCGCCAACTCCTTCGGGGCCATCCGGTAAGGGGCCTTGGATACCGGCTTAGCCCCTGGTACCAATTGAATCTGGAAGTCCTTTTCCCTATGCGGAGGTAGTCCTGGCAGCTTATCCGGAAAAATGTCGGCGTAGTCAACGAACCACCGAATGTTAGCAATCAGGTCCTTCTCCTCAGTCATCTCGAACAATACTTGATATACCTCGTCCCCTTGCATATGAGCCTTAATGGCTGAATAGATGAAGCAGGCGACGGGAGACCGGTGTAGTACCTCGAATGTCGCATAAGTATCGTCGTGGCTGAGCACGACCCTCCTTGCGGGCAATCAATCTGGGCATGGTTCCAGACAAGCCATGTCATGCCCAAGACGGGTCGAAGTCCGGCATCCTCAGGATCGTTGCCGGGGCTTCGAGTGTCAACCCGTCTATGGCAACCTCCAGGAGCACTTTTCTGTGGACTGGATCTCCATCCATTGGTGAGGCGCACCCTCCTGGGTAGTCCCGTATAACATCGAATCTGATCCAGGTCCTTGACGAAATCCTCTGACTCAAAGTTGTGCGATGCCCCCGTGTCGAACAGGGTATGGGCAGGCTTGCCGCACACCATCACCATTCCTAAATCAGTTTGGAAGAAACTCTGGTGTAAGGTTTTCTAACCTAGGTCGTTTAGTAGTTCTATTAACACTTAACATGAGTAATGAATGAATCCAAATTAAGATGCTCTCATACTGCAATAACCCTGTCCGGGTTCCCCGGGCTGGTGCTAGGTCCAAAGCGTAATTTGCTCCCATTCTGCCTGCAGTCGCCTCCCTGGTAACCACGACCTCGGCCGCGTCCTCGGCCTCCGAAATGCTGCGGGCCGGTGGGCCATCCCGTGGTGCTTGGAGGTGGTGCCCCCCTCATAGGGCAGTCTCTCCGGAGATGTCCACCTGGTGACAATGGAAGCACTCCGGCGGGGATACGCCATACCCCGGGGTCTCTGCATCTCCTGGGTCGGAGAGGTTGAGGGGCCAAGACCACCTGCTCTCTCGGCTCCTGCCTCAACTCCTGACGAGGCTGCTCCTCTGCCCTTCTTCCATCTGGTACGGTGCTCGCCGCTGATCATTTCGGGCCCTCCGGCCCTGGTCCTCCGCTTGCCGTTTCCGGCCCCGAGTGGTGTGCAGTCGGCCTCAATCCTCTTCGCCATCTCCAAAATCCGGGAGATGGGCCCGTCAGGACAAAAAAGGAGGGCCTCCTCATCCTCTTTTAGGCCTTATAAAAACCTCTTGACGTAACCTGCTTCATCCAGCTGATAGGAGCCGCATATCGGGCCAAATGATCGAACTCTCGGTGGTGGTACTCCACCACTGTCCGGTGCCTGCCTCAGCTGCAAGAACCGCTCCTCCCACTCGTCCCTGGCCGACTGAGGAACAAAGTGCTCAGCAGCGTGGCCTGAACTCTTCCAAGTGATTTCTGCAATCTCTCTATCAGCAAAAGTCGTGTCCAACAGCGTCTTCCACCACCGCTTGGCATGTGACTCCAAGAAGATACCATAGGGAATCCTCCCAAGGGCATCGTATTTCCAGTCAACATCTCGTACATCACATCCAGCCACTCTTCTGTCCGTACTGCCGGACTCTGTCCCTAAGTAAGATGGGGGAGAGAGTCCTCGGAAGGTGCTCATCCAGTTGGCCCCTGGGTTTGGCTGCTGGGCTGGGGCTTGCTGAGCCCGGAAGGCCTCAAGGATAGTGTAAGGGTCTGCCCATGTCTGACTGGAGGGAAGGTGTGGGGACCATGGGAGGTGGTGCAATGTCTGGAGTTCTGAGCTCCACCTTGTGGGGTGGGCTGAGCCGAGGGCTGCAAAACGAACTACATCTGTAGGTAATCGATGCAATGCCTAATGATAGTGGACAATTTACATGTGATTCCCCCATATGGGCACACCATGCTTCCGCTGCTTAGTTTGTTCCCAAACTAAACCCGCGCGGGGGTGACCCAGGGTTGTGGACGGCTACTTTTCGATCGAGGTCTCCTTTGATACCACT
>CM077161.1:165968023-166009791 GCA_039583875.1 Platanthera guangdongensis
TCCCTCCGGAGGGCGATCTATGGTTCGAGGACTTGAGCCGAAGCTTCCAGCTCCGCTTCTCCACCTCCAAGAAGCGGAAGAGGAGTCCTGAGTCCATATTCTTGATAAGGCAGGGGGCCGAGGAGTCGCTGGCCCGCTATGTAGACAGGTTCCAAGAGGAGATCTTGGAGGTCCAGGAGATGCCAGGGTATGCTCTCCAGATGGCCTTCACCGTTGGTCTAAAGGAGGGCTTCTTCAAGATGAGCTTGACCCGAAAGGCCCCTCTTTCCTTCGAAGAGCTGATGGAAAGGGCGGCAGAGGAGATAGCCATGGAGGCGGCCAACCCGTCATTTGTCAAAAAGTTGGCAAGGCTAACAGAGGCAGAGTCGAATGAGCAAGGAGACGCAAGACATCAGGAAGGAAGAAGGAGAGAGGAGCAGAGAGCTCAGGGGTTCCAGGGACAGGAGGGTCCAGAACCAGGTTGGAGGCAGCAGAGAGGACTCATTCGGGGTCCAGGAAGAGGTCACAACCAAGGTGGGGGTGATTTTCATGAAGGCCGGGGAAGGTTCAACTTCCAAAGGCAAGCCCCTAGGCAACTCCTACCCCCACCACAGCAAGCGATGGAAATTGGTCGAAGGGAGAGGAGGAACCGAACGGGAAGAAGAAGAGTCAGAGTAGAGTTACCCTACTGTGAGTTCCACCAGGAAGAAGGCCACGCAACATCTACTTGCCCCGAATTTCTGGAGTTGAGAAGGACAAGAGCTCCAGCACCGCAACCTCATCGGCCTCAACAAGCGCAAGACCCGGTGCGGATTGAGGAAGTCCGGCCCGAGGCAGCAGAGGAGAGATGTGAGGACAGGGTTGATGTGGGCACCCGGGGAAGGATCGGATGATTCACGGGGGAAGAGGGAGGTAAGAGAGAAGTGAATCATCTCTTTGTAAAGAACTTAGCTTGCGTTGTATCAGCCATGATTAATGATAGAAACCACCGAAAATATTTATGATCCATGGGAAGGTCTCACCTCCAGATGGATTCCGCTGTCAGGCTCTCACCTAACTGGCAGGGAAGGTTGATCTCTCGGAGGGTGGGAAGGTCTCACCTCGAGATGGATTCCGCTGCCAGGCTCTCACCTAGCTGGCAGGGCAGGTTGATCTCTCGGAGGGGGGGGAAGGTCTCACCTCGAGATGGATTCCGCTGCCAGGCTCTCACCTAGCTGGCAGGGCAGGTTGATCTCTCGGAGGGGGGGAAGGTCTCACCTCGAGATGGATTCCGCCGTCAGGCTCTCACCTAGCTGGCAGGGCAGGTTGATCTCTCGGAGGGTGGGAAGGTCTCACCTCGAGATGGATTCCGCTGCCAGGCTCTCACCTAGCTGGCAGGGCAGGTTGATCTCTCGGAGGGTGGGAAGGTCTCACCTCGAGATGGATTCCGCTGCCAGGCTCTCACCTAGCTGGCAGGGCAGGTTGATCTCTCGGAGGGTGGGAAGATCTCACCTCGAGATGGATTCCGCTGTCAGGCTCTCACCTAGCTGGCAGGGCAGGTTGATCTCTCGGAGGGTGGGAAGGTCTCACCTCGAGATGGATTCCGCTGACAGGCTCTCACCTAGCTGGCAGGGCAGGTTGATCTCTCGGAGGGTGGGAAGGTCTCACCTCGAGATGGATTCCGCTGCCATGCTCTCACCTAGCTGGCAGGGCAGGTTGATCTCTCGGAGAAGCCTAGTCCTTAGCTCCGAGATGGATTCCGCTGTCAGGCTCTCATCTAGCTGGCAGGGCAGGTTGATCTCTCGTGGAAGCCTAGTCCTTAGCTCCGAGATGGATTCCGCTGTCAGGCTCTCATCTAGCTGGCAGGGCAGGTTGATCTCTCGTGGAAGCCTAGTCCTTAGCTCCGAGATGGATTCCACTGTCAGGCTCTCATCTAGCTGGCAGGGCAGGTTGATCTCTCGTGGTAGCCCGAGTTCCTTTGCTCCGATGACGATTCCGCCGCCAGGCTCCCACTAGCTGGCAGAGCCGGTGGTACCTCTCGTGGAGAGTAAGTGTTTGCACCCCGAGGCCGTCTCGTCACCCAGGCTCCCATTAGCTGGCTTGGCAGGTTGACCCCTCGGGGAGGGTAAGTGTTTTCACCCAGAGGAGGTCTCGCCACCCAGGCTCCCATAGCTGGCATGGCAGGTTGACCCCGCAGGGAAGTTACACTCCGCGAATACGTCGGGTTGGATGTTTCTTTCCGAGCTTGTGTCAACCTCGAAAAGAGCGGGGATTGTGTACAACCCCGTATTCGCGAAGAGTGGGCCCCAAAACAAGGCAAACCCGTTTTTAAGCTTTTTGAAGATTTTGCACTCTCGGTGACCATTTTTGGCCCTGGCTTGGAAACATACTAGTAGGGGAGAAAATATTTCTCCCCCCAAGGCACTCTTGAGAAGTCGGTCAAGCCGCCCAAGCCGTCTCGCCCAGACCGCCAGCTCGCCAGGCCGCAGCTCGCCTTGCCCGTCTCGCCAGACTGCCGCCTCGCCCAGGCCGCCGTCTCGCCAAGGAGGCCAGCTCGCCAGGCCGCAGCTCGCCTTGCCTGTCTCGCCCAGACCGCCGTCTCGCCGAGGAGGCTAGCTCTCCAAGTAGGCCAGCTCGCTAGTCCGCAGCTCGTCTTGCCGCCTCGCCCAGGCCGCCGTCTCGCCAAGGAGGCCAGCTCGCCAGGCCGCAGCTCGCCTTGCCCCGTCTCGCCAGACCGCCGCCTCGCCCAGGCCGCTGTCTCGCCGAGGAGGCTAGCTCGCCGAGGAGGCCAGCTCGCCAGGCCGCAGCTCGCCTTGCCTGTCTCGCCAGACCGCCGCCTCGCCCAGGCCGTCGTCTCGCCAAGGAGGCCAGCTCGCCAGGCCGTAGCTCGCCTTGCCCCGTCTCGCGCAGGCCGCCCAGCTCGCAGGCCACCCCAGCTCGCAAGCCGCCCCAGCCGTAGGCCGTCCAGCTCGTAGGCCGCCCAGCTCGCAGGCCGCCCCAGCCCGTAGGCCGCCCAGCTCGCAGGCCGCCCCAGCTCGTAGGCCGCCCTAGCTCGCAGGCCGCCAGCTTGCCCAGCCTTCTCACCCTTGCCCCCTTGCTTTTACCGTCTTGCCCTCGGGGGGGGGGGGGGGGGGGGGAATTACCTCTCTGCCCCCGGCGTGGCTGCTTTCTATTGGCCCGAGGCCTTTTGGCCGTAGGGGTATTTTGGTCATTTTTGCCCCCAGGACTTGGAAAAAACTATAAATAGACCCCTTGGGTGCCTTTGGGGGGGATCTTTTTGGCTTCCTCCTCCCTTAGTTCCTTCTTGGTAGAGTAGAGAGGGCTCCTCCAAGGCACCCTAGCTCGAGCATTGGCTAGGGAGGGGAAGAGCTCAGGTAGCCTTCCGGGTGTGAGGTGGGACCTCCGCGCTAGAGCCGAGGGTCTGTTCCTAGTTTCCCAAGTCTTCGGTCCGTGACGTTCTCTTGAGTGTAGTAGGTGTGAGGTCACCCCTTTCAAGTGACCCCAAACTCCACAGAGACCAAGTTTTTGGTTTCAACACAAACCTTTCTGGTTTGACTAGGAAAATTCAAGGGGAACCCCATCAATAAATATTTTTACTTGAATGACAATGACTAGTTGATTCGGCAAATGAGAGTGATTTCACTTCTACACTGCAATCTATAAGAAATGCTTATTATGAGAAATATGATGATGTGTATTAATATATTGTTAGTACATGGATGACACCGTATAAATAGTACTTTATTTATGCTTGGGTTTATTAGGTCTTGCATTTGGGTACTACAACCGCTACTCAGGTTGAAAGTGGTCATAATCCTTTCAAGAGGTTACTCGAAGTGTCAATTGGAAACCTATCCATCGTATAGATCAGAAGACCTTTGATCAAATGATAAATTTACAACACACAAAGATTAAAAGATTTTTTGGTCAAATAGTCATTCGGGTAAATAAAGAGTTTAAGTGTTTCTTGTATTCTAAATTGTTTGGTAATGTATCAATAGCTGCTTTGAATATTATACATAAGGAGCTTATTAAGTTACAATCAGGAAATTATGTTGTATGTACATATACAAGTGTTGGAATCTATGTTTCGTATCTCTTTAGTTTGACAATATCAAATTTCGTGTTGTATTTGATCATGTGTGTTGGGTATAATGTGCAGGTTTACAGGTGCACAAGAACATGAAAATCAAGTTCTGGTACATACCGCCGAGCGTTAGCGCTACCGTTAGCGCTAGCTGGGATTTTAATTCTGTACGAGCGGTTGTGGCCTACGGCGTGGCGTTAACCATACAGTCGGACGCTAGCTGTCTCGACGAGCATTGAGTCATCATGCTACTTCCAAGAGATAGCTTCGTACCACGCCACGGTAGCGCAAAAAAACGGAAAAAATATTTTATTTGAATATTTTTCCAAATCTGTTGGATAGCTGTCAACTCCGCTCGCATCAACCTACCGCCGAGCGCTAGCTCTATCACCGACGACATCTTACTTTTTTGAAACGTATAAAAGCACGTGTTTCTTTTCCTAGAAACAACAACGAAGGGTAACAATTGACTTTAGGGTTCGGCCGCCATCTGGAGAAGGACGAACTCTCATCTCCATTGAAGAAAAAACATTTTTTGTTCCTCCTGCTCGCGATCAAAGAACTCCGGCGAATGAAATCTACAAAAACCTTTCGCGACCGATCGATTGCAAAGAGAATGATATTCAAGAGCATCGACCACACACCGTTCCTTGGAGAAGTTCCACATTTGAGGGATAAATAAATTCTAAACCTATTGTATTCTACTTTGAATTCTTTTTATTGTCTTGTTGTTTGTGTGTGAGGAAAGTCGACCGAAGGGTCATCAGAATCCGTGAAGGGTTTCGTGAGAAATCGTCCGAGTGAGGGAAGTCTAAATCGGGGGATCTAGTGTGAGGAAAATCGACTGGAGGGTCGTCGAAATTCGAGAAGTGTTTCGTGAGATATCGTCCCGGCAAGGGACATCTAGATTAGAGGATCTAGTGGGACTCTAAAACCCTTCTGGGTAGCAAGGTGAAGAGACGACTCAAAGACCTTTCTGGGGGGGGGGGGGGGGTGTGAGGGGGAGGAAGAGATCCAACCGGTCCAGATAGAGGGTCGATATAGAAACAAAAAAAGTAATTTGTATTTCATCGCCTTCGATCTACGACATCACGGAGATCCAATTTTGCTACTGTAAATCTGTTCTTTTTTGAATAAAAATTATATATCATTTATTGCATCTCAAAATCGTGATTGTTTGCTGTTTGAGCACTGTGTGAGAGTTCAGAAAACAAAATCTCGCAATAAATTCATTCTCTGCGACCTACCGTCGCGCGGTAGTGGTCTAGCGCCCCACGGTAGCTTCCAAAAAGTGTTTTTCTTGGAAAATTTCCTTTTAATTTTACACTTTCTTCGTAAATCTTATTCACCCCCCCCCCTCTAAGGTTGGCCACCGATCCAACTAGTGGTATCATAGGGAGATTAATTCAAAATGGGATTAAAATCCTGAAGTAAGATGACCAACGCGAATCACGCTTTCCCTGATGGACAAGGTGTGAGTCAACTCCCCTGTTTATGGGAAGCGATTACAGCCACTGGAGAACATGCATGAAGATATTTCTATTGACTCAAAGCATGGACGTATGGGCCATGATTGAAACAAAATACACTGCACCCACTGCCATTGTAGGAGAACAAGTCTTGATGAAACCGCGTGATAAGTGGGATGACAATGATAAACCGAAATGCACTAACAATGTGAAAGTTATGAACTCTCTCTTCTGTGCTTTTGACAAAACTGAATTTAATAAAATCTGCAACTATGAAACTACTTATGATATATGACGATTACTTGAGCTAACACATGAAGGTACCTCACAGGTGAAGGAATCGAAGCTGTTTCGACTGGAATCAGAATATGAGTAGTTCTCGATGGATATTGACGAGGACGTGGATGACATGTACACTCACTTCATGAAGATCGTCAACAGCTCTAGATCTCTCAGAAAGACTTTTCAAATAGAGACTTGGTGAGGAAGTTCCTGCGATCTCTACCTCCAGAACTAAACCCAAAAGTGACTGTTATTGCCGAATCACATGGCATCAACACCCTAGAGATAGAGAGCCATATTGGGAACCTGAAGACTCATGAGCTTGAACTAAAAATACAAGCCGAGGAGTATCCCGGGGAACTGAAGAAGAGGGCATTGGCTACTGAAAGTAGCAAAGGAAAATAAGATTGTGAAAGAGTCCGACGATGAAGACGAAGAGAACCTCTATGTTCGAGAATTTAGAAGATTCATAAAGAATCCCAAGAGGCAAGGAAAATTCAGAAAATTTTTGAAGAAAGGTGCAGAAGAGAAGAGGAGATGGACCAAACCGTCGAAGGGGACAGAGAGCGACGAAGAAATATTTGTACATGAGTGCTACCACTGTCACAAATCTTGGCATATAAAGAGAGAGTGTCCAAAGATCCAAAAGGAAGAAAAAGAGAGGCAAGGCCGGGACAAGGGAAGGAAGAAAGTGCTGAAGGTGTTAACGTGGGACGATGCTGGTTCTGATGAGTCAAACACATATGGCTCAGGTAGTGAAGACGAGGCAAATATGTTCCTCGTGGGGAAACATCACATTGAATCCGACAACAAATCCAGTATCTAGAGCGATACTGAGGTAATCCCTCCTACCTATGATGAACTATATGAAATCTATGAACAATTTTGTAATAATCTTGATGATGTACTTCTTGAGAAATTTTTTTTCAAATCTGAAAACATGAAAATGAAGAAAGACTTGGAAAAATTAACTAATGAAGTGATCAAATTTGAGAAAGAGAAGATCGAGTGTCAAGAGTGCTCTCACTCAGTAGCGACGATCAATGAGCTGAAAGAAAGCCTCTCCAAGACTTCCTAGAACATAAAAAATATCACTAACGAGAAAAAGGTCTTGGAGAAAAGGTACAAATGTCTTTTGCCCAAGTAGAAGAGGGTAAAAAATAGTTCGTGAATCGGTGCATGATGCTCATCACGAAAAACACCACCTTGAAAGCAAGGATCTGTGTCCTGAGCCTTGCCATCCAGAAATTTGGAATAGTTGAAAATTCTCTTAATATGTTGTTAGGTTTTCAGTGTTAGGGATCTGGTAAATTCGGGCGGAGATATAAATACTGTGAGATACCGCCCAACAGTATCCCTACCGTCGGACTGGGATTCAAGCACATGACAATGAAGACGGTTAAAAAGCTTATAAATCATAAAGATAATCACAATAAAACTAGAAGCCTACATCCATTTTCTAGCAGGAGCCCCAGTACAACACAAAAGGTGATATCTACTGCCTATTTGAAGTGTGCCAAATGTAATAAGTTTGGTCATACTTCTGGCTATTGCTAGAAGAGAGGAGAAAATAAAATTACTTAAGTCTGGATGCCGAAGTCGACTACCTATATTACGGGTGGAATAACTTGGGTAACCAGATCTTTACCCTCATCCTTTTTCTAGGTATGTTGGCAGGCTAAGGATAGCGAGAACGTGTGGTACTTAGACTCTGGGTGTTCCAAGCACATGACAGGAGATAAATACAAGTTCCTTATCCTGGAGATGAAAAAAGGGGGCACGATGAAAATTGGTGACAACAACAAAGGATGCATTCTTGGTATCGGGACCATAGGTAACAAAACATTTTCTATTTCAAATGTATTGTTTGTTGATGGCTTAAAGCATAGTCTAATATCTATTAGTCAACTTTGTGATAAGGGCTTGAATGTGGTGTTTGAAACATCTACGAATACTTGCAATATTTAGACGCTAAAATGAACACTATACTTCTTACTGTGCATAGAAATCATAATGTCTATACTGTTAGGTTTGAGAACATATCCTCTTCTGATTCGAAATGTTTAGTTTTTAAAATGAAGAATTAGAGCTTTGACATAGGAGACTCGGTCATTCCGGGAGTAAACTAATAGTCACAATATAGAAACAAAAACTAATCCGTGGATTATAAAGTTGAGCGGTAGTTTGACTTCATTATGTGATCATTGCCAAAAGGGAAAATTTGTAAAATCTTCGTTTTAAAAGCAAAATTGATATTTTCTCGTCTAGACCACTAGAACTAATTCATATGGATCTATTTGGTCCTTTGAGCACTTGTAGTCTAGGAGAAAAATGATATATCTTTGTGCTAATTGACGACTACTCACATTTTTGTTGGACTATTTTTATTGCTAGTAAATCTAATGCATTTTTTTGAATTTTCTAATTTGAGCGCTAGACTACAAAATGAAACTACGAATAACATGTATTAGGTTTGATCACGGGGGGCGAATTTGAGAACCAAAATTTTACCAATTTATGTAACAAGCTAGGAATTCGACACGAATTTTCTTCCCACGAACTCCACAACAAAAAAGGTGTAGTAGAAAGAAAGAACCGAATGCTTCAAGAATTAGCACGCACGATGCTTGTCGAGTTTGGCTTGCCTCGATATTTTTGGGCTGAAGCGGTCAACACAACATGTTATGTGATGAACCGGATTACGCTTCGCCTTATTCTTCAGGGCACCCCTTATAAGCTTTATTATGATAGAACGCCGTATGTGTCCTACTTTCGAGTATTTGTTTGTCATTGTTACATTCTTTACACCAAGGATAGCTTAGGAAAATTCGATGATAAATCTGACCGAGACATCTTTTTAGGATATTCCTCCACAAGTCATGTATATATGGTCTATAATAAACCGACCTTGGTTGTAGAAGAATTCATTCATGTTCACTTTGATGAGAATACACCAAATACAGAACCTAGATCAAATAAAGAGGATGCCGATGACGATGTACCATTGGAAGAGGAGAGTATGGAGAGAGAGGAAGTAATAGATGATCCAACTCATGTTGAAGGATATAAGCCTCCATGCACACTGAATTTTTCAAAACAACATCCACAATAATTAGTAATAGGAGAGCCTTCACATAGGGTTAGAACTCGCTCAGCCTTGCATGAATCTTTCTAAAATTTATGTTTTATATCTGAAATCGAACCTAACAATATCTCTGAAGCATTGAATGATGAGTCTTGGTTCTTGGCTATGATCAAGGAATTGAATCAATTCGTGCGAAGCAAAGTTTGGACATTGGTGGAGCATCCCCATAACCATCCAGTTGTAGGCTTGAAATGAGTGTATAAAAATAAGCTTGATGGGGACTCTAGGATAACTAAAAATAAGGCACGGTTGGTCACTCAGGATACTCTCAAATCGAAGGTATGAACTTTGAGGAGTCTTTTGTATCGGTTGCATGTCTTGAGTCCATTTGTATGTTTTTGGCATTTAAATTCTTTCCTTGAAATCCTCTGCTTAATTTCTAGGAGTTGGAACGACTAATTTGGTCTTGAATGTATTTCCCTAACTGTCTTAGTAAATTGGTAGAGTAATAACTCTGTGAAATCCATAATTAATGCTACCAGATAACGACTATATTCTTGAGAATATTGAGCATAAATTATCAGAGTATTACTGTCTTAATATTAGTAATCAAACTGCTTTAGTCGAACTGAGAAACTGCAGAGAAGATTAGTCGAACAGAACCTGGAAGGAGTTAGTCGAGCTCAGCAAGGATTTCATCGACCTGAGCTCCAAGTTCATCGAACTGAGATAGTCCTTCGTCGAGTTGAACTTCTGATATGAGATCACAGTTTGTCGATCTCAGCTAGACTTTCATCGAGTTGAACTTCTGATATGAGATCACAGTTCATCGATCTCAGCTAGACTTTCGTCGAGCTCAACTCAGAGAAGGAACTCTGAGTTCGTCGATCAGAGATCGATGATCGTCTAACTGAGTTTAGCTATCATCGAACAACTTTTCTGCATTCTTTTTAACTGCTTTTCCTCTAAAGTCTTCTGTCTCTAAAGTCTTCTGAAGGTGGGTACTGACAATTTAAGTATGTGCTGCTGACCTTGACCCTGTAACAAACTTATGACCCTAGACTATACATATTGGGTCATCTAAACAATCCTAATAGTGAACCTAGCCCAAATCACAAGTAGTCTTCCAACAATCTCTCCCTATTTGGGTGAGGCCACTATAAAAAATAAAGAAAATCACAAAGTATGAAAAAATATTTGACAGAATTATAGAACTTCAGCGATATAAATAATTGTGCCTTGTGAATATACATATAGCAATAATAAAGTTCAAAATGCATAAGCAGAAAATTATAAATATTTCTTTGGAGCATCTGAAGAAGGGTCTGAAGCTGGTTTTGAGAAAACCATTATTCTTTTGCGATCCTCTGCTTCTCTTTGAGTCATTTTCATATCTTCAGCACCAAGAATCTTCACTGATGTAGCTCTAGACACTACTGCCTTAGGGTGGAGATGCATATATTCATTAACATTAAAAAGATTTTCTTTTCATACCTTTCTAATTCTTTCTTCCCGTGGGAAGACATTGTTGAAAATTAAGAAGTGTCTTTTCCTTCTTCCTTGGTTTTCCTTATCTGTGAAAGAGCTAAAATTTCCTTGAATCGGACCATTCTAAAATTAGGATCCAACTCTGGATCATAGACTGGAGATAGTGGCCTTTCTGGGCTCAATTTATATTGTTAATTACCTTCAGATGTATGCTGTTGGATGCTTTGATTTTTTTTTGTTGTTTGTAACCCTGGGATCTGTGCTGTTGTTTTATACTGCTCTGAGATTATGAAACACTTCCTGCTGATCCTACTGCAGGATGAGGAGGATGAGGACCTCTCCTAAAATGTGGGGGTGGAGAGTATCTCCTACACTTCTTTCTAGCTTTCAGCTCATTCTTAGAATATCTCATCCAGTAAGGAGTATCTGGAGTGAGAGTAATATTGTGCAGAATATAATAAGCGGTATATGCTATAGGAGAAGGTTTAGGAGCAACCCTGGAGGGAACTTTCTTCTTGAACTTTCTCTTCTTAGACCTAGAATCTTCTGAGTCATCTGACTCTTCATTATCATCAGATTCTTCAGCAGGCTGATCATAGAGAGCATCAATTTGTTTTAGCATTTCAGCAGAAATTGTTGGAGGAGCCTGTGGCTGTATATCTGTATTTATTATCTCAACCTGTGGCTGTACAACTATATCTTCTTTTTCATCCTAAGGCTATGGCTCTATATTCTTTGTATCCATGTCTTGAAACATGAAATCATCAAGATTGGGCATGAGGGATTCAGCCCAGCCAAAATTTGGAGGTGAGAAAGTCTTTGGCTCTATATCAGTTACTTGTTCTGTAATATTCTCAATAACCGTAAAACTTGTCCTTAGTTGTTCCAAAACTACATGACTTATTGGGGATGTATAGCAAACTATAGCTTTAGAATAATCAGATGCAAAAACTGGTAGAGTGTTGCTATAAACTATATCAAAAGAATGAAGTAATGAAGGAATATCAACTGTGAGATTAATGATAAAATCACCAACAGTGACGATTTCTGCTGCTGCCTCTTCTGCTATACAAACCATTTCAGTATCATCCAAAATTTCAATTGCTGTTGCTGCTGGAGTTGCTGTTGCTGGAGCTTCTTCATTAACTTTTGGAGCTTCTTCATTGGACATCTCCCCCTGCCTGGATTTAGAGATACCTGAACCCAGGCCCCCAGAAGAAGGGACATTGGAGAAGGAAGCTAGCTGTGAAGAGAGAGTATTGATGGAAGCAGTAAGTGGAGCAATGAATTCAGCTATGAGTTTCTTGAGTGTGGTGGTAATGGAGTAAAGAATGTTAGCAGAAATAGAAAAAAAATCAACATACATATAATCATTTGGATTAGCAGATGTGGAAGGTTGATTGGCAGTTGAGGAGGATGGCATGAAGCAGGTTGGACAAATGGTAAATGCTTATGGAATTGAAGGTGTTGGGATGATATAGGGGAGTTCATCTGGAATAAATTCCTGAACTGCTGAATGTTGTGGAGTGTGTTATGGAGATGGAGATGATATTAGATCAAAATTTGGACAGGACAGTAGTTGATCTCTATGAAGAGAAGTGGATGGTATGTTATCAATATGTGGTGGTAGAGGTGATTGAGGAGGTGAAGATTGTGTATCCTCAAAAATGTGGATTGGTGAGTGTGGAGGAGGGATGGAAGTAGGTGTGTCTGTAATAACAGTGGATGGTTGTTGAAGTGGTGAAACATCAACAAGTGGAGTTGATGAAGGAAATAGAGAATGATGTGGAGATGGAGGAGGAGCGGGAATGTGAGGAGCAGGAGCTTCTACTGGGTTTGGAGAAGTGACTGTATCAGTCCTTATGTCCTTAGAAGCTCTGGAGGAGGATGACCTGAAGGGCTCAGTGATAACCCTCTCCGATCTTCCAAAGAGGGCTGATGTGAGCCTCTTGGAAGCATTTATAAATATGGTATGGGGACCAATAATTCTGGGAATTTGGCATACAGGAAGAGCCGAAGAATTCTCACATACCCAACATCTTTCTTATTTACCTTCTTCTTGATAGAATCAAATAGTATAACTCCCTAGTTCACTGATTTTTGATTTACCAGAGCACTCATCAGAAGAAATTGGTGTCTGGTTATGTAGTCATGGGCAGAGTGCTTGCCCAAGAATACTTTTTCAACAACATCTGCTAAGAACTTATATTCAACAAACAAGTTCTTTTTCAACATTTTGTTAGGGTTTTCCTTGGAGTGACCAATTCTAACTAGCATGTCATTAAATTCATCACGGGACATTTCTATTTCATCTTGCCATTTATAAAACCAAAAACTTCAGTTAGAATAGCAGATGTGAGAGAAACCTGCTGTCCAGATATGGAGCTAATGAGAGTTGTGGAATCTAGAGAGGATGATGAGAATACTCATTCCTTTATCTCATGCACGGAAAGTTTAATCCTTGTTGTCATGAATTTCCTTAACTGTGAGGCCTCAAACAAATGTAAGATGTTTTTGAAGACTTGATCAGAATGGATGAATGAATCCATATCGATGTCGAAGCCGACATCAAATTTCATTCCAGAAAGTGTCACCGCCTAAATCGCTATTGCCTGCAAAAACAAGCGATCAAGTGCAAAAGAATTGAAAAGCGCGGGATAGAGTTCGATGAAAACCTAATTATAAGTTTTCATAAGTTGAAAAGACGAACTTCGTCCGATGAAAAATAAAAGCTTCGAACTCAGTTCGATGAAAAATCTCATAAAAAAATAAAGGCGTCGATCTAAGTTTGAAGAGTGAAAATAATTTGTCGTTCTCCGTTTGACGAAAAAATTTTCTGAAACAAATTCGTCGATCTCCGTTCGAAGAAAAATTTTCTAAAACAAACTTCGTCGATCTCCGTTCGATGAAAAATTTCACAAAGAAGGGTTCGTCGATCTCTGTTCAATGAACACTCCACGAGGAGTTCATAGTTCGTTGATCTCCGTTCGACGAAAAATGGACAGTTCATCGACCACAGACAAAAATCAAATTAAAGCTTCTTCATTACTTATACCTAGCTTATTTAGGAAGAACAGGTGTTTCTTTTCATCTAATGGTTTGGTGAAAATGATTGCTCTTTGTAAATCAGTAGAGATAAAAACAAAATTAATTTTATTTTTGTCCACACAATCTCTAATGAAATGATATCTAATTTCTATATGCTTTGTCCTACAATGATGTACTGGATTTTGTGCAATAGAAATTGCACTGGTATTATCTTAAAAGATGGTTGAATTATTTAAGTTGAAACCATAATTCAGGAGCTGATTTTGAATCCACAAAATTTGTGAACAACAACTACCTGGTGCAATGTATTCAGCTTCAGTAGTTGAAGTTGATACAGATGTCTGCTTCTTGCAAAATCAGGACACAAGTCTATCACCAAGGAACTGATAAGTTCCTGATGTGCTTTTCCTGTCACTCTACATCCAGCAAAGTCAGCATCTGAAAATTCAGATAATTCAAATTCTGACTCAGTAGGATACCAGAGTCCTAGATT
The DNA here is from genome assembly GCA_039583875.1 of Platanthera guangdongensis. NCBI lineage: Eukaryota > Viridiplantae > Streptophyta > Magnoliopsida > Asparagales > Orchidaceae > Platanthera > Platanthera guangdongensis. The sequence continues at coordinate 165,981,934 of CM077161.1, forward strand.
AGGACAATCCTTTATATATCTTAAAATCCTTTTTACTAAAATAAGGTGTGATTCTTTAGGACTGACTTGAAATATAGCATAAATACAAGTAACAAACATAATGTCTGGCATACTGGCTGTAAGATACAATAAGTACCCAACAATAACCCTATATGTTTTCTGATCAATTGGTTTGCCCTGTTTATCAGAATCAACTACAACATTGAAGGGCATTGGCGTTTTCTTGGCTGAGGCATCTGTAATCCCAAATCTTTTAAGTACATATTTAGCAAATTTAGACTGAGATATAAAGATACCATCAGGGGTTTGCTTCACTTGAAGACCAAGGAAGTATGATAGTTCACCCATGCTACTCATTTCAAACTTTGAATGCTTCAAATCAGAAAACGTTTTGCAAAGTTTGGAATCAGTAGAGCTAAATATTATATCATATACATATATTTGACTAGCAGAATTTTTGATTTATGATGTTTAATAAATAAAGTCCTATCTACAATGCCTCTAATGAACTTATGCTCTAAAAAAAACTAGCCAAGGTCTTATACCAAGCTCTTGGGGCTTGCTTTAGACCATAAAGAGCTTTATGCAACTTAAAAACATAAGAGGGATGAGTTGAAAAGATAAAACCTGGTGGTTGTTCAACATATACTTCTTCTTTTAGTTCTCCATTTAGAAATACACTTTTGACATCCATTTGATATACCTTAAACTTCTTGAATGCTGCATATGCAAGAAATATCCTGATAGCCTCTAATCTTGCAACAGGGGAAAAAGTCTAGTCATAATTTATGCCTTCTTCCTATGAATAACCTTGGGCTACCAGCCTAGCTTTGTTTCTTACTATTAATTCTTGTGCATCCAGCTTGTTCCTGAAAACTAATTTAGTTCCAATGACTGGGTAGTATTTGGGTCTTGGAACTAAATCCCAAACTCTACACCTCTCAAATTGATTGAGTTCCTCTTGTATTGCAATAATTTATTGGGAATCTTGCTCTGCATCTTTTATGGATTGAGTCTCAATTTGAGAAATGAAGCAAACATACATCAGATCTTACTTGAGTTGATGTCTTGTTTGCACACCAGCTTATATGTCTCTAATCACTTGAGATATGAGATGATCTCTAAGTGTGACAAGATCAGCAGGTGGAGTTGGCTCATCAACAGCTTGTGGAATTAATTCCTCTTGTGGAATTATATTTGTTGTTGTGTTTTCAACTGCTTCAACAATTTCTTCTTCACTGTCTTCATCAATCTGTGGAGAAGGATGCAATGTAACATCTTGGGTAAGGTTTAAATCATCCAACTTCTCACACAGATAGGGTACCTGCAAAGTGTCTCTGGTAGAAGAATCATTCTCCTTGTAAAACATGTTAGCTTTATCAAAGGAATCATGTATAGATTCTTCCATTTTAAGTGTTGATTTATTAAAAACTCTATAAGCCTTGCTGACTTGGGAATATCCAAAGAAAATTCCCTTTGCAGCATTGGCTTCAAATTTTCTTAAGTGTTTCTTGTTATTATTATGAATATAGTATTTACAACCAAATACTTTAAAATAATCTACTTTAGTTTGCTTCCCCTTAATTAATTCATAGGGAGTCTTACCCTTAAGTTTATTTATTGAATTTCTATTAAGAACATAATTTGGTGTGCTTACAGCCTCTGCACAAAAGGATAGGGGCAACTAAACATTTGCAAGCAATGCACCAGCAAATTTAATAAGGCTTCTATTTTTCCTTTCAGCTACCCTATTTTGTTGAGGCGTTCTAGGAACAGAAAAATAGTGTCTGATACCTTCGTTCTCATAGAATTCTTGCATGAAAAGAGATTCAAACTCGGTGTCATGATCACTTCTGATCAATGCAACCAAAGTGGAGTACTCAATCTTTATGCTCTTAAGAAAATTTGTATGAACTTTAAAGTTATCTGACTTGTTTCTCAGAAAAAACATCCAAGTGAATATAGAGAAGTCATCAACAATAACTAGAGTGTATGACTTTCCTCCCAAACTTTGTACAGCTATAAGGCCAAAAAGGTCCATATGTAGCAAGTATAAAATCCTGGGTGAATCACATTTATTAATGGATTTGAAACTATTTTTAGTTTGCTCGCTTAATTGACAAGCCCTGCAGAGTCCTTCCTTCTTGTAAGAATCAAAAGGCAGTCCTCTAACAAGGTTGTCCCTAGATAATTTAGTAATATTCTTAAGGTTTACATGACCTAGTCTCTTATGTCATAAATCATTAGTGTTACTGATTTGGTTAAATAAATAAATTTCTGAATTGGCAGATTTGAAATTAACTACATATATGTTTTCTTGTCTAATTCTAGTTAAAACAGTTTTGTTTTTATCAGAAGTAATAATACAAGAAGACTGATTGAATGATACCTGATAACGTTCATCACATAACTGACTTATGGATATTAGGTTATGCATGAGACCACTTACATATGCAACCTTCCTGAAGGTAACTACTCCAACTTTGACATTTTCATATCCTTCTGTTTGTCCACAGTTGGAGTCTTCAAATATCATTTTTGGTTCAAGCTTTGCTTTGAAATAAGTTTGGTTGTTTTTACTTCATGTCATGTATTTTGAACAGCCACTATGCAGATACAATTGTTCCTCTGTGGTAGGATTGTTCTTCACCTGCATAAAATAGATTAGGTGTTCTTGACCCAGGTAACCTTGGGTCCTTGATTTATTTCATATTTATAGCTAGAGATATAAGAAAATTCAGGTTGGTCCTTATAACCTAGTGAATGATATCTCCTACGAGGAATAATCCAATGAGTAAAAGGATTAATAAAGGTTTGATTTTGATTAAAGTTTTGAAAAGAATTAAAGTTTTTGTTATAAGAAACTGGGTTCGACGAATTGTAATAAGTTTGCCGATCTGCGTTCGACGAATAGGGATGAGTTCGTCAAACTCCGTTTACAGAATGAAAGTATTCATTATCTGCTCCCCACGTTCGTCAATCGCGATTCGACGAACCATATTGAGTTCGTCGAGCACAGTTAGACGAATAATTATACTGAAAGTCTCGTTCATAGTTCGTCGATCTGAGTTCGATGAATCATATTTTTTTCGTCGAGCTTGGTTCGACGAAATATGTTGAACATAATTTTTATTAAAAATTTTCGTTTTCTTTTGTTTAGTCTTATATAAAACTTCTGTTGCTTTATTAGTGTCTTCTACTTTTTCTTTTATTTTTTCAGAAACAAATTTTATAGGAGTAGATAAAGTATTTTTCTGTAATAGAAGAGGCTGACTAGATGAAGCTCTCAAGCCCAGTTTGCCATTTAATCTGGCATTCACTGTGCTTGTGATATTTATCAATTTGATACTTCTCCAATTAAGGGATTCTTCAAATTCCTTAGTCTCAGATAATTTAGTTTTCAAAGATAGTATTTGATCATTAGTAGTTTTTAAATCTTCTTTAAACTTGATGTTTTCAGAAAATAAGTTATCAAATTCAATTAGCTTTTCTCTGAGGAGTTTGATTTCCTTCTCAGATTTAATTAAATCATTGCATAACAATTTGAATTCAGTTTTAAACAACGTTTTGAGAACCGGACCGGCGATCGAGCTGGTGAGATCAAAGGTTCAAGGTCCGATCGGTTGGACCGGTCGGACTGGGGTTGGACCGGGGTTGAACCGTGATGTTGTATAATACATTTTACTGTTATTTTAGTAAACTTTAAAAGAGTAAAATTATAAAACAAACTATAAAATGAAAATCATTATAAGCCAAACATCAAAACATATTACATATCATCAAACACAACATTAGATAACAATGTTTCAATGTTTTGTGACATTGTCGCATTAAAATTATAAAATGATTGTCCCAAAATAGTAATAATCTACTAATATATAATTATATATCACAAATTCAAATCGTAGTTTAATAAGTCAAACTCAAATCCTCCACCAAAGTCATTTCCAACACCATCAAAATCCTCAATACGCTCATCTAAAAAAGTCTCCAAATCGGTGTGCTCAACAATTGGTTCAGTAATACATATTTTTTCGTCATCTGCAAGTTCAATATATATAATTAAATTATGAAACAACTTATATTTAAACCATTCAATTATACATAAATATTGATATGTAGATATGCACTTACTTTGAGTTGGTAGTGTAGTATCAGGATTTTGTTCTACAACTATTGGGATAGCGTCTTCATTGTAAATTTCGTTTTCTAAATCATCATATATAAGCTCTGGCACCGGTTCCTCCTCTACCACTCAAAAGTCCATCAAATCAATACATGTGTAATCTAAAAGATCATAACTTATTTTCGTACAAGTAAACCTAAAACCAACATAGAATGATAGAATATATAAGTGTAAAATATTATTAAAAAGATACAAAATATAAAATAATTAAAATATAAAACCAACATAGAATGATATTAAATGAAAGTCGTACCGATTTTTCATATTAAAATTATAGTGAACATATACAAGATCATTTAATCTTTGGTGCTCCAAATGATTTCTTCTTTTTGTGTGAATTTTTTCAAAAACACTCCAATTCCTTTCACAACCCGAAGAAGATGATGTTTGACTAAGAATACGAATTGCTAGTTTTTGCAATTGAGGAGCACTAGATTCAAACATTCTCAACCATTTATCTAAAAATAATCAGTATAAATATCATTATTATTATATGATAATTTAAAATTCAAAAATTGAAACATTTAACATTTACAAAATAATTTTGTGAGCTCATCGGGTTGCATTTCTGTCGCTAATTTGATTGCAAGGGGCTTTCCAAAACTTTCTAGTTGATCTCGAAATAGTCTAACTTTCATCATTGTGTAACAACCCCATCCGTTCATATAGTATATACAAGAAGGTCCGGCCGGCGCCTCAAAGTATATACCACAAAACGGGCGGTGAAGGTACGGAGTGATACCAAAATTGCGCATCCTAACACATATGCATTCTAGCGGAAGCCTATAATACATAACTTGAACGCCACCCTGGATGTCCACCATATAAACAACATATTTATATAAAACAGGAATGCCAGCAAATACAAAGTTAGGTGGCCTTATGGCCTTACAAGTCTCTTTACAACTATGGCTTTAAACATTGGCGCGCAGGCCAGCCACATATAAATAAAACACAGCATTTGCTTCGCCTTCAAGGGCTAGCGGCAGCAACAACAACAGCAATAGCAGGGCCTTCAGCCTTTACGTGTCCCGCTTGGTTCTCCAGCACCTGTGCAAGGACATTCCACCCAACGGTGGCAAACAAGGCAACGATCAACGTTCAGCTGACCAATTTTATAACGACCCTACCCCTTTCCCGGGGCAGTGGTATTTCTTCCTTGCAGGCAATAGTATTTCACAGCTGATATATATTCATACATTGTGCTCTCACGCACATACATTCCATCACAACCGTCAGCCACGCGGCCCGACAGTCCGTGCACTCAAGGCAAATTCTTGGTGTACCGGCGAACCAGTTGCCCACCACCGTATCAGGGTCGCAACCCAACGGTAAAACATTGAGCATTTACAACATGGCATGCAACCGGAGATTATAGTTTTAGTGAACCGGGATTGGCCCATAGCCCTCCATTGTATCACGGCGCACAAGCCTAAGACTCTCGTTATGCGCTCCAACAGACCGCATTTTCTGGTCTCACGTCGGACGGACATAACGCAGGTCGGATCATCCACCCCCCGTTGCTCAAATCGCCTTGCCATCACCGAGCACAGCGTACTCGCGTCTAAATAAAAGGCGCGGGTCGGTTTTACCTTACCTGTTTGGCATAAAGCCTATGTGTTTTCCTGGGCGCACCAATACTTACCATCACACCCATTACATATCACAACCTTAGAGGGTCTTTCCTGGGCACACCAGTACTTTCTGCTACTCGCTTTTACAGGTACAACCCCGCAAATATCACAAATGCCAAAGGTAGTTTCCTGGCTTACCACGCCAGTACTTCCTGCTACTCCCCTTCACAGGTACCACCCATGAACATCAAGCATTACAAAGGGTATTTCCTGGATTTCCAATCCAGTACTTCCTGCTACTCCCTTTCACAGGTATAACCCCATAGCACAAGCATCATAAGGGTGTTTTCCTGGACTAGCACTCCAGTACTCCCTGCTACTTCCCTTCACAGGTACACCTCATCGACTCCTAAACTATACGTTTATCATGGAGTCTTCTCCGATGCGTATATGCAACATCCCCAATCTAGACCAACCTGTCCAGATGGGCTTCACACAACATGTCTATTTCGTACTCCATTTCCGGATCTATATGCCAACTTAGTGGGGATTCCAAGACTTAACCCAAAGGACTCCCATAGCAAGCCACCCTCTGGTGGGGGAATCATATGCACATGCCAAAAAGGAAGTCTTAACATGGCTAGTAAGAAAAGTCGTTACCCTTGAAGATCTTTTCGGAGCCATGGATTCCTAGCTGGCTGAAAAGAACCGCAACAGTTTTGCCTTCACAACGCTAGCCTTGGATCTCTTGCCGGAACCCCGTAGCACCACCGGTGGCCAGCTCCTCTTCCTCCTCCTACTTCTTCCTCTCTTTATCTCTCTAGGAGTTTAGAAAGATGAAGGACAAAATGAAAATGAGAATTTCCTTCTCATCCACGGCCTTAAGGAAGCAGGGAGGCACCTCAGCCATTAGATCCCCCAGGTGAAGATTTGGACAACCACGATTTTGCCAAAAAAGCATATTTTTTGTCGGACACGGCCTGTGACATGCCCGTGTCACAGGCCGTGTACCCCAAGCGGTGCTCAACCGACTTATCTAGACCAGTACATGCCCATGTGACACGCCCGTGTCACGGGCCGTGTCACCTGACACGCCTCCCGACACGCCCATGTCTGGGGCCGTGTACGATGAGCTGCACAAAATTGAGATCAACCCGATTGGGACACTGCCAGTGACACGCCCGTATCACAGGCCGTGTACCCAACGATACGGCCTGTGACACGCCCGTGTCCCGGGCCGTGTGCCCATACACGGCAGCTGACACGCCCCGGCTCAACTTCATCGAGCTGAAGTTCGTCGACCCGCAGAGGACACGGCCTATGATACACCCGTGTCAGAGGGTGTGTGCCCTCATTTTTTCGTCGAACTAATTTTCGTCGAACACTCGCCGGCTGCTCACCTAAGCAGGACACGCCCGTGTCCCAGGCCGTGTCTCCGAATTTTGCCCAACTCTGGAATTTAGGGTGTTACACATTGCTTCTTTTGGTTTGCTACAAACTTCCTTATTTCCAATCAATTCGACCAACCCTTGCATCACTTCTGGTTTTTGACAATAATTATCTCTATCATACTGAAATGTTGGATTAATAAAATATGTAGCGGAGTGTATCCCTTGACGAAACTGACTATCCCATCTACTCTTGATAATAATTATGTATGTCTTGTACAATCTTTTGTTATCTTTGAATAAATTTTTGATTACTTTTTTACCCTGTATAATCCATCATAAATATATCCAAGTGATGGTTTCTCATCTGCATCAACAATACGTAGTAACCTTATGATAGGACCCGATATTTTTGTCATTATCAAGCAAGAAGACCAGAACTTGTTATCCAAAATAATTGATGTTACTTCTTTTCCTTTCACTGTCTTAGCTAGCTTGGAATCAGAGTAGTATTTACTTGTTATCAAAACTTGTAAATCATGCTTATGATCATGCACACTCTTTAATGTAATAAAAGTAGTTGCAAATCGAGTTTCTCCAGGACGCACAATCTCCTTCCATCCCTTCTTTTTCTTAGCCAAGATAATAAAAAGATGTGATTATACACAAGTATGGTTACTTTTGAAGCTTTGTTGGCAATATCTTTAACATGAGTCATAGAACAAATTTCTTTTAGAATAAGATTCAAGAAATGAGCGGCATAAGGAGACCAATAAATATTAGCATACTTCTCATGTAGTAAAGCGCCAGCCTTTTTATAATTAGCTGCATTATCAGTCACTATTTGAACAACATTAGTAACTCCAACCCATTCAACTACCTCTAAAAATAGCGCACACAATGTGTTTGCATCCTTCTTGATATCAGAAGCATCAACAGACTTTAAAAATGACAAACCACGAAGGCAATAAACTAAGAAGTTTATTAATGTTCTACTCCTTATATCAGTCCAACCATCTGCCATGATTGTGCAACCACTCTCCTTCCAACTATTTTTGTGAGCTTCTACTAATAGTTTGCATTCCTCCTTACAATCTCTTAATAAATTGACTCTCATCATATAATATGTAGGCAATTTATATCCAGGGCCAATTGCAGCGATTGCATCTATAGCTTTTTGTGCATAAATTGAGTTTAATGCATTCATTGGAATGCAACTATCATAAAACCATCTAGCCACAACCATAGCAGCACGATGTACAACTTGCTTTGATGTCAAAACGCTTTTAATTGATGGTTGCGATCCTGATGATGTTCTAGGAGCAAAATAATTATTAATTTCATCAATTTTCCTTTTACCCTTATCTTGTGCAACAAGATTTTGAGTTATAGAAGTAGTAGATCCCTTCTCCTCAATTATGTGATCATCATATATAGTTATATTTCCTCTAGACTCTTGAATCTCTTGTTTTTTTTTTCAGAAATTCCTTTGAGATTCTCTTGCATTTGATGACGAATATCATGTGGAACCTTTTTACAAGCCTCAATATTTCCTTTAATCCCAGCTAAATGTTGTTTAATTCTTTTTATTCCTCCCCCAATGTAAATAATTTCACAATGTAAACATTTGTATTTTTTTTACCACTAGCATCTTTTACTAAACTGAAGTGTTCCCATCCCGGATCATTTTTCTCACGAACTTGTGCACTACTATTTGTAGATTCTACTCCTTCCATATTGACGTATCTATTAAAAATGCATTGATAACACAATATTAATGGACATTATAGAAACTTACAAACAATTGATAAAAGATTGTTTAGTAATGAATAACAAAAAAAAATTTATACATGTACACAAATTATACCTCTCTTGATCCAAAAACGTTATTACTGAAATATCAAACTTCAAGTAAAATCCCTTGCAACCCTTAGAGTGTTTGAATTAGCTGCAAACATCAGTAATTAGATTACTATTAAGTATTAGCAATGACTGCAATAGATTTTTATTGCATAAATAACTTCTATAATTTTATCTCATCCTACTTCAATCAAAGACAAATAGACTTTTATTTTTATAGCTCTGTTAGTGGAGGGTGAGTAAAAGAAATGAAATACAAGCAATTTGTGTGTTTATTAAATATTAGCAATGAGGAAACTGAGTGTGTTTACATGATCACTCAAAAAATTCGGAAAGGAACTATCATGCTAAATTTTCCATGAATAAATTTCATGCAAGCCAGATGTGTCTTTACATATTTTTTTCTTGAAAGTCTAATTGAATTAACCTCTAATGTTAAGATGATTAGAGCTAATGCTCTTTATTTTACGAGATTTATATGAAAAAATGACCAAACCAACAACCTCCTTGTTGTTAAGGACTCAAAGTATTGGGATTTGGGAGTTTAGTAAATGTGATATTTATAAATTTAAAAGGAGTAATCACTAATCAGCAACCCCTTTGCTGTTTGAAGATATTCCCATATTATAGGTGCTGATTGAACTCAATGTTAAAGCCAAACACAGGCTAAGAGACCAACCATCCGTCCCTACAACTATTCAGAAATCTCCTAAGCCTCGGAAGCCTATTAAATTCAATATTAAAGTCAAATACCCAAATTACAAAGGTCAACCAGTCAGATTCAACAAAGTTATCTACATGGTATCTCCTAAAATACCGAGAAGCATATGCATTCAAACCACTTGATTGTTACCGTTATATAGAAAAATGAAAGTAGAAGAAGAGAAAGAAAGGATTTTTAAAGAAAAATAGGTTTTAATAATCTTTCTTCCTCACCACCATCATCTAAAACAAAAACTTCTCCATGCTCGAATAGGGACATCGTTCCAGCATCAGTGTTAAGGTATGGATCTATGCACAACCATGAAATCATGTCAGCACTTGGTTAGAACAAAATCAATGAATAAGGCTCTGTTTGGCACGGTGGTGGCGGTCATTGTTAAATTGTCAGAACCTTCTGCTGCAACTCCGGCGACCGGTGGCCACTTTGGCTCAGCGTCGTGTCAATTCGTTCTGAGTTCCGACTTCCCGACAGCTATTCAACAAGGTGAAAGCGTTTTATCATTTATGGGCCAGAAAAACTCAGGATTTCAAAAGCTAAATCGTGGAAGAAGAAATGAACAAGAAGAAGAGCATACCGGGTTACGACTTACACGAGCAGGGGCGGTGGGGGCAGGGAATGGCTGCAGCCTATCGCCTATCGGTGCTTCAGCAGGAGCGAGGAAGAACCGGCCACTTTGGCTCAGCGTCGTGTTTCAGCAGGAGCGTGGAAGAAGTGCATACCGAGTTTCCCTGCTTTCGTCTTGCGCAGTTGCGCGGCTTGCTCCGTTAAAAGATAAAACAAACCCTAATCTATCGATTCTAATTTCTTATTTCTATCCCTCTTCCTAATCTGCCCCATCTGATCAAAATCAGATTGCCCAAAATGAGCCCAACCGGTTATGGGGAACCGACCATGGTTCCCGGTTGCCCGGTCGAACCGTCCGGTTCCCCCGGTTCCCAGCCGGGTTAGTGAAAAACGGGCAGAGATACCTGATCGGACCGGCTGGAGGGCCGGTCGGCGGTCCGACCGGTCCGACCGGCCGGTCCGGTACGATTTTCTAAAGGTTGGTTTTAAATTGATTTGAAGTAAAATCAAAAAATAGATTACCTGATCTTCTTCTGATACAGATTCATCTTCTGAGTTCTTAGCTTCTGAATTAGCAGCTTCAGAGTTGTTGCAAGATGTATTGATTGCCATCAAGCAGATCTCGCTGGCTTTGGCCTCTTCCTCATCCTCACTAGAGCTGGATGAAGATTCTGACTCAGATTCACTCCAAGTCTCAGCAACAAATCATCTTTCCTTCTTCTTGTATTTGCTAGAAGAGGGCTTATGTGAATTCTTCCTGGAGTACTTCTCTTCATCTTGTCTTTCTTTTGTTTTTCAGGACATTCTGGAAGGATATGCTTTGCTCTTATTTAGTTGCTTTAAGAGCAATGCTTTGCTCTTTACTTCCTAATGATGAAGTCCTTTGCTCAGCTTCTCTGGTCTTGATGAGCTGCTCATAAGACTTGAGCTTGCCCAACAAGGTTTCAGTAGAGAATTCATTTAGGCTTCTGGCTTCCTTGATTTGCCAGATACTAGAGTCCCATGTGCTAGGGAAACACATAAGGATCTTGTCATTTATCTCTATCAATGAGATGTCCTTGTCCAGGGTTTTCAGCTCATTTATTATGAGACTGAGTCTGTTATACATGTCTACAGCTGATTCTGACTCTTCCTTCTTGAAATTCTCATACTGAGAGATCAAGTGTGATCTCATATCTTTCATTTCATTAGCAGATCCTGCTACCATAACATTTATGGAGCCCCAAATGGCCTTTGCTGAAGTACATTCAACAACCTTCTGGAATATATCATCAGACATAGTTTGGGCAGGAATATTTATTGCTTTAGCGTCAGCAATCCTGGCCATCTCTTGTGCTTCAGTCCACTCAGGTGGTGGTACTGCACTGGTACTTGTAGTTGCCACTGGTAGTGGGGGACCTGTAAAAATGGAATTATATATATCTTCATCAATGGAATTCATGTAAAGTTTAATCTTTGCTTTCCAAAGTGCAAACTTATTAAGATTGCACACTGGAGGTCTGGTGCTTGAATACTTCTTATTTTGTGCCATGATATAAAATGCAAACTAGAGTAGATAAGATCTATCAAAGATCTTTTGGTTCAGGTGTCAGCCTATGAAACCAAAAAACCAACCCTCTGATACCAATTGAAAGTAAGGGATAAATCTACCTAACTCTAGAGGGGGGGGGGGGTGAATAGAGTATATTAAAAATTTAATTTTTTTTTACAACAAATTAAAATAGGTGATACATACATATATATATATATATAAAGAGAAATATCACAGCACAAAAAATAAATGAGTAAAAGCACAACCAGACGACACAAGGAATTTATAGTGGTTCCTCAATAAACCTGAGTACATACACTCTTTTACCACCATAGTAGGAATCCACTACAGGTTTTTGATCAGGTGCCCTGCCACCATAGGTTTTTGATCAGGTGCCCTGTCACCACAGGTTTTTGATCAGGTGCCATGTGACCAGAAGTTTTATTTTTCTAAGCGAGATCTAGCAACCTTTTGAGCTTTTGATCAGGTGTCCAAAAACCAAACCCAAGTCTTTTGATCAGGTGACTTGTGAAACAAAAGATTTAACTTTTGAAAGGAGTTATAACGTTGTACACAGTGAAAGGAAAATAAGAAAATGATGTTAACTTCTCCGTCTCAAATCTCTAAGAAGACTAATGGATTTGTTGATGATGTCAAAGGTCCCCCTGAGTTGTATGGATCTGATCAGGAGTGGAAGCTTTACTTCAGGGTGTGTACACCTTCTTTGAAAACTTCTTCTTCCAATAAATGTTTCTGAGAGATGTGAACTTTTTGCTCTCAAATTGAAAATGTGTTTCTGGAAGAAAAACTTGAAGCAGAAGATGAAGAACAAGATGTTTTTGTCTATGTATCTTATTTTTTGATTCCTGATTTTCTCTTTCTTCTCATTCTAATTACTGGCAATCTTCTGGAAATCACTTTATATATTGATTGCAGATTCAAACACATTTGAATTTTAAATTCTTTCCATGAAATCCTCTGCATAATTTCTGGGAGTTGGAATGGCTAATTTGGTCTTGAATGTATTTCCCTACTGTCCCAGTAAATTGGTAGAGTAATAACTATGTGAAATCCATAATTAATGTTGTCAGTTAACGACTATATTCTTGAGAATATTGAGCATTAATTATCAGAGTATTACTGTCTTAATATTAGTAATCAAACTGCTTTAGTCGAACTGAGAAACTGCAGAGAAGATTAGTCGAACAGAACCTGGAAGAAGTTAATCGAACTTAGCAAGGATTTCGTCGACCTGAGCTCCAATTTCGTCGAGCTGAGATAGTCCTTAGTCGAGCTGAACTTCTGATATAAGATCACAGTTCGTCGATCTCAGCTAGACTTTCGTCGAGCTGAACTTCAGATATGAGATCACAGAACGTCGATCTCAGCTAGACTTTCGTCGAGCTCAACTCAGAGAAGGAACTCTGAGTTCATCGATCTGAGATTGACGATCGTCGAGCTGAGTTCATCTATTGTTGAATGACTTTTCTGCATTCTTTTTAACTGCTTTTCCTTTGAAGTCTTCTATCTCTAAAGTCTTCTGAAGGAGGGTATTGACAATCTAAGTATGTGATGCTGACCTTGACCCTGTAACTAACTTATGACCCTAGACTATACATAATGGGTCATCTAAATAATCCTAATAGTGAACCTAGCCCAAATCACAAGTAAGGTTCCAACACAGTGTTTGTTAGTCAACCTCAATATCTTTGCATCGTAGGCCGCTGACATGCTCGATATCAATCTAGAAGTCGCGTGTCATCATCTCAACGTCAACCCAAACTTCAAGCTGGTCAAGCAAAAGAAGCGAACAGTAGCTTCTACCCTCACTGGTCCTATTCGCGAAGAGGTCACAAAGTTACTGGAAACAGAATTTGTTCAGGAAGTTTAGTGTCCGGACTGGATCTCCATGATTTATTTAATTTCATTTGTATTTTGACGTCACAGCGTTATGTTAGCGCATTTTGGTCAAATGGCGTTGTTAGAGCGTGCTTTTAGCTCTTTAGGTTCCCTGTGTGGCTTGGATAATGCCTGGCAGCAAGATTCCCTAGCGAGCCGGAGTCTGTTTGGTGACTCGGTGGAGCCTCTTGGGGAATGCTTGTGTTTTGGCTTCGGGAGTTTGGCCCGAGTTTTGCTCGTCGGATTTTGTTACCGACTTTGTCGTAGTGCGTTTGCGTCGTTAGGTTTGACCGGCCAAATTTTGGGATTTGCGTCGGAAGTGGAAAATTTTATATTAGGAAATTAGATCGGCTAATTTTAGACTTGCTCGTCAAGTTTCGTCGCGTTCCGAGCATTTTTGGAGCCTCGGCGCGCGATTGTAGTTTGTATGTTTTCGCGTACGCCGTTAACTTTAGAAATTATTATCTCGAAAACGGTGCGTCGGAATTCGATTTCGACTTCGCCGTTGGATTCGTAGCGTCGTCATTCGCCTACGGTGCGAATTTCGTTCGATTCGCGCGCGTTTGACCTCCGTAACCACATAAGAATATCATGTTATAATAATTATATATATTATTATATATATATATATTTATATATAAAGAATTGAGAAGGGGGAGCTGCCTGACTTTTCGATCGATGACGCAGGTACTCTAAAGTACCGCGGTAGATTTTGCGTCCCCAATTTTCGAGATATTCGAGATAAGTTGTGCAGTGAGGCACACGGTTCAAGTGTGGCCTACCATCCAGGGTCTACAAAAATGTATACGGACTTGAAACAGATTGCCTGGTGGATTGGGATGAAGGGTGACATTGCAAGATTTGAAGGATTAGAGTGTCGCCTGAGCGTCAGCAGTTATCCCTGCTTGACGTGGCATCACAGCTCGTAGTTTTCTCGTGCTCTGATTTATTATTTTAAATGAGAAAATGCGGGTTGTGACATTTAGTGTCCGGACTGGATCTCCAATACAGTGATGGTCTGAAAGCCCAATGAAAAGTGGAGAATGTGTGTCGACTACACATGTCTTAATAAGGCATACCCCAAGGACTTCCCCAAATAGACTCATTGATTGACTCAATAGTGGGGTTCTCAGCTATGAGCTTTTTGGATGCTTTCTCTGAATATCACTAAATCAAGATGCACGAGCACGACGTCCCTCATCTCGTGTTCATCACGGATGAAGGATGTTACAACTATCGAGTCATGTAATTTGAATTAAAGAATGCCAGAGCGACATACCAGAAGTTGATGGATTGTGTCTTCAAGAATCAGAATGGTCGTAACCTAGAGGTTTACGTGGACGACCTTCTCATCAAAAGTCATAATTTGGATGATCATCTGAGGGATTTGATGGAGATGTTCGGTATGCTTCGCAAGTTCAACATGAGACTCAATCCCGCTAAATGCATTATTGGAGCAAGCAGGGGAAAGTTTTTTGGTCACCTACTCACCCCCCAGGGTCTGGAGCCTAATCAAGACAAGATAAAAGTCATTCTAGAAATGAAATCTCTGAAGAGTCTGAAGGAGGTCAAGCAGTTGACAGGAAGTGTGGCAGGGCTCAACCGCTTCATTTCATGGTTGGGGGATAAGTGTGCCCCTTTCTTCAAGACCCTCTGAGGAAAAAAGAAGTTTGAGTAGACCAAATAATATGATCAGGCCTTTGAGGAGTTGAAGCATCAGTTGACTACAACTCTCCTTCAGAGCCCTCGCCCGTTAGAAGACCCGCTCTTATACTTGGGAGTTGGGAAAGACGCCATCATTTTGGTATCAGTGCGGGAGGAAGGCAAGATGCAATTTTTTGTACACTATGTTAGCCATGTGTTGAAAAGTACAAAAGCCCGCTATCCAAGCCAAGAAAAGTTGGCACTGGACCTGATTATCTCAGCACAAAGACTTCGGCCATGTCCAGGATCACTCCATCTGGGTCATGACCGATCATCCCCTAGGATAGTCTTGGAAATTCCGTATCATTCGGGATGGTTGGCCAAGTGGGCCATCGAGCTCAGTGAATTTGACATCATATACATCCCATGGGCAGCCATCAAGGCCCAAGTTCTAGCCAATTTTCTTGTCTACTTTGCAATTTGGGACAACAACAGAGAAGAAGTTTCAAGGCCTTTGAGTTGGAAGATGTTCGTAGATCGCGCCTCCAGTCTAAAATCGGTAGGAGCAGGAATCATCCTAGTTAGACCCTGTGGAAGCGGGATTGAGCAGGCTGCGAAGTTTCATTTTTCCGTAACCAACAACCAGACAGAGTATGAAACCCTAATTGCATGGTTGAGCTTGGCCCGGGAGATAAGCATCGAAGACCTAGAAGTGAGGACAGACTCCTTGGTCATGGCTTCGCAGGTTAATGGAGTTTTTGAGGCAAGAGAACCTATTCTACAACGGTATTTGACCCTCATGAAATAGTACATAGTGTTGAAGCCAAATATGACCTCAACGGGAGATCGAAGAAAAGGGGGTGCAGTCAAAACCTACTTCTCTCGAGTCTCAACCCTCGACTGGATTCAAAGGACCCAAGACTGACCCAAAGCCTCAGCAGGGAGGTCCCACCTCACACCCGGAAGATCTCTGAGAGCTTCCCCTCCAAAGCCAAAGCTGGGCTTGGAGCTCCTCAGAAAGCACTGGAATTTGAGAGATAATGACAGCTTGCCTTCTAAAGAGTCCTTATGGGTCTATTTATAGCATTGTGCTGACCTGAAATTACTGAAAAGCCCCTAGTTGGTCTGCCAATAGCCGAATCTCGTTGTTTCCCTGAGGGCACAGGGGTAAATTTACCTGAGGGCAAACTGGTCATTTAACCCTAGGCCTTGGGTCCCACTCGGCGAGAGCTCTGAACCGAGGGCCTTTTACCCAGAGACGGTGCGAACGGTCTCGCCTGCTTACAGGCGAGAGCCCCTTCAAGATTGGAACTTGGCGCTAGCGTAAGCACTCCCGCGCTGGCCGCGCTCGACGATCTCGGCCTGTTGATCTCCATTCGACGACTTGACGTGAACGTTCCCTCTAGCTTGGGCGAGACCTCCTTTCGGGCGGGAACGCCTTTGGCTAGCTCAACTGTGACCATTACGCCTCCTGGTCTGACTCAGCGAATATGGGGTTGTACACTATCTCCGCTCTTTTTGAGCTAGCTCTGCTCTCGAAAAGACACGTCCAACCCAGAAATATTCGCTGAGCACGTGTCACCATCAGGGAATCTTTTGGAAGGCCGTACCATGTCTATAAATACGTGTGCCGATAGACGATCATAACACCTTCCTCGAGTCGTCATTCTTCGCCTGGGCTCTCGCTTCCTCTCGCGATGCCTTCCAAGCGCGCCGACAAACCGCTTCCGCAGGATCTGCAAGACCGCATCAACGCGGCACAGGTGCGAGCCAAGGCTAACAACGCCCTGGTTGCCCCATGGCTAGCGAGACGGTCGTCGGCCGCTGAGCCTTCCCTGCCCAAGAAGAAAAAGAAGAGGGCGAAGGTGGTTCAGCGGGACCTGCCCCACGAGAACAGGAGCCCGCCCACCCCAACCACAAGCCGTGCAGATGATCCCTTGCCACAGAAGGTATGTTTGACTTGCCAATTATTGAAAACGCCAGCCGCTCAGGAGCTGACGCGATATCTTTCGCAGGACACGGTTCCCGATGCTGTCACGTCCCCGCGCGAATCCTTGGAGCCATCCTCTCGCCACCTCGAGGATCAACCACGGGTTTCGGAGGTGGCTCCTCCACCTGACCCGAACACTGCAGGTAACTGTTCCCCTCTCGACCTTAACTCAAATCTTTGAATGCTGAATTGTCTTCTCGCAGCGCCAGTTTTCGTACCGCCGGGTCTCGCCACCGGGAGAGCGGGGCGAGGGCTGTGAATCAGCCTGCCCTTGCGGTCGATTCCTCCCTATCGACAGGAGGAAATACTGCCGAATCTTCCGCGCCTCCGTTAGATGCCAGCCATCCTGTGGGAGAGGAGACCCCTCCCCGCTCCCGACCAAGCCGGGATTACCATTTGCAAAATTACCCCCCCCCCCCCCCCCCGAAAAAGGAAAGCCAATCCACCTACTCTTTGGAGCTGAGGGGGGGGGGGGGTGGGCCTTCTCGCCTGCCGTCGACCGGGGGGCCTCGTCATGCTGCAGGTATGTGGAAATTTTATCACAGCAATCCTCTAGCTCTCGCCATAATAGGAATTCTTTTGCCAGGGGACATGGGCTCGCGGCCTGGAGCCGAGGTAGAGGACGAAGAAGAAGAAGAAGAAGAAAGAGAGGGGGAAGATGGCAAGAGTTCCCCTTTCCCTTCATCGGACGAGATGGAGGAGATCCTGACCGGTGCCGGGAGTGCTAAAAGGCGGGGGAAGAAGGTTGTCGCCGTCCTATCGAAGCTC
The DNA here is from genome assembly GCA_039583875.1 of Platanthera guangdongensis. Lineage (NCBI taxonomy): Eukaryota > Viridiplantae > Streptophyta > Magnoliopsida > Asparagales > Orchidaceae > Platanthera > Platanthera guangdongensis. The sequence goes on from CM077161.1 coordinate 166,000,062, forward strand.
ATCCGGCGAGAACGGGTCCGCGACCTCGCGGCAAAAGTGTTTCGCCAATCAGTGGAAAAGAGGCTAGAGACTCTGGAGCGGGACTATCTTATCAGCGAGATGGACCGGCCGGGGGGTCTACCGCCGGATCCTCACCCGAAAGGTGCATCGAGCGGATTCAGGATCTGTCTCGCCGGGTCAACCTAGGATGCACTGTTCTGTCGTCCTACTTCAACCCGCAGGCGCCACCCCGGACCAAGCTGCGGGTGCAAGGGAAATGGCGATGGGAGCAAGGGAAATAGCGGTGGGAGCCTTATTGAATCGCGAGACCTCCCCTTCTCTTCCACAGGCCTTCCCCTTCTCAGATGTACCCTTGTTTATTAATAACTGTTATTATTGCTTACTCTTTATCCAGTTCTCGCTCAGCGAGAGTAATAATTCTGCTATTATCATTAATATTATTATTGTGTATATGTTATTATCCTGGGCTTTTGGTTGGCGAGAGCACCCTTGCTTCCGCTTATCTTGCTTGCCGCATGTCATTTCACAACGCTTGCGCTAATCATTCGGTCAATCAGTCACTATCGAACTTGGGCGGGAAAATGAAGCATCGCTGAACTGGGACGTGCCGGCTGTACTCCCGCCGCCCTTTTGAAAACAGTCATCATGATCACGGTTTTCTATAAATAGGGAAGCTCATCTACCACATTCATTTCTCCGATCCCAATCTCTCTCCTCTTCTGTTGCTTTTGCGGTCTATCCAAAGCTCTCGCTTGTCTCCGCCTTCTCCTTCCGTTCTCGTACGGTTCTTGCTCTCGCCTTCTTCTTGAAGCTCTCGCTGTCAAACTCTTCATTACAATGTCGGGCAGAGGTGAGGGATGATCCAACTGTGCGGAAGCTTTCAGAAGCACCTTTTTCCATCCTGCACCCTCACGTGGACGAGTTCAACCTAATCAAGACTCAATACGTTCCGCCAGCTCACCGCGCGGAACCCAGGCAACCATGATAAGGTAAACACAGCGGGGGAGGGGGAGCTCGCCATCCCCATCGAGCACTTCGAGGTGGGCTTCTGCCTCCCGCTGTGGCCCGAGATGCGTCAGGCCCTCCGGTATTACGGGGTGGTTCCCGCGAAGCTGAATCCAAATTAGGTTGCAATTCTCGTGGCTTTTATATGCTACATGCGATCCGAGAGGATCGAGTTCAGCCTGCCAATATTCCGCAAGCTGTTCATTTCCGCGCCAAAGGAGGGGTGGTCTCTTTCTGGAAAACTGCTCAAGACGATCGGTCTCGCCAACAAGCACCATCACTGGGGCGAGAGTTCATCTTTGTTTCCGGCGACTTCGGGAACGTGCCTCTCGCGCCCATCCAATACGATGATGCCGCCTACAAGCCTCCCTCCTTGGGCTCGCGCGAGAGCGCCCTACTTGAGTTCTTTGGAACTAAGGACTTCGACGTCCTCTTTCTGCGGCGAGACGTTGATTCACTCCTCCCCGTGCTCCCAGGCGAAGGTAAGGTCTCGCTTTTATCTTGCTTGAAAGATATGGTACCTAAACACCTAGAGGGGGGGGTGAATAGGTGACCTAAACCTTTTTAACTTTTGTTTGACAGCACAACAGTTTATCACAGATTATTACAGTTAACAGCAATTTCAGAAATCACACAGAAAAGCCACAAACAAAAACACAGCACAGCATACACACTAATTTTATAGTGGTTCCCCAATCTTTGGGTACATCCACTTTCCCCCTTCGCCTATCTAGCAGTGTACTAGATTCGGCCAAACTTCTCCACTAGCTCAGAACCCAACAAGGTTCCTACCTCAGGCCCAAAGCCTTACACTCAGCCAAAAGGCCTACACTCAGCCACCCAGGCCTACACTCAGCCAATCAAAGGCCTACACTCAGAGTTCTTCAACTCCTACACTCAGGCACCAAGCCCTACCCTCAGCCTTTATAAAATAGGCTTACAATCACTCAGATCCAATGGATCTAAACGTACAAGTTATAATAGAATTACAAATTCTAACTCTACAACTCAGAAGGAATGAGAGGAGTTGAGAGTTTCTTGGAGAGTTCTTGGAAGAACTCAGCTTGATCCAAACTGACTTAGCTTTCTTCAAAGCTTCTTGAGTAGAACTGAATTAGTCTGAATCTTCTGCAGTTGATCCTTGATCTCTGCTTCTTGAAATCCAGATGACTCTGAATTCTTCTTCTCAGCCTTAGTTCCAAAGACTGAATCCTTGGTTGGAGCTCTCTCTCTCCAACTACTTAGATCTGCAGTTGGACTGCCTGATCTTCTTGTGTTGATCTTCTGTGTATCACTTCTTGATTTAGTCTGATCAACTACTTCAATCACACCATGTAATGTTTTTGAACTTCTTAATTATTATCTCTCTTTTCTGTAGACTGTGGGTGCCTATTTATAGGCTTCCTTCATGGTAACCGGCTGATCCGGTTTATAACAGTCTTTTGACTTTGCTGACAGTTGCTGTAGACCGGCTGGATTGGCAGCTGTCATGTCAACCAGTCACTTCTTGAAATTCTCTAACTGTCAGTTAGTGTCGAGACTTTCTGTTCTTAAGTGTCGACACTTATAGACCAAGTGTCGACACATGTTGTGTAAGTGTCGACACAAGTCTACAAGGTGTCGACACATTCCCTTGTATGTCTCGACACAGTTTCTTCTGCATGTGTCGACACTGAAATTGAGTGTCGACACAAGCACTTGTACTTCATTCTTTCTGTATTCTTCTAAGTGTCGACACATCTCCTTTGTGTCGACACATCTTCATGTGTAGAAACTGTCAAGTGTCGACACTGCTTCTTGGTGTCGACACAAGTCTTCATTCTTGATTCTTCAGCTGAGTGTCGACACATCCCATTAGTGTCGACACTTATACTTAGAATATTTTACAAGTTTTCTGTTCTTTGCTAAGTGTCGACACAGCTCCTTGTGTCGACACTATCTTCAAGTGTTGAGTCTTCTGGTTATGTGTCGACACATTGTGCTGAGTGTCGACACATTCTTTAAGTGTTGACTTCTTTGAGTGTGTGTCGACACATTATGCTGAGTGTCGACACATTCTTCATATGTTGACTCTTTTGATTGAGTGTCGACACATTGTGTTGAGTGTCGACACTTGTACTTAGTCTCTGCAGAATTATGCTGAGTGTCGACACAACTCCAAGTGTCGACACTGTCTGGTGTTGACTCAGCTCTTCAAGATGTCGACACTTCTGCTAAGTGTCGACACAGCTTTTCTGCATCCTTCTACACTGAGTGTCGACACAGCTCCAAGTGTCGACACTTTCTGACTGGTGTCGACTCTTCTTCCCTGGTGTCGACACAATGACTCCAAGTGTCGACACTGCTTGTCTGGGTGTCGACACAAGCTTTCTCAAGTGTCGACACTTTGCCTCTGGGTGTCGACACATGGACTTAGAAATTTTCAGCTTCAGTCCAGTGTATACCTAACCTGCACAAATAACTCAAACAAACATCAAATACATTCTGATGTATATCATTGAGTTAGGTGAGGCTTCTTCAAATCAGGTACATTTGACCAATGTACCCAACAATCTCCCCCTATTTGGAGAAGTCATAACCCTTAGTCAATGATATACACCACTCATAATTAAAAATTACAAAATGATGTAAAACATATAAATGACAACAGGGTAAAACTTGAACATGTAATAAACTACACATGTATACTTATTAAACATTGCAGAACAATTAAGAAACACACACATTTCAGAACATTCAAACTATATTTATCATATACTGTTCCAATAATGTTTCTTATACATTTTCAATGAAGTATTACAATGTTTTTTCTCTTAACAACATTACAATAAGCAACAAGTTAATTCCTAATCTAGTGCTGATCAGGTTCTTTGATAACAATCCCTTTTCCAGCTTTAACTTGAGCTTTCACAGCAGCAGCAGCAGCAGCAGGCTCAGCTTCACCAGTCTTCTCCCTTTTAGATCTGCTTATCTGCCTTGATCTTCTGCCTTTCAAAATAATGATAAGGCTTGGGAAAGTACTTGCTAGGCTCCACAGCTGTTGGAGGTAGCTTTCCTAACTTGGCCTTCCTTCTGTGTTGGACAATGGCTTCTTGTCTAATCTCATGCTTTCTCCATTCAGCCTCTGAGAACCACTTGTTTTCTCATGGGCATTATCCTTGGCTGCTTTCCAGGCTGTAAGAATTATGTTTTCTAGAAGTAGGCTCCATTGTTCAAAATCTGGCTTTTGCTCAGCAATTTCCCTAAACTTCTTCTTTGACAGCCTAGTTTCTTCTTCTTTATCCAATGCCTCTTGCATAGCAGCTGTGATAGGTTGAACAACCTTTTCCAGAATAACATTTGGCTTGCCAGCAGTTGGACTATACATAGTGCTTACATCAGCATGAATCATTTCAAAGTCTGGAGGTGGATAGATGACATCAGCCACTGCTTGTTGCTCACCTCCAAGAAATGTTCCTTGAATACCAGATTCACCTACTTCATTGTCATCACACAGGGGAGGGTATCCAAGTGTAGCCCTTATAGAATTTGAAATCCATTTTGCATGCTCAGAACTGGCCTTGACTAACACTCTCTCCCCCTTTATGACTTCTTGAGCCATATGATCCCTGACATCATCTTTCTGAAACCGGATTTGGCTATCCAAATATCTTATGCCCTCTTTAAAGAAAGGTCTAAGCTTTGTAAGCTGTTTGTTCTGATATGACCTTCTGGGAATCTTTTATGGCATTTTAACAGCAGCAATCTCTGCTTGAAATATCTTATCAAAATCAGCTTTGGCAGCAGCTGAGGAAGTGGAAGGTTCATCTGACTTATTCTTAATTTCAGTGACAATTGCATTGTGAGATGCAGTCAAGTTATCATTCATCCTCAACTGATTCTCCAGGACATAGCCTTGCTTGACTGCTATATCATCCACTTTCTCTTTAATTTCTTCTTGATGTTTAGCTAGATAGACCACAGCATTAGCACCCTTGGTAAAACAATCAGTCCATTGCTGTTTTATTAAGGTTCATTTCAAACCTTATAGACTTGATTTCCTGGCCAGATCAGATTGCAGTGCCTTGTGCCCTTCATCAACATAAGTTTCTAAGGCTTTCCTTTGTTCATCCATCTTGATTTGCATTGCAAGCAGTAGAGCACTATAATCAGTGGATGGAGCTTGTTGAACTAGTGAATGCTGAGCAACTGTTTGTAGAGCCTTCTTATAGCTCTGGCTCCTCCTCTTGAATACAAAGAACTTCTTTTTTTAGCTTGCTCAGCTTCCTCATCTTCAGAGTCAGATGTACTTGCTATATCCACCCTCCTTAGGGCTGGATGTTCTTTCAGTATGCACATCTTGTGCCTGCTCAGAATCTAGCCTTATAGGCTCTTCTTGATATCCAAAGTCTCCCCCTCAGCAACAGCATCCTTCACTGCATCAGCAGCAGTCTTTTCCATATCAAAATCTTCTTGATCAAGTTCAAAAACAGATCTTCCATGGTATACTCTGCTGGAGACTGTGCAGGAGATGTCCTTGGTTCTTCAACCACTGTATCAGGTATCACAACAGATGTGTCTGGAAGAACAACATCTGGTTCTTGGTGCTTGCTGATTTTGCTGATGGTCATCAGACAAATCAGAATGTGATATAGAAAAATTCAAAATGTTAAGATCAACAAGTACCTCTTGAATGATGAGAGTAGCCTGCTCACTATCCAGTGTAGATGGATGTTCTACAGGAAGGCTCCCCCTGGATATCAGCTGGCTCCTGAGGAGCAGGTGACTTTGCTGCAGTCACATCTACTGGACTTTCAGGAGTGAAGACCACTGTTCTTCACTGCCTGAGCTGCTTGAGGACTCTTGAGGCACAGCAGCTGTCTTCCTTTTCTTCCTGGGAGGAGAGTCTGTTTAGAAGTTTGTTTCTCAGGGGTGGCCAAGTCCTTTGACACCAGCACCCTTTCCCATCTTGAGAATATTCTGGAGTCCATTCTCCTCATATGATTATCTTTGTTCCTGCAGCAGTGCTCATTACCTCTGGAATGGATCCAGCCAGGTAGAGACTTATAATCCTGCCCAGATTGGGCTTCTTCAGGCTTTCCTTCACTTTCTCAAAAACCACCATTGACCAATCTGTCTTCAGAGTGAAGATGATTCTGGTCATTACTTCAAACATGGAGGCAGACACCCTGTCATGCCCTCCTGGTTTGCACAGAATTACCTTGCCCACTACTTCTGACAAGAACTTGCCTTGATTGTTCATCCCCTTCCTATTGAAGACTGATCCCACCTCATCTGTGAATCCAGTCCACACCAAGTAAGAGCTTCCCTGGTCTAGAAGCAGTTACCTCCTCTTCTTCTTGAATCTTAGGTAGCTGAAGTACCTTTCTCAAAGACTGGGGGATAGTTTGACTTTGGTGCCATGCACCCTGGACTTGATTCTGAATCCAGAGTCGTCCACAGTTGCTGAGTAAGAATTCAATTACTTCTTTCTTCCAGATTTCGTTGGTTCTGAAACCAAGAATTCCAGTCCTGAATCGTGACTAGGGTAATCACGATTTGAATTCCTGATCGCTGTCGTCAAATGCGCCTCGCACGAGCTCATAGCCCTCGTTGACGTCTCTTCCAGCTTGGGAGCCATTAGGTTTGAAGATTAGTCTTGAGAAGAGAGAAATGTCGACACAAGAGTTTAGGTCTCGAAACTTTGAAAGCGTGTCGACAATCAAAGACAGAACCCTATTTATACCTTTCCTGTTTGAAGACGAACAGGCGGGATGAATTTCTAATGATGTGTCGACACTGTCAATAAGTGTCGACACTGACTTATAATGTCTCGACACTCATGTGTCGACACAAATTTAGTCAACAGATTTTATGTGTCGACACTTGGTTAAGTGTCGACACCACTATACTCGACATGTGTCGAGACTTTACTTAGAAAAATTCTGAGTAAAACTTAAGTGTCGACACCTTAGTGGATGTGTCGACACCTACTCGACATGTGTCGACACTAACATTCTGAAGTGTCGACACTAACTTCCTAGATGTGTCGACACCATTTTCTGAAGTGTCGACACTTACTATTCTGTGTCGACATAGACTTGTCTATGTGTCGACACCTTTTTACTTAGCCAATTTTTGTTCTGTATACTTAGTCTAAGTTTATCATACCTAGTTCAATTTTGAACTTATTAAACTTAGCTTCATCTAAGGGCTTAGTGAACATATCAGCTATCTGATTATCTGTTTAACATATTCAAGTGCAATATCATTTCTTTCTACATGCTCCCTAAGAAAGTGATATTTTATCTCAATATGTTTAGTTCTACTATGAGATACAGGATTATTAGCTATGGAAATAGCACTAGTAGAATCACAATAAAGTGGAGTTCTACTTACCTGACATCCATAGTCTTCTAGCTGATGTTGAATCCACAGAAGTTGAGCACAGCAACTTCCTGCAGCTATATACTCTGACTCAGCTGTGGAGATGGCCACACTGGTTTGCTTCTTACTACTCCATGAGATAAGTCTTCCACCTAGGAATTGACAGGATCCAGTTGTGCTTTTTCTATCTTCTTTGCATCCTGCAAAGTCTGCATCTGAATAGCCTGTTAGATCAAAATCTCCATTCCTAGGGTACCAGAGGCCTAGATAAGGTGTGCCCTTTAGATATCTCAAGATTCTCTTGACTGCAGTCAAGTGAGACTCTTTGGGGCAGGCTTGATACCTGCACAAACACATGTAGCATACATAATGTCAGGCCTACTTGCAGTCAAGTATAGTAGGGAGCCAACTATCCCTCTATACAAGGTTTCATCTACAGGTTTCCCTGCATCATCCTTGCTTAGAGACATACTTGACCCCATAGGAGTCTTCATGGTACTGGAGGAATCCATACCATATTTCCTTATGAGTTCTAGGGTGAACTTAGACTGACATATGGAAAAGACCACTTTCAGTCTGTTTAACTTGGAGACCCAAGAAAAACTTCAGTTCTCCCATACTACTCATTTCAAATTGACTCTGCATAAGCTTTGCAAACTTTTGCAAAGGCTACTTCAGTAGACCCAAAAATAATGTCATCTACATATATTTGGACAAGTATTACTTTGCCTCTAGATTCCTAAGGAATAGAGTCTTATCTATTTTCCCCCTTGTGAACTTGTTCTCAATGAGGGAAACTAGATAGGGTTTCATACCAAGCTCTAGGAGCTTGCTTTAACCCATACAATGCTTTCCTAAGTCTATAGACATAATGTGGAAAGTAGGATCAACAAAACCTGAGGGCTGCTCCACATATACTTCTTCTTTTAAATTACCATTAAGGAATGCTGACTTCACATCCATTTGTATACTTTGAATCCTTGGTAGGTTGCATAGGCCAAGAACATCTTATGGCTTCCAGTCTGGCTACTGGAGCAAAGGTTTGATCAAAATCAATACCTTCTTTGCCTATATCCTTTTGCAACCAATCTTGCCTTATTCTTAATGATGACTCCTTGTTCATCTAACTTGTTTCTGTAGATCCACTTTGTTCTATCACATTGTGATCTTTAGGCTTAGGAACTAAGTCCCAAACCTTGCACCTCTTGAACTGGTTTAGCTCTTCCTGCATAGCTTCAGTCCACTGTGGATCTTGTATAGCTTCTTCAAATTCTTTGGTTCTATTGAGACAGAAAACTTGAATATATGCAGCATCTGATTTCTGCTCCTTGTCTGAACACCTTGTCTTGGATCTCCAATGATCAGCTCCACTGGATGATCTCTTAGATGCCTGTTGGCTGGAGGCATCCTTACTTCTGGTTGTACTTCTTCAGCATCTTCATCATGCTGAGTTCCTTGAACTTCTCAGCTCCTGGTACATGTAGTTCTCCCCCTGGACATAAGCCATCTTCTTCTACTTGCTGTCTTGCAGCAGGTACATCTTCTATGGTTAGCTTGTCCATCTTCTTAGAAAGACCTGTGGGGCTGCACACACTACTAGACAACTCATTGTTAATAAGAAGTGTCTCATCAAAAACTACATGCACAGACTCTCTACAACTTGTGTAGTCAAGTTGTAGACTCTATAAGACTTACTATTACTGCTGTACCCAACAAACACTCCCTCTTGGGATTTGGCAGCAAAATTAGTTAAGTAAGTCTTCCCATTGTTAAGTATGAAGCATTTACAACCAAAAATCCTGAAATAGGATAGGTTTTTTCCTCTTTCACTACTTCATAGGGGGTCTTTTAACCTTTTAGTTATGGTAGCTCTATTTATCACATGGCATGCAGTGTTTACTGCTTCAGCCCAGAAATATTCTGGTAGTGATGAATCACTTAATAGAGTCCTACCAGCTTCTATCAAGGTTCTATTTTCCTTTCAGCAATGCCATTTTGCTGAGGTGTTCTAGGTGAAGAGAATTCTTGAAATATCCCATAGTCTTCACATAGTTTTGTCATGCTTTCAGATTGAAACCTGTACCATGGTCACTTCTAATTTTGACCACTGTACAGTTCAATTCATTCTGAATTTGCTTAACAAAACTGTGGAAGACACTAGGGTTTCAGATTTCTGCTTTAAGAAGAACACCCAGGAAAACCTTGAGTAGTCATCAACAAAACAAAGGTGTAGACCTTCCTACCTAAGCTGTGAACTGGCATTGGACCAAATAGATCCATATGCAAGAGGTATAAACACCTCACAGCATCCTTGTTGTCAATGCTTCTAAAGGGGATTTAGTCTGCTTGCCCTTTGACA
>CM077161.1:166010291-166221431 GCA_039583875.1 Platanthera guangdongensis
TATTGTTATATAAAATGAAATAAATATTATAGATAGTTACATCATGAGAAGAAATAACCAAAATCATTTGATTAGTTGAAAAGCAACGTCAGAAAGCACCATTAAATTCATTAGATTTTCAGATCTTCATTCACAAAGCCACCAGCCAGAAAATAATAACACACACTGCCCTAAGCAGGCAACAATGCAACCAGCAATCACAACCACAAGCTACAGCCACCAGCAAGACAACCAACATCTATGGCCACCAAATACTACCACCAGCAAGGCAACATGATATTAATGCACTTAAAAAGATAGGGAGAGATAAGGAAAGAACCAGAGAGGGAGATTGAGAGGGAGAGGTAGGTAGAAGAACCAAAGAGAGATTGAGAGGGAGAGGCAGGAGAAGAATCAAAGAGAGATTGAGAGGGAGATGCAGGGAGAAGAATCAGAGAGAGATTGAGAGGGAGAGGCAGGGAGAAGAACCAGCGAAGTTGGAGAGGCAGGGAGAATAATGCGCTAACAATTCCCTTAACATAGAGGGAAAGGCATGGAGAAGAACCAGCATGAGAGTTTAGGGAGAGCAACATCAACGAGAGAGTCGCAATTAGAGAGAAGAACCAAAGAGAAGAACCAGTGAGATCACAACAACCAGAGAGAAGAAGAACCACGATTTCGCAGTAACCAGAGAGAAGAACCAGTGAGAGAACTAGCGAAAGTGTGAGAGCACCAGCGGAGAAAGTTGAGAGCACCAGAGAGAAGACCAACGATGACGCAACAAGCAGAGAAAATAACCAGTCGAGAGTGTGAGAGAATCGAGGGAGACACCAACAAGAGAGCGTAAACACCAGAGAGAAGAATCAATGAGGGTCGTAGCAACTAGAGAGACGTACCAACGAGGTCGTAGCAAATAGGGAGACGAAACCATGGAGGTTGCAACAACCAAAGAGAAGAACCAACTAAAAGCACGGGAGAGCTAGGCGGGAGAATGAGAAAGGGGAGAGGGTTGTACAACACTGGGAAGGAGTTTAAGGGCGGTGGGGGTGTTTATCAGCCTGGTGGAGGGTGTCGGAGGCGGCTGAAGAAGACTGGGAGGTGGAGGCCGTGGGTGGTGGCTATCGGGCTGGTGGAGGGTATAGGATGCAATGGCGGTGGTTCCCGTGACTGGGAGTGGCCGTTTATGCCATGGGGATGAAGGGGAGCGCGCTCCGGTGGTTGTAGGGGTTGTAGGGAGGAGATGCGGCGATGGACGAGGACTCTGGGATGGCTGCTGCGACAGGGAGGGATCTCGTGGACAAGGAGAATGGCGGAGTAGTAGATCAAGTGGAAAACATCGGTTGCAAGGAATCTCATGGATGGGACTGGCGGCAGTTGACGTCAAGGAGAATGGGGAAGACGACAGTGGGCTCGAACTAGGCGGTGCAGGCATGGGAGTCGGAGGAAGAGGGCATCGAGACCCCCTTGAGGCGGAACTGGCGGCCTCGCATGGCGTGTGGGCTGGAGTTGCACCAACGTGACCGGCGAGAATTCCCTTCTGAAATTCTCGATAATTTGCCCTACGGCCGATAGCATAATATGGGGGGGGTTACGTTGGGTGATCCGATAGTTCAAATTGACGATCGGATTACTTTGACCTAATTCCCAAAATATACGTCTGAAAAATAAAAGCACTACATGAAAAATGCAGAAAAATGTGGCAAAACGATCACCGACTCTGATCGTCCATTTAACGATCCAAAAATATCGACATAGTAAGTTTCTCAAATGGATTGATGGTTGTGTTGTTCCATGCAACCATAATTAGGCTCTGTTTGGGGGATTTATTTTCACCGGTCAAGAGGTTACAACCGCATGAACCAGGCCTTAATTAAGGCCCGGTTCATGCGGTCGTAACCGCTTGACGGTGAAAATAAGTTCCCAAACGGAGCCTTAGTACCCAAGTGTCTTTCAAATGCTGTCGAGGAACTTAAAATCTTTGTTATTGTTGCGGACCAACTCGATGCCCGGTCGGGGCGGATTTGTTCGAACCGTCTTAGCTCACGAGGCGGTCGAGCGCGCACACAGTCAATGAGAGTAGAAAGTTGACACAAGATGTGATGACGTGGAAAAAACCATTAAATGGGTAAAAAATCACGTGACCGGGTCTGTGCCGATCAAATTCCACTAGATTTCGGTGTTTACAGTGTTTTGGAGAATCGGAGCGCCATGCGCTCCCGTTACAGCTTAGAGAGAGAGAGAGACTTCGACTCCGACGGGCAACAGCCTGCGGGGGAGTAGCTTGGACGTTGGAATGCGTGGGATGGTCTCGGTGCTCTGGCTCTTCTGGTTGCGTTCACTTGCTGGCTGCGGCGCCTTCCTCTTTGGCTCTTGCGGGGACTTGGGCGTTTTCCTGCTGGCTACGCGGTGGTGGAGCGCTGTGGCCGTGGGCGGCCGCTGGTGGTTCACGGCGACTCGAGGCCGACGCGGGAGAGGAGGCAGGGAGAGCTCTCACCTGAAGAAGAAGAAAAACTCCGGGCATCCAAAAGGTGAAGAATGAAGACCCCCTGGGGTCCTTTTATAGCCTCCAGGGGAGGGTCATGGCGGGCCCCACCAATAAAGTGTGGGTTATTGGGTGGTTACCGTCTTGATCGGACGGCGAGGAGAGTTCCCTCGATCGGACGGTGGGGAGGTTGTCCACGACGACGGGCCGCCACGGCGGGGGCGCGCGGCGCGGCGGCGGGCGGCGGGCGGCGGTGGGGGTCGGCGGGCGGCGGCCGGCGGCGGTTTCCCATGGGGGTGACTGGCGGGCCCCACCCCCATGATTTCCTCCTCATGAGAGTTCATGGAGGGGGTGGGCCACCCATGACCCATTTTGGGGGGAGATCATGCGGGGGGGGGGGGGGGGCTTCTCTCCTATAAATGAAGGTGAACCTATCAATTGCCCCCCAAATCTCTGCTATCCGAGAGCGAAGTGAGCGAGAGAGAATAGATTTCTTTTGGTTCTGCTGTCATGACGAACTTCGGTGAGAGGGCTGAGGCAGCATTGGCCAGCTTCCAAGGTATTCGGAGGGGAATTAGACGGGTGATGATGACGTACTGACGCGAAGGCGGGGGCATCTACGCTGCTTACGCGCGCCGACAGCGCGGAAAGTCTGCGCGCGCAGGCGGTGCGCGCCGCGGAGGCCGGCTCGCGCACCGGCCGTGCGCGAGCGGGCGTTGCCCTGGCCGTCGTGCGCGGCTCAGGCCGCGCGCACGAGAGAGCGTGCGGGCGCGCGCGAGCAGGCGCGCGCGCAGGCTGCGCACGCGAGCATGCTGCGCATGCGAGCGCGGGTAGGCGCGAGGCTGCGCGCGTGGGGTTTTGCGCGTGTGCGGGCTGTGTGCGCGCAGGTCGCGTGGCTTGCAATGCTCCTGCTATGTGCGTGCTTGCGCGGGCGCCCTCTTTCGCGTGCCACTTGGGCTGCTTGTCGTGTTTTTCAGGTGATTCTGAACTTTTGATTTTGTCCTATGCAGGTCTCGAAGCGCTCCTCGGCCCGATGCGTTTGCGTTCTTTTTTGACTGAAGATGGCGTGGATATTTGGAGGAAGAAATACGGGCTCCCTGCCGATTTGAAGTGAGGATCCCGCGCCCTTACGAAGCGGGTTCAAAATCCTCATGTGGCTGGCTGACGATTTGCGAAGTTTCTCTGAGGTTCGGTTTCCGTTTTCCGTCGTGCGAGGAGGTGGTTGAGATCCTGAGGTTTTGCGGGGTGCCTATTTCCCAGTTCGTCCCGGCCGGGATTGCTCGGATCATGGGCTTGGTTGCTTTCTTCCGCGAGCATGGAGGCCGGTTTTCCTGGACCAATTTCGGAATTGGTGTGATGTTCGTTTTGATGGCGGCGAATCGGATGGAGGTACGCAACAATAAGGCCTGTTGGAGTTTGAGGCCGCAAAGACCGTCGCCATGACAACACTTTGTTTGGATACGTCACGAATTCATGGAGTTTCCTGAGGTTGTGGGATATGCTTCCCGATCGTTCCCGGTGTGAGGGGGAGGAGCGGGATTTTTCCCCGGTGCTTGGATTTTCTGAGCCTCGTGAGTTGGTCAATCGTTTTTTGTTCAGTATTTATGTTTATGTGGAGGAGAAGCGGTTGGTGCAATGTGGTATTTCGGCGGACCAGGCCGGCCAGCGGAGACTTCTCGAGGAGGGACCGCAAGAGGAAAGCAGTGATGGCGCCTCCTGGCGACCTTGATGTGGTGGCAGCAGTGACCTCTGATGCTTGTCATGATTTGACTCCTGAGGTGCAAATACTTACTTCCCCAGTCCCCCCGGGTCTGTTGGTGTAGATGCTTCGCGGATGTCCTCTTCCTTAAGGGCGATGAGCGATGCAGTATGGATTTAGTTTGTTTCCAAGGCTTTTTCCTTATCATACTTTGCTAATAGAGACTAACTTTGCTCTTTTCTTTTTTGTGCAGATAGAGACAGGCGCAGATTGCATTGACCTGGAATGATCATTACGTGAGCCTGAAGGATGGGTACCTTACTCTTCAGGGAAGCTTCGGTCGACGACGAGTTCGCTTGCCTCTTTAAGGAGGAACATGACAGGGACATTGCGCGTTCCGCGGGGTTGGTTCAGAGCTGAAGTCCGAGCTAGAGGATGCTTGTGCGACTTTGGAAGTGGAGAAGACTTTGGTGGAGAGGACACTCAGATGTTGAAGCATTCGAAGGAGGAGACTTCAAGCTTGGGAGCCCAGTTACAGGAGGCGCGGGAGGAGGTTCAGGCCTCGAGACTCAGCTTCGAGCGGCGAAGGCGCAGGTGGAGATGCTGTCCTCTGATGACCATGCGTCAGAGCTGAAGGCTGCAGGGCTCGCGAAGTACTTGGAGTCGCTGGACTATATGCGAGACCGTAGCCTGATCGCGGAGGAGGTTCGTGACGATTAGTGGTCCAAGAGGTAGAGCCTCAGATGGATGATATACACGAGTTGGCGCTCCGACGCGGTGTCTCGAAGGCTTTTCGCTTTGTTAGCAAGAGCCTGGGGTGTGACACCTCCAGTTTCAGTTTTGCAGATGTCTCTGAGGATGAGCATTCTGATACTGAAGACGAGTAGTGGTACTTTTGTTATTGTATGCTTACATTGATTGTACTTTGTTTTGCCCCTTGTTTGGGCTCAGTTGTTGTTGCTAATGGTACTTGTATTTCAGGTTTGCTTTGTTATGACATTGTTGTTTTTTATGTCATCTTGGCTGCTTGTTTGCGCTGGTTCACTGCTTAATGTGCACAGCTTGGGTCCATGACTTAGATTGAGCGAGGGATGCTCGTAACTTAGTTTGTGCGAGAGATACTCGCGACTTAGTTTGCGCGAGGGATGCTCGCGGCTTAGCTCGCGCGAGGGATGCTCGCGACTTGGCTTATGCGAGGGATGCTCGCGGCTTCTTCGTGAGGGGGGCAGGCCCCCACGGTGTTGCACGAGGGTTTGCGTCGGGGAATGTAATACTCAATCCGACCGTCGTAGGTGCTTAATTCGGGCGCTGAAGAACGTAAGTGCTCAATCGGGTGCAATCGCGAGGGGGGTTGGCCCTAGCGTTGACATGAAGAGTGACGTCGGAGAATGTAAGTACTCAATACGACCGTCAGAGAACGTAGGTGCTCAATCGGTGCGTAGACGTAAGTGCTCAATCCGGGTGCAATCGCGAGGGGGGCAGACCCTGACGATGGCATGAAGAGTGACGTCGGAGAATGTAAGTACTTAATCCGACCGTCGTGGAGAACGTATGTGCTCAATCCGGGGTGCCGGAGAACGTAAGTGCTCAATCCAGGTGCAATCGCGAGGGGGGCAGGCCCTGACGATGACATGAAGAGTGACGTCGGAGAATGTAAGTACTCAATCCGACAGTCGGAGAACGTAGGTTCTCAATTCGGGTGCCGAAGAACGTAAGTGCTCAATCCGGGTGCAATCGCGAGGGGGGCAGGCCCCGACGATGGTATGAAGAGTGACGTCGGAGAAGTAAGTACTCAATCCGACCGTCGGAGAACGTATGTGCTCAATCCGGGTGCGGAGAACGTAAGTGCTCAATCGGGTGCAATCGCGCGGGGGGAGGCCCTGACGATGGCATGAAGGTGACGTCGGAGAATGTAAGTACTCAATCCGACCGTCGGAGAACGTATGTGCTCAATCCTGGTGCCGGAGAACGTAAGTGCTCAATCCGGGTGCAATCGCGAGGGGGGCAGGCCCTGACGATGGCATGAAGAGTGACGTCGGAGAATGTAAGTACTCAATCCGACCGTCGGAGAACGTTGGTGCTCAATCAGGGTGTCGGAGAGAAAGTAAGTGCTCAATCCGGGGTGCAATCGCGAGGGGGCAGGCCCTGACGATGACATGAAGAGTGACGTCGGAGATTGTAAATACTCAATCCGACCGTCAGAGAACGTAGGTGCTCAATCCGGGTGCAATCGCGAGGGGGCAAGGCCCTGACGATGGCATGAAAAGTGACGTCGGAGTATGTAAGTACTCAATCCGACCGTCGGAGAACGTAGGTGCTCAATCCGGGTGCCGAAGAATGTAAGTGCTCAATCCGGGTGCCAGAGAACGTAAGTGCTCAATCCGGGTGCAATCGCGAGGGGGGCAGGCCTGACGATGATGACATGAAGAGTGACGTCGGAGAATGTAAGTACTCAATCCGACCGTCAGAGAACGTATGTGCTCAATCCGGGTGCCGGATAACGTAAGTGCTCAATCCAGGTGCAATCGCGAGGGGGGCAGGCCCTGACAATGTCATGAAGAGTGACGTCGGAGAATGTAAGTACTCAATTCGATCGTCGGAGAACGTATGTGCTCAATCGGGTGCCGGAGAACATAAGTGCTCAATCCGGGTGCAATCGCGAGGGGGCAGGCCCTGACCATGGCATGAAGAGTGACGTCGGAGAATGTAAGTACTCAATCGACCGTCGGAGAACGTAGGTGCTCAATCGGGTGCCGAAGAACGTAGGTGCTCAATCCGGGTGCAATCGCGAGGGGGGAAGGCCCTGACGATGGCATGAAGAGTGACGTCGGAGAATGTAAGTACTCAATCTGACCGTCGGAGAACGTAGGTGCTCAATCCGGGGGCAATCGCGAGGGGGGCAGGCCCTGACGATGGCATGAAGTTGAGGGGCAAAGTTGGTGAAGAACCTGCTTGTTCGGTTTGTAAGCACATCTTTACTTTAAACGAATATGATATTATACTTGGAAATAAACATGGTTTACGCGAGCCTGAACTCGTGACTTTTACTGTTTTTAAAGCACGAAGATAAGATGATGGAAAATGCAGACGATAAACAACATTAATAAAAAATACGGAGGGTTGGATGCGACGCAAATTCCAGGCTGCAGGCGTGCTATAGAGGGTAATCCTGCGTCGGGGAGAGCACCCACCCTGGTATCCATCGTCGGGGATTGGCGATGGTCTCTATGTTGCCCACCATCTGCCTTCCTCCACCATTTCCTTGTGTTGGGATCTGTGCTTGTCCTTGCAAAAATCTCCCGAGGAGCCCCTGGCGACAAGACGTTCAATTTCATCTTTTAGCCCGGCACACTCTTCGGTGTTGTGACCCGTTGTGCGGTGGAACTCGCAGTATCTTGTCTGGTCAGCCTTGGGGTTTGGCCGCGTGCTCTTGGTCGTTGGAATGCCGGATCATTTTGAATTGCATACATCACATTAGTGCGGGTGGTATTCAGAGGGGTATTTCCTGAAGTGTATGTTGCCCCCATTCCTGGGAAGGTCAGTTGACGGCTATCATGACGACGCTCACTCCGACGTCGTTTTTCTTGTTTGTGAGAGTCGGTTCTCTTCTTTCTTCCTTTTGTTTTCCTTCAAACTGCTGGCGGTGCGCTTCAATAACCTCGTCGGCTGCTTATTGGGCTCGACCCGGTGAATGAGATCTGGATAACTTGGCACGGTCTCCCTCATGAGTGCTGAATGAATAGAAGCCGCTGGGGCGGAGTCCGCCAAGGAAGACACCTCTGAGAAGTTCGGGGTCGACGCCCGGAATTTGACGTGCCTCAGAGGTGAAGCGGCGAAAGAAGTCCTTGAGGGATTCTCCTTTATTTTGTCGAATACCTGAAAGGTGCGAGGGATCGCGAACAATTCTTCGATTTGCGTTAAATGTGTCGGCAAACTTCCTGGTCAGCTCTGCGAAGTTGGTAATGATGCCAGTTCTCAGGGAATGGAACCATGTTCTGCGGGCGGTGACCTTTGTGTGTTGCTGGAAACACTTGGCAGAGCAACTGGTTCTGGAGCGTTGTAAATCCTCATGATGGTGGTGAAGTGGTTGATGTGTTCTAGTGGATCGTCGGTCCCGTCGAAAGTTGCGATGCTCGGGAGCTTGAACCCATGTGGGATTGGATGGTTGAGAATTTGTAGCGCCAAGTAGAGCCTTGGAGAGTGGTCGGCAAGTGTTAACATTTCTTTCTCCTGCCTGGCGGTATTCCTCAGCGATAACCTCCCAGATCTCTTCTCGAGTAAATCTTTCGAGAGGAGGGGGGCGAACGTCGCTGGCGGGATGGTGATGAAGATGATCTGCTCTTACTCTTCTTTGAGCTGGGCGAGTGGAGCTGGCGGCGTCAGAATAATCCTCGGGCTCTTCTTGGACCTTTTCTGGGCTTGGTTGCAGCGGAGGATTTGCTGGGGCGGTGGCATCGGGGGGAGTAGGAGGTGCTCCCATGTTTCGGAGTAATGCAAGCATTTTCGTTTGTTGTTCTTCCATTTGGCGGACGCGCCCCTCCAGGGCGGTGACGGGGGCGAAAGCTACTTCGGCAGTCAGTGGCACGTCCACTAGTGAGTGGGATCGTGTTGGTTCGATGTGTCCGCCAAGTGCGGATCCTTCAGTGGTGCGAGCACTCCTTTTCGCCAGTGAAGCAGAACTTGGAAGTGGCAAGGCTGGTGATCTTGACCTCTGAAGGATGCTGGGAATCGTGTTCACACAGACGGCGCCAAACTGTTGCGGACCAACTCGATGCCCGGTCGGGCCGGATTTGTTCGAACCGTCTCTAGCTCACGAGGCGGTCGAGCGCGCACACAGTCAATGAGAGTAGAAAGTTGACACAAGATGTGATGACATTGAAAAACCCCTTAAATGGGTAAAAAATCGCGTGACCGGGTCTGTGCCGATCAATTTTCACTAGATTTCGGTGTTTACAGTGTTTTGGAGAATCGGGGCGACATGCCACTCCCGTTACAGCTTGGGGAGAGAGGACTACGACTCCCGGCGGGCAACAGGCTGCGCCGCGGGAGTAGCTTGGACGTTGGAATGCGTGGGATTGTCTCGGTGCTCTGGATCTTCTGGTTGCGTTCACTTGCTGGCTGCAGTCGCCTTCCTCCTTTGGATCTTGCGGGGACTTGGGCGTTTCCCTGCTGGCTACGCGGTGGTGAAGCGCTGGTGGCCGTGGGCGGCAGCTGGTGGTTCACGGCGACTCGAGGCCGACGCGGGGGAGGAGGCAGGAGAGCTATCACCTGAAGAAGAAGAAGAAAACTCCGGGCATCCAAAAGATGAAGAATGAAGACCCCCTGGGGTCCTTTTATAGCCTCCAGGGGAGTGTCATGGCGGGCCCCACACTAAAGTGGTGGGTTAGTGGGTGGTTACCGTCTTGATCGGACGGCGAGGCGAGTCTCCCCTCGATCGGACGGTGGGGAGGTCGTCCACGGCGACGGGCCGCCACGACGGCGGGCGGCCGGCGGCGGGGGTCGGTGGCGGGCGGCGGCCGGCGGCGGGGGTCGGTGGCGGGGGGCGGCGGGCGGCCGGCGGCGGTTTGCGGCCGGCGGCGGCAAGCGGCGGCAAGCGGCGGCGGGCGGCTGGCGGCGGCGGCGGCCGGCGGCGGTTTTCCCCCGTGGGGTGAGTGGCAGGCCCCACCCCCATGATTTCTTCCTCATGAGAGTTCATGGAGGGGGTGGGCCACCCATGACCCATTTTTGGGGGAGATCATGGGGAGGCTTCTCTCCTATAAATGAAGTTGGAACCTATCAGTTATATATTATGAATTTTGGCATTCCGATATAATTTCTTTTGGTTTACTGACACTGAGAGTGTCATACATAGAGGCCCTGATTTTTATTGCCTAATTTGGATGTGCTGCAGAGAATGAAATTCTTTGATAAAATTGGATATCATCCATTGCATTTGCATCCGATATAATTTCTCTTTGTGCTGGGTTAGTTATGAGCTAATCATTTTCACACTTCTCACAGTGATTTGGAGGAGAACCTCCAGAAATCCTGGTACAAGTATCTGGAAGTAAGAGGAATATCAGCTATGACTACAAACTTCCTGCATGAATACATGATGAACAAAGATAGCCTCGAGTACTTGCTTTGGTTAAGGGATTTGAAGAAGCTTATGGAGAAGTAATAACTTAAACTCAGGCAAGTGTGAGAACAGAGAGAATAATTAGTTTTCTGTGCTTTCCAATTAGTAGTCTTTTTTATTCTTTTTTATGACTTAAAGTGTTTAATTTGCTATTAGACGGACATAACTTACACCAAGTAGACAAAAATATAATGGGTTCGAGTGGGTTAGATTTTCATGAACCTAGTAGGCTTATGGATGATTGCACTAGTTTTTTATTTATTTAGTTACTGTCTAAGTAGGGGTTTATCAAAACTTAGTGCATTCTTATGATTATTCGGCAGCATTGTTTTCGCTATTACTGTGTTGAGGATCGAGCATCACAGTAGGGCACGATTGTTGCTCGCTCATGAATTATCGGTATTTTTCTTGGAACATGCAATAAAATTGTTATCCTTTCCATTTGGAGGCAAATGGATACTATCAATTTCATGATCACGATTATTTTTTTTCCTTCATTTGACGGGTTAAGTAATCTCATTCCTTTTTATTTCTTAAAGACAATATATAGCATGCGGAATTCTTATTGACGCAGGGAGTTCAACAAATATTACATTACATAGCAAAAATCCTCATCGTTGGTCTCATGTCGGACATTTTCACATGGGGCTGCCATTGATTTGCCTGAAATTGATGTCACTGTGACCTATTATCTTCTCAATTTAGATCCTTATGTTTGCCCTTTTACCAGAAGAGGAATAAAATTGATATTTTTTGATACTATTTGAGGATGAGTTGATGAGCACTCATTTAAATTTCTTCAATTTTTAATATTAATAAAAATCATATAAATTCCCAGCCATTGACCCAAAGGCTCCATCATAGGGTCACTCATTGACCCAATTTGACCAAAGTCAACCCTAACACTAATTTGGTCAAAATCACACACATAGGCCCAATTATCCCAAGTGGGGCAGCACCATGGCCCAACCAAGATTGGGTAATATCATAGGATCCATGACCATCATGTGGGGCCAGCCCACTCATCAAGTTGACCAAGTCAGCCCTAAAAGTTAAGTTGGTCAACCTTAGGCCTATTTAAGGAAATTTGAAGACCAAGCCCGTTTTTAATGGGCTAAGGCCTTGAGCCATGACCCAACCCATGTTGGGTGATGTCATAGGATCCATGACCATCAAGTGGGGCTAGCCCGCTCATCAAGTTGACCAAGTCAACCCTAAAAGACTAAAAGTCAACATGATCAACATAAGGCATAAAGGAGAAAATAAAAACTCAAACCCATTTCCAATGGGATAGCCCATGAACCATGGCCCATGTAGCAGCCCATTTACCTAATTACAGTCCATGCCCTCTGAATTTGGAGAGAGATGACATGCATGGGGGTATTTTGGTCATTTCCCCTAAAATCAAGAGAGAGAAAAGTGGGAAATGAGGGATGGAGGCCATGTGGCCCTCCTCTCTTCTCAAGCCTATTTCTGAATCCACATAAATTCCTAGCCATTTATAGCAAGCTACATGCCACTTGAGCCAAGGAGGAGCAACCAAAGCTCTTGGGCGAAATCCCCATCATGGCATCTCCTTATACAGTCATATCTAGCCAAAATAAACCATCTCATTATCTTCAGAAGGATGAGAGGAGTTGAAATCGATACCTGGATCAAGGAAAATGGTGGAGGAACGACTTCGGGAGCAAGCTCGCCTGAGAAGGGAAAGTCCACGACCAACCACCGCAATCGCCGCCGTCAGACCCCGAATAAGGAACGTTTCTCCTCCTCTCCCTCTGTGCTAGCTTCCTAGATCATTTAGGAGATATTTCGAGCTCAATTGAGCGTGGATCCAGGCGAGGTGTGGGGAAAATTCATGGTTTTGAAGGAGCTCGGGTTCGCCGGAAACCACCGCCTCTGGTGGCCAAGTTGCCGCCAAACGTTAGCCCCCATATCAACTGTGGTGGTGGTGGCCGGCCGGGGAGGTGGCTGGATGGCCGGGAAACACCAGATCAAGGCGGTACAGTACGAGTCAATCTCGTCCGTCGGCTCATCGGAGAAGATGATGGGATGTCGTCCATCTTGATATGCATTAAACTATAGGATATTTGATTATTCTGTCACATTTTATTCAGTACTTTGCAGGCTAATTTTAGGGCCCTTAGATGCAAATTCAGAAATAGTTGTCAACATGAAAATTGTAGATCTAAGTCTTACCTGTAATTTGCACCCTAAACATATAATTTGGAGGAATGTAGCTCCTTTTAGGGCCATTCTCCTAGGACTGCTCCTAGGCTAGGGAAGAAATTCAAATTGATTCCTAGGCTAAACCATAAGTCACATGCAGTGAAATTTAGGGCATGCAAGTGTATATACTGTATTTAGACCCTGTCCAAAAATCAGAATTTTTTGGAGTTATTTGCTATAGTTTTTGTAGAAATATCATTATTTAAATAAATAAAATTTAGGGTGATTCCCTATTTCAAATGCCCCCAAATTTGGTTGTCATGACTCTAAGATTATCATATGGCCTTGGTAAAAATTTGGAGCCATTTGGACCTCTGCATGTTGGAGGATCCAACATGCCTGACGAAGGTAGAATTGTGAATGGTGTGCCAATAGTAAAAATGGGAAAATGAGAAATTAGCCTATTTGTCCCAATGAATGTCCATTAGATTTTGTACAGAGACTCATAGGGATGAAATACACCTCCCACAGAAAATATTGGGATTTTTCGGATAAAAAATCCCATTAATTTGAATTAAAGGAAAATTAGCTCTTTTAGAATTAAAAATGAGAAATAAGGCCACTGACTTTCAAAAATTCCTAAATTTTGATACAAACCCTATTAGGACATTTCACATCTCTAGAAAATTTTTGGCGCAAGTTGGAGATTTATTTCTTGTGTAATTATCATATTTACAATTCTACCCTTTTGTGATATAAATTAAACGTAGGGGTAATAATGCTTGGAAAATTATGAAAAAATGTGTAGACTTTTATTTCTGTGATATAAACCCCTGTGAATTTATTTATGAATTTTTGGATATTAATTATGTTGAAAACCTTAGAAGTGGTATTTTTGTAATAATGTTCACATGTAATTATTTTAGGTCAAATCACTGGTTAGGAGTATGAAATTCTATTTTGAGTATTATAATGACAATGTTAATCTCCAGTAATTTTCTATAAATTTTTAGTTGAATATTTTAGATACTTCATCTGGAAAATGTAATAATTGTGATTATAATCATAAATAGAAAATGAATGGTAAATCAAGCAAAAAAATCAGTATCTTTGGTGAACAGTCATTTTTTTAACCTAGATGAACTTCATGTAAATTATCTAGACACAATGGACCATTGGATATAGTAGCTCATGTACAAATAACCTAGGCACCTGATTAAATGATTTAATTTATTATCCTAAATACTTAGAAAAATGATGAAATTCTAAATGGTCAACTTCATACACATGACAAACCCATGGTAAATATTTAGGGGCCTTTGGCCCAAGAAATTGGAAGTCATCTCATACGGGTTAGTATTAGGTCATGGGCTGCGTTTAGCATAAGTAACGTATAACACTAGGACCCACAAGAGATATGATAGGTGGTTGGATTGAGAACTATATTGGGAAGTTGAAACCCTGGTCGAGATCACAAGTAGGTCATTACATAGTAACTAGTGTTAGAGTGCAAGGCACATGAAAACAATTATAACGGGGGCCGGCGAAAGATCGTCGTCCTTCCCAATAAATACTTTAAACCATTAGGTCTACTCAGGAGCAATAACGAGATTGAGGTATTAATAATGGGTAGACACTGATAAAAGTAAGTGTCCTTGAGAAAAGAGAGCTTTGAGTTTAAGCCCATCGTAGTTCCTAGTGCCCTCGAGAGCCTTTCACCAGACATGCCTTGGGCAGTCGAGGACTAACCCTAAACTGATATGTATGACAAGAATTAGACAAGAGTAGTCTAATAAGTTAAGTGAACGATGTGACAAACTCACCCGTATAGGGTTGGAGGGATTCAGTACGGGTTTAGTCATGCGAGCTAGAGACTCGGATGTTTGGATTCAGGACGGGTTTTGTCCTGCGAGCTGGAGGCTCGGATGTTTGGATACAAGACGGGTTTAGTCTCTGCGAGCTAGATGCTTGTATGTTTGGATATGTTGAAAGAGCTCAAAGCTTGTATGTATTATTTCCGTAGTAAATACAAGGAGAGAATACAAATATATAGGAGAGAAGAGAGAAGAATAAATCCTATACATGATGTGGGACTAAAGAAGGAGGAAGAAAAATAGGCCAATAAATGGGCCTTTTTACATGGGCTTTTCTAATACTCCCCCGCAAGCTGGAGCGTACAAGTCGTATGATCCAAGCTTGGATAGGCACTGATAGAAGAGGGTACTAGGAAGAGCTTTGGTGAGGATGTCAGCAACCTGTTCAGTACCCGGAACGTGCTTGAGCTCGATCTTCTTCATGTGGACTTTCTCTCGGATGAAATGACAATCTACCTCAATATGCTTCGTTCTTTCATGGAAGACCGGGTTTTTGGCAATATGTATGGCAGCTTGACTGTCACAAAGGAGGAGAGCTGGTGAAGGTAGTTTAACTCCAAGGTCGGTAAGGAGACTCTCAATCCATGTGAGTTCAGAGACCACAGCAGCCATTGCCCGATATTCTGCTTCTGCTGAGGATCGAGCAACCACTGCTTGTTTCTTGCTTCGCCAAGTAATCAGATGTCCTCCAAAATAGGTACAAAACCCCGCTAGTAGATCGTCGATCGTCGAGGGAGCCAGCGTAGTCGGCATCAGAGTATGCACTAGTGTAGGACTGGAGGATGATGTTTTGTAGACAAGTCCTTGGCCAGGAGCTGTCTTAAGATATCTGAGAATGCGTTCCACAGCCTGGAGATGAGAGCTTCGAGGAGAGTGCATATAGCGACTCACAAGTCCCACAGCGAAAGATATATCAGGTCTTGTAACTGTTAAGTAGATGAGCTTCCCAACTAGACGACGGTAATATTCTGGATTTGGTAGAAGCGAATCAGAATCTGAGCCCTGAGCACATATTTTGTGATTTGCATCCATGAGAGTGTTAATAGGTTTGCAACCAGAGTAGCCTGCATCATGAAGGAGATCCAGGCAATATTTGCGCTGAGAGAGAACCAATCCATCTGACCGTCTGGCCACTTCCAGACCGAGGAAGTACCGAAGAGGACCCAGATCTTTAGTTTGGAAGACGGAGCTCAGATGTAGCTTAACGGCCTGTATGCCGTCCAAGTCACTGCCAGTAATAATGATGTCGTCGACATATACCAACAGGAGAACGTACCAGTGGCCTGGTGACGAGTAAACAATGAGAAGTCAGCCGAGCTGCGAGTGAAGCCAACATCCCGGAGAGCTTTGCTGAACTTGTCGAACCATGCCCGAGGGGATTGTTTGAGACCATATAGAGATTTGAGAAGATGACAAACCCGTGACTCCCCCGTGGTCTCAAACCCGGGAGGTTGTTGCATGTAAACCGTTTCCTGAAGGTCGCCGTTCAGGAAAGCGTTCTTGACGTCGAGTTGAAACAAGGGCCACTGGCGATGGACAGCCACAGAGAGGAGAATGCGGACCGTGTTAAGCTTAGCGACCGGAGAGAAGGTCTCGTCATAGTCCAGCCCTGGTTGCTGGGTGAAGCCACGAGCAACCAACCGAGCTTTGAGGCGATCAATGGTCCCATCAGGAGCATGTTTAATGACGAAAACCCATTTGCACCCAACGGGTTTCTGGCCGGGAGGAAGGGGCACCAGGGTCCAAGTCTGGTTGGCCCAAAGAGCAGCCATCTCTTCTTCCATGGCCGCACGCCACCCCGGATGTTGAAGAGCGTCCTGGACAGAAGTAGGAATAGAGACCGAGGAGAGCGAAGTAGCCAAGGCCTGGAGAGGCGGAGAGAGGCGGTGGAGAGAAACATAGTCCGCCATTGGATGAGCGGTAGAGGCCGACACCGGAGCAGCAGAACACGGGAAGCCGAGGTCGAAGCCGACTGCAGAGGAGCAACGGGAGGAGGAGGGCGACGAGCATAGACCCGAATAACCGGGGGTCGAGGAGGGTCAATGGTGGCAGGAGGCGGAGGGATGGTGGTCGGTGAGTGGACGTGGATCATCACCGGCCGGGAAGGGAGGGTGTGGGAGGAGGTGGTGGTAGAAGTGGTGGCAAAGGAGGAGGGAAGAAGGGTTGGTCCTCCCGGAAAGTAACATCAGCCGAAACAGAGACCTTCCGGGTGAGCGGGGAGTAGCAAACATAGCCCTTTTGGGTACGTGAGTAGCCGACAAACATGTGTTTGGCCGCACGGGGATCCAGTTTGTCAAGAGTGGGGCCCAGTTTATGGACAAAGCAGTACAGCCGAAAACCCGGGGGGGTGAAGGGGAAGGCGGGTGTGGAGGGAAAAAGAAGGCTAAAGGGGGTAGCGTTGTGGAGAACGGGAGAGGGGAGACGGTTGATAAGAAAACATGCAGTGGACACCGCAAAGTTCCAGAAGACTTTGGGAACATGCATGTGAAGCATGAGAGAGCGAGCCACATCGAGCAAGTGGCGGTTCTTGCGTTCAGCGACCCCGTTTTGTTGAGGGGTGTAGGGACAAGAGGTCTGGTGAACAATACCGAAGTTTGCGCAGAGAGTGGCAAACTCGTGGCTAGTGTATTCCCGAGCATTATCAGAGCGGAAAGTTTTAATGGTGGTAGAGAATTGCGTACGAGTCTCTAACACAAACGCCTGAAAGACACGCGGAAGCTCAGAGCGATCATGCAGGAGATACAACCAAGTAGTACGAGAGTAATCATCAATAAAGGTTATAAAATAACGATAACCAGAAATGCTAGGAACTTTATAGGGGCCCCAAATATCAGAATGTATTAAATCAAAGGGAGCTGAGCTCCTAGTACAATTAGCTGGAAAAGATGAGCGAGGCTGTTTGCCAATAATACAAGAATCACATTGAAAAGCAGGAAGAGAAATGTCTGGAAGCGCCTTCTGGAGGATAGGTAGAGGGGCATGCCCAAGCCGACAGTGCCAATCAGTCGAGGAAACGGAGGAAAGGGATGTGGGAGAGACATCGAGGAGGTAGAGCCCGTTCTGCAGCCGACCCCTACCAATGGTAATCCGCGTCTGCTGATCCTGTATCAAAAAACCAGAAGAGGTGAAGGTGATAAAGCAATTCATATCAGTAGTAAGACGACCAACAGAGAGTAAATTAAAAGGCGAGGCCGGCACATAAAGAACGGAGCGTAGAGAGAGAGAGGGAGGAAGGAGGAGGTCCGCGCAGCGGAGACCGGGACAAGCGCACCATTGGCCACAGTAATAGACGGGGGGTGAGCAGCAGCAGAGAACCGGGGCGGCCGTATCGAAGTGATGTGGTGGGTGGCTCCCGAGTCCAGGATCCAGCGAGAGCTGGAAGAGAGACAGGCAGTACCTGTAGCGGAGGTGGAGACAATACCTGCATGTGAGGTGGAGGCATGGGAAGCAGAAGGGGGTTGAGGAACCCCTGGAGTTGTTGCAGCTGTAGGCGAAGAGCCTCAAGATCCGTACCAGGCGGAGGTGAGCTATCGGTAACAGCAGCAGTAGGCGGGCGAGGGGGGTAGCCATGTTTCTTGTGACAAACGGCTTCAGTATGGCCATCCCGGCCGCAGTAGGTGCACTTGGGCCGTCCGCGGCCGCCACGGCCCCGCCCACGGGAGCCCGTACGACCACCCCGAGGAAAGGAGGGTTGTGGGAGTAAAGGAGGAAGGGCCTGCTGAAGAAGAGCCGGCGAGGGTGGTGCTGGAGCCTCCGGAGGAGGTGGTACGCGAAGTAACATCGAGCAGACATCAGAGAAGAAGGGGTAGCGGGTGAAGCCAGAACCTGAGCTCGAATACTATGTAGGTGTGGCGGGACGCGAGCCATAAGCATAGCAATACAAACAGCCTCCTTCTGGGCACGTTGGGCAGCGAGATCAGTAGTCGCGGGCTGGTGCTGAATCCAGGCTTCCGTGAGAGTTTTAGCGCGGGCCACGAAGGAGGTCATGTCTAGTGCTTTGCCAACATCCAAGGCTTGAAGATCAGTGAGGATGTCGAAAAGGTGTTGAAGGCTGTCCTTGCCGGAGTACAGCGAATGAAGTTCATCCCACATGGCTTTAGCAGTCTCATGATACATGATCATCTGGTACGGCTCACCCTCGACCGAGTTTAGGATCCAGGTCTGGACACGGCCGTCATTGCGGAGCCAATCATCAGTAGACGGAGTTGGTGGTCCCTGGGTAAGGTGACGGGCAAGGCCCTTGGCCTGTAAGACCCGGCGGACAGAGTGGACCCAGGGAATGAAATTAGCCTTGCCAGAGAGAGAAATAGTAGTAATCCGAAGCTCATCCCGGAGTTCGAGAGGAGCTACGTGGCTGGCAGGGGGTTGAGCGGTAGTGGAGTCGCTGGAGGACATGGCGACGGAAGAGCAGCAGGGCTCGGAGAGAACAACCCGCAGCGGTCTGGCTGTCTCGGCGGCTGGAGGTCGCGGCGGACTGGAGGTCGCGGCGGACTGGAGGCCGCGGCGAGTAGAGAGAGGCCGCGGCGAACAGGAGCAGTCCGCGTCAGATGTTGCGGCGAACTGGGGCAGTCCGCGACAGAGGCCGCGGCGAACGGGGGGCAGGGCGCAGCAGCGGACACAAGCAGAGCCCGCAGCGGACAGAGGCAGTCCGCAAGGGAAGGCGGAGAGAGAGAGTCCGCGAGCAGAGGCTCGAGCGGACAAAGAAGGAGCGAGCTAGAGGGAGCAGTCCGCGAGCAAGAGGCTCGAGCGGATACAAGCAGAGCTCGCAGCGAGCGAGAGAGAAAAGCTAAAGGGAGCAGTCCGCGAGCAAAGAGGCTCGAGCGGATACAAGCGGAGCCCGCAGCGGACAAGAGGGAGCAGTCCGCGAGCAAAGAGGCTCGAGCGGATACAAGAGGAGCCCGCAGCGGACAAGAGGGAGCAGTCCGCGAGCAAGGAGGCTCGAGCGGATACAAGCAGAGCCCGCAGCGGACAGGAAGATCGTCCGGAGCGGAGGGAGAGAGGTGGGCCCCACGAGTCAGAGCAGAAGATGGCTATAAGAAGCCTGGGGAGGGTGGAACCACGGAGGGAGAGAAGAGGAGCGGAATCAGAAGGGCAGTCCGCACGAGACCGGAGCGGATGCAGAAAGCAGTCCGCACGAGTCCGGGCGGACAGAAGCAGGGGCAGTCCGCAGGAGACTGGGCGGACAGAGAGGGGCAGTCCGCAGGAGACTGGGCGGGACAGAGAAGAGGCAGTCCGCAGGAGACCGAGCGGACAGAGAAGGGGCAGTCCGCGTCTAGATGCAACCTGGCTCTGATACCATGTTGAAAGAGCTCAAAGCTTGTATGTATTATTTCCGTATGTAAATACAAGGAGAGAATACAAATATATAGGAGAGAAGAGAGAAGAATAAATCCTATACATGATGTGGGACTAAAGAAGGAGGAAGAAAAATAGGCCGGATAATAAATGGGCCTTTTTACATGGGCTTTTCTAATAGGATACAGGACGAGTTTGGTTCTGCGAGCTGGAGGCTCGGATTCAAAATAACTTGCATGTGCATAAAACATATTAGTGACGAGTCATGCGGTACTGGACCAGTCGTCACACCGACGGCAGCACGATGACTCTGGCGAGGTGTGAGGGTTTGAGAGGCCACTGGGTTGTTTTACACTGCGGTCTGGAGGATGATCCCCGAAAACGCACACTCGACCAACAAGAGTAGTGGAGATGACCAACAAAGAGTACGCAGGGACTCTAGAGTGCACCTAGGACGTGTACAAAGACGTATGAAGGGTCTAGGCCTAGTAGTGTGTATACCCGCCTAGGAAGTGGAGACGTCCGCTCCACTGCTGTCGTAGCCTCCTTTATAAGAGGGGACTTATTCCATCTCTCACACCCAACTGAGTTTTTTGTTAGAAGTAGGCCAAGGCCGCTCTGGCAAGTACGGACAACCCCCCCCCCCCCCCCCCCCCGATGCAGGATGACGCGTACAGTTTGCACGCATGTCGATTTTTCTAGGAAATCGTAAATGCGTGCAATGTTTTATGAATTATGTAAAAAACTTTTCAGCGGACATTGCGCAAAACTTAAGAGAAGAAACAACTTTAATTTTTTTGTAAGCATGAAAATATTTATTTTATTACAAAATAAATTTCTAAAAAAAATGATTCAATTCAAAATTTGGGGAAAGAAAATTTGCAACTTTTGTTCTATTCCCCTTATTGTAGCAAAACGAAAATTGTGAAATACAAATACGTTTCCGTTTTGGATTTTCGACGTAACGTTCGCTGGCAAAACCCAATCGAAAATCCAGCAAGAGCCTATTAACCTAATGAGAAAATTTAGATACACACAAAGAGGGGTAAGAAACAAGTTACACACTGAAAGAGACATCTTTCCGCAAACGAAGTCGACGACAATCCAGTGATAAATTCCTCGTCACCTTCGATCTCCCGCTCCGAGGTCGGATGCTATCGCACACGGGTACCACGAAAATAATTCACTAGCTCACATACAAGGTGGCTCCAACGAAATCTCACTAGCAAACAATCTCATTCACCCACAACAGACTAAATTCATTCAACATCCATCGAACATCAACGATTAAATAACTTCACCAATAACATTCAACTGCCGACTATAGCTCTCAAATGGGAAAACAACAATCTCAAATTTCTATTCTCATCAACGAATTACAGGACTCGAAAACTGAAAGCAAGCAACAACATTTAAATGTTCATCAACATCAATAATTCTACAACTCTCACACAGGAATCACAAGAAGAGAAGTAATCCCAAAAACATTCAACCCCTCTCACGGATGCAACAAATCTCATGGTACTCCTCTAAAAACTCCACTAAAAAATACGCATCCCTTTTATAGGGTTAAAAATAAACTTAAATACACACGATCAGAATCTGGACCTTCAGAATCCACGAACGGTGAAACTGTCGGCCAAGAATGGTGGAAGTTGTGACGGTTGCTGGAACTGACGGGAATGGGTCGGATCTGTCGGCAAAGTTGTCGGGAAAGAGCTTGTAGCAAACCGTTGGCGATCTGGTGGTTGCAGGCGGTGTTGAGGGGGCAGAAATAGGTGTGGGTTGTGCGTGAATCTCGCACCTTGTAGCCGAAGATATGGGGAGGATGCCCTTGCGTGCTGGCAGACGAACCAGGGAGAACATGCCACAACATGCTGGCAGAACAGGAGGAAATGTGCTGGGGCAGCTGGGAGAAAAAATGAACCCCTCTTTCCCTTTCCCCTCCTTTTTAATAGGTAGAAATAAAGAAAAAAAAAAGACAAACAACATCAATACAAATAATGAAAAATTAAAGCCACGCATGCATGTGATACGCTTGAAATAGATTTACGTATTAACGAAAGTACACGCGCCAGATAGAGTAATATAAAGTGAGTTAAGATCGTTTTCACGGAGAAGTGAATAATTTAGCACTCACAAGTATTAGCTCTACATTTCTTTAAATTCATGCGAATTAATTAGAGTGAACTTGATAATGAAAAATAAAAATAATAGTAACAAAACTAAATAACGCTTACTTAAGATTACTTTTATCAATTGAGAGAAATAGTCTTGTACGTTGATTTTCTTTGTCTATTGTGAAGAGTTTTTAGAGTGAACCTTCATGAATTGTTTGGTAACTATCCTGCAACGATTTGAAAGTGGATGTCATCATTTCTCGACCTCAAAAATTTGTTTACCATAATTCCCCTAATTATCTCTAATTTAGGTAGGACAAGAATAACATAAAACGTACAAATCAATGATGTTAACACAATATGAAATCTCTTTCTCTCTTTATTCTACATTGATATTTATGTTACACTTACGACACTCATCTCTCGAATCTTGCAGTGCAATATAAAGATGAAATTTGCCTAAAAAATTACGCGACTACTCTCTCGAATCACGCCACACAAAATAAAGGATCTAACTCTAAAATAACGTAACTGCTCTCTCGAATCTCACCACACAATTTAGAGGAACAATACTTCATCAAAAAATTCCACAAAATAAAAACATAAATCAAATAAAGTTAGTTCTTTAAACAATCATAAAAGAGAAATTAAAATCACAATATTCACAACAAGACAAAATATTTTAACATACAAGACCTAGAAATTTAGTTTATGATGGAAGGATGAAATCACACAACAAGAAATATCTTACTAAAAATGATTATAAAAGTTTAAACGCTGCACAAAATTGATTTCAGATCTCGCTTCAAGGCCTTCTTCCTTTTTGTCGCTGCGACCAAACCCTAGCTTTCTTCTTCTTTTCCAAGATGATGGTTTTGTAGATCTCTCTGTAATGTATTTCTTATCCAATTTAGGTAAGAGATCTCCCTCTTAAAAATGTGCAGCCCTCTCCTAATATATGTCTCTTTGCAATTTTGATTTGGTGCAAAATTCAAATTTTTAATTTTAAATTTGTCCAGAACTTGTTGCAATAACTAAAACAGGTTGTTGCAACAACCTGCGCAGGCCAAAATATAAGTTCAGTTATGTTTCTCCGGATCGATTTCTTCGCCATTTTTAGCAAGGAAACAAAGGAAAAATAACCAAATTAACCCGAAATAAAATAAATATGAATTTACTTATATTTTTACTCATTTAAATCATTTTTCCTCATTATGATAAATATTACGTCATAATAAAGAGCTAGACAACTTTTTTTGAGAAGTTATCAACATGTATGCAATGAAATAAGTTTGTCCACTCATGGAATTGCAAATGCAAAATAACTTAAAATAAAATGCAAGAACTAGGGTCGGTAGAGGTCTGGTCGGGTGCGACGTCGTGAACTTTTGCGTCGATCAGATCAGGGCCGGTCTCCACCAACTCTCCCCCTCTCAAAATCACTCATCTCTGGTGAGTACTTCGATCGATAGTGTTGTAGAAGATTAACATCTATGTATTCTAACTCCTCGGCCAAGACTCAGCTGATCTCGATCTCTGGTCTATCATGCCAACGAACCATCTTTTGAAAACCACCATCAGTAGTGGTAACTGTCTCGTCTTCCAAGATCTGCTAGGGAACTAAAATATGTCGTGGAATTTTGTCAGTGGCTCTGGAACCTGGTGTCACATGCTCTGCCTGAAAACTATCAGTGGGAAAAGAAAGAACTGCATGTGAAGTTTCCGTAACTGAATGAGTATCAATGTGTCCTGAATATGACTCTTCACTATCACTCACAAACACAGAAGAATCAAATGGAGGAGAAGGCAAAGGAAAATATAAAGACTCATGTGGATAATCATGTAATAAAGTCAGATCGGTTACGTTAAAAATTGAATTTGCTCCCCCAAACGGAAGACATCTCAAGTTCATACTCATTTGCCCAATCTTTTTACCACTTAAAAGGGTCCAGTCCTACATTCAACTAACTTTTTTGCGGTACACGAAGGTAACCATTTCGGATTTAGCTGAATCATCACCAAGTCATCCACTTTAAAACTAGTAGCCTTTTATGTTTGTTAGCTTGAGTTGCATATAAATCATAATTATTATTCAATTTTCGCTCGATTTTTTAATATAAATCATGCAAATATAATGCATATTCATGTGCAAACGGGCTAGTCCTAAAAGTGAAGTGACAGTGATGCTAAATCTAGCGGCACTCGTGCATTGTGTTTATGAACAAGCTCATTAGAAGATAAACCCGTAGATCTATTCTTCAAATTATTATATGTCAATTGAACATGTAGAAGAATTAGATCTCAATTCACCTGAAGATCTCTCACCAAACTTCACAGTAAATTTCCTAAACTCTTTTTTACAACTTTAGTTTGACCGTCGATTTGTGGAAGATAAGCGGTCGAAAAAAAAAGTTTAGTACCTAATAGTCTTTAGAGTGATTTTCAAAAAGAGCTGGTGAACTTAACATCTCGATCAGTAATGATAGTCTTAGGTATTACTCGATGTGCGACAACCTCTTTATAATAAATATGAGTGATATGAAAGATGTCATCAGTTTTGTTGTAGGGGATGAAAAACTCCATTTTAGAAAATCGATCGACCACCACAAGAATGGAATCATGTTTCCTAAAAGTGCACGACAACCCAAATACAAAATTCATGCTAACATCATTCCAATGAATACTAGGCACTGGTTAGGGTGTATACAGTCCAGTGGGCTGTTTATTACCCTTCGCTACCTGGCAAGTGCGACAGCTATGACAATCTGTGTGATAACCCGCTTTATCCTGCGCCAATAGAATCGATCCTCTACTAAGGCTGTTGTCTTGTAACGTCCAAAGTGTCCATCTAAATCTCCGCCATGTAATTCCCATACAATAAAGTTTCACAACAAAGTGCAGGGAATACAAAGATAGATCCACAAAACAGATATCCATTTCTAATGTGATAATCGGTCTCATCGTGAAAGGGATTCAAACGTATCCCATCACATATGCCATTAAAATCAGGACAACCGGGATAGTCATCCTTAATACGCTCATATCCTATCACTTGAGTGCTCATCTGAGTTAGCACGAGTGTGACTCGACTAAGGGCGTCGACAACCCTATTCTTCATTTCCTTATATTGCTTGGGAACGAAGGTATACTCCGGTAAATAAGATACCCATTTAGCTTGTCGAGAGTTCAATTTTTGTTGTGAATTGATGTAATGTAGCACTTAATGATCAAAGTGAAGGACAAACTCCTTGGGCAACAAATAATGCCTACAATGACGCAATGTTTGCACAACCGCATAGAACTCGCACTCGTAATTGGAATAATTCAGCTTCGGGTCTGAAAGCATTTCACTGAAAAATCATGGAGTCTCAAAATCGGAGCAGTGGACATCTTATCCTTGATAATCTCAAAGGCTCTAGCTGTCGATGACGTACACTAGAAACTTCTCTTCTTAGTACACTCAATGATTATCGTCATAATTGTACTGAAGTTCTTAATGAATCGACGATAAAAATGTTTAGTCCATAGAAACTATGTATATTGTGAATGTTCTGGGATGTAGGCCACTCAAGAATAGCTCGAGTTTCTCGGGATCCATAGTGATGTCAGCGGAGCTCACTATATAATCAAGAAAGATAACATACTTAGACATGAAAACACATTTCTTCAAATTGATGTATAATCGCTCAGCTCGCAGGAGCTCAAAGATAGTATGTAGGTGAGTCAAGTACTCACTATCAGCCCGACTATATATCAAAATGTCGTCGAAATAGACTACTACAAACTTCTCAATATAAGGTCTGAAAACCTGGGTCATCATCTGAGCGAAAGTACTAGGGGCATTGGATAACCTAAAGGACATCACAAACCACTCATAAAGTCCGTACTTCGACTTGAAGACAGTCTTCCATTCGTCTCCTTCGCGAATCCGTATCTGATGCAGGACGGTGCGTAGGGTTTGCGCATCTGCAGACTTTTTTCAAGAAAAATCCTAAATGCGTGTAATGTTTTATGAATTATGCAAAGACTTTTGAGCGGGCGTTTTGCGCAAACTTAAGAGAAGAAATAACTTTAATTTTATTGTAAGCATAAAAGTATCTATTTTGTTTCGAAATGAATTTCTTAAAAAATGGTTCAATTCAAAATCCACAAAAAGAAAATTTGCAACATTCGTTCTATTACCCTTGTCGTAGCAAAACGAAACTCGTGAACTCCAATTATGTTTTCTTTTTGAGTTTTCAACGTAACGTTCGCTGACAAAATCCAATCATAAATAATTCACTCGCTCACACACAAGGTGGCTCCAACAAAATTTCACTAGCAAACAAACAATCTCTTTCACATTCACTCACATAAAATCAAATTCATTCAACATCAATCAAACAACAATGATTAAATAACTCCAATAACATTCAACTACCAACCGTAGCCCTCAAATGAGAAAACAACAATATCAAATTTCTATTCTTATCAACCAGCTACAAGACTCAAAAACTTAAAGCAAGTAGCAGCATTCGAATGTTCATCAACTTCAATAATTTTACAGCTCTCACACAGGAATCACAAGAACAGAAGTAATCCAAAAAAAAACATTCAACCCCTCTCAAGGAAGCAATCAAATCTCACAGTTCTTCTCCTCTAAAAAAGTGCATTACAAAAATACGCATTCCTTTTATAGGGTTAAGAATAAACTGAAATACACATGATCAGAATCTGGACCTTCAGAATCCACGAATAGTGAAACTGTTGGCCGGGAATGGTGGAAGTCGCGGCGGTTGCTAAAACTGACTGGAATGGGCCGAATCTGTCGCCAAAGCTGTCGGGGAAGAGCTTGTGGCAGGTGGTTGGCAATCTGGTGGTTGTAGGCGGCGTCGAGGGGGCAGAAATAGGCGCTGGTTGTGCGTGAATCTCGCACCATGTAGCCGAAGATATGGGGAGGTTGCCCTCGCGTGCTGGCCGACGAACCGGGGAGAAGATGTCGCAGTAGGCAGACAGAAGATATGGGGAGGTTGCCCTCGCGTGCTGGCCGACGGATCGGGGAGAAGATGCCGCAGTAGGCGGACAAGTAGAAATAAAATAAAAAAAACAAATATCATTACAAATAAAGGAAAATTAAAGCCACGCACGCTGACATGCAAGGAAATAAGCTTGTCCAATCATAGGATTGCAAATGCAAAATAAGTTAAAATAAAATGCAAAAACTAGGGCCGGTAGAGGCCCGGTCGGATCATGCATGCAAAATAACAATTCAACATCTATGTCATGTTTGGTTTGATCATGCATGCTAAGAACTTGAGCAAAAAAAAGTAGAACACAATTTTGGACGGAATTCATATGTTGTTGCGAGGGGATTTAGCAGGAATAATGTGGTTATTTACTGTGTTATGACTGCCTGGCTAATTGGCCCTGTTGCGGCAGGGGTCAGGGGAATCTGTGTGTATGATTGCTTGAATTTCTTGCTTTCGCGCTATGCTTTGTGCCAGGAACTGCATATTTGCTATGCTGCATAATTTGTTGTTTTGCTTTGTGCCAAAAACTAATAACTACTATGCTGATTACTTCATCTGTCCGCGCTCATGCTTTTTTTCCCAGGCCTATTTAGCACGAGCTACCTGGCTTGCTTTCGGTTTACTGAGACACTGGTCTTTTGAAAATCTGTTGGGCATACATGCATGTGAACTTTTTTGGCCTGCCCGCCGCTGATATGTGGCTAGGCTGTTTTGGGGCATTTGATATGTTATATAATTGTTATTTTCTGTACTCTGGTTTACTTCATTATTAGCAGGAGATCTGTTGGTTGTAAAAGGAAGTGTGTTTATTCTTTTCATTATATCAATAAAATAAAAAAAACTTTATTAAAGAGAAAAGAATGTAAAAGGAAGGAGGTGTCCAACCCCATGAAGAATTATGGTTATAAATGATTAGATAATTTTATGGGCACATAATTTTACTCTTTCTTAAGTACAAATTGAATTAACAAATTTAACTTTGCCTAATTTTTTATGTTTTATATGCAAAAGTATGAAAATTTCATAAACTTCTAAAAAATAATTCAACTAGTACTATGCAAGCTAACCAAGCCAACTCATAACACAAAATAAAGTATACTCATCAAATGGCATTGGGGTTGGGGGGATGCAAAAGCGACATCTTGGACTAAGTTTTTTCTATTTCTTCGTACTTGAATGCTTATATGGAAGTTACAAACCAACCCGAAAATAACAATGCATACGACAAATGAATGACGGAACAAAGATTAAGCACGAGAAATAACAATAGGTAGTAGCACATGGGTACATGGGCTGATAATCAAACAAAAAAGTTCAAATACTCTAGCTCCTCTCCTCTTGTATTCAGTTTCATTCTTGACTTTTACTAGCACATTAAGCAGTGAATTTTGCCCCAGAATTCCATATTGGCGTGCCATAGATTACCACTTTGTGGTTTCGTTGAAGAAGAAGAACATAGCTTCTGAAAGACTTTCATCTGTTTTGAGAGTATCCCCGGATAAGAGATGATAGAGATGATTCAAGGCTGCACCGCCTGTCACAAAATAGCCGAGGGCGATCAATCCCGCCGCCATGAGGATGAAAGAGCGGAAAGCCATCCGAGTGCTTGATCGATGTGGTTGAAGCTAGTTTGGCACCGACTCTCATGGCTCTGGACTCATTTATAAACACACGCAAAAAGCCGGCTAGCAGTTGACATGCAATTGTTGAATCAGATCAAGCTTGGACAAATATGATTTGATCAAACTTCTCTACGAGCCACATTCGGCAAAGAGGAAGTTTTTCTGGCCTAGGTATTATTATAATATTTGACATTCTTAAGATTGGGCCGTCTTGATTTAACTTTTTCATAATAACAATGATAAATTTAGGAGATTGTTATTAGCACTACACTTTTGGATATTCGCACTATATTTATTCCTAATTTTCCGCGCCTTTTGAAAATACTCATTGTACATGCATTTTTAGGGAAAGTGTTCAACACGAACGTTGTAGATCTCATTGAGATCTACAACTTTCTTGTTGAACACTTTTTCTAAAAATGCATGTACAAGGAGTATTTTCAAAAGACGCGGAAAATTAGGAATAAATATTGTGCGAATATCCAAAAGTGTAGTGCTAATAACAATCGCCTAAATTTAATCTTATTTTTTAACATAGACGACGAGGGTCAAATTGATTAGCTGTTGCTAGCTAGCACTTTGAGAAAATGTCGAGAAGCAAATTTAATTTGTAAAGAGAACTCTATCTTTCCTTTTTATATTATACCACCAGGATTGTTTCAGCCTTCTGCCCCAAAAAACAAACTTTCTTTTTCTTATAATAATTGAAAATTGAATAATTGAATAGAACAATGTCAAAGTAATATAATATGTTAGAGAGTTATATAATCTTAGGTGCACATCTCCACAAATGTTATAATAATAACGGTTCCGGGCAGCTCTAGGCTCCTGGTAGATCGGATTAAATTAGACCGACTTAGCCTGTGAAGCGGTCGAGCATGCAAACAGTCACAAAATAAATAGAGAAATGCACACGACGATTTTTAACGTGGAAAATTCTTAAATTGGGTAAAAAACCACGTAACCGATTTGGTGTCAGTAAAACTTCAGTAGCGGTTTACAAGGTATCAGAGAAACCGAGGACAATAGACCACTCCACGTTACAGCTTGGGAGATGAGAGAAAACACAGGTGCGCTCGAAGGGCGACAGACTGTCACTCAGCTCAAAATCCGTCTCTTTTTGTTAGTTGTGGACACTCTTGGACGTTGCCCGGACGCAACACGATGTAGCGGTGTTGATACGCCCGAAATAGTTATACGTAAATAAGTGTTAGATTAGTCACTTACTCGTAGGAACGATCTCTACTCTTATTTTATTACTTGATCAAGTAATAAAATAAGAGTAGAGATCGTTCCTACGAGTAAGTGACTAATCTAACGCTTGCAAATACTAACTCAATATTTTCTCTAAATCCAAGTAAATTTAATTAATTAGGGATTTTGTAAAATTGATTTCATAATACTAATAAAATAAAATGATACTATTCTACGAAAATAACTTTTAATCAATATGGAGAAATAGTCTTGTATTCCGATTTCTTATGTTTATGCGATGAATGATTTAGAATAATGACTTATGAAAATATTTGTTCGGTTTATCTTGCAACGATTTTAGGATAGAAGATTCATACCTCTCGATATCGGAAATCCTTATTCTCTATTTCCCTTTAGATGAAACAAGTACCGCATAAAAATCAAAAATCGATGTTGCTAGCATGAAAGTGACATTTCGTTCTCCCTTCACTTGTTATGTTGAATTTATGATGCACTTACGTCTCTCTTTTCTCGAATTTTGAAAGTCAGTAAAATACGGAAACTTGGTTTAAGAAAACCTACATTACTCCCCTCTCGAATCTCGCAACGTAGGAAGAAAATTTTCACCAAAATATTAACGTTTATACTCTCTCGAATCTTGAAGCACAATAAATTAGTGAAAAACCAAAATTTCATTAAAAATCATAAACCAACAAAAGATAAACCAACAAACATTCATAAACCTTTAAAATAAATTCATCATCACAACATACATAATACTTTCATCATACAAGACTAAGGAAAATTAGTTCATGCTTGAGAGAAAATAACACACAATCAAAAAGATCTTACAAAACATGATTAAAATCAAAATCTGCAGGAATTCTTCCCGGATTTCTTCTTCTTCTCCTCAAGCCGTTTTCTCCTCCAAATTGATGATGAATCCGAATTATTCTCCTCAAAAATTCGTCCAAAAGCCCCCTTTCATGATGACCGAAATCCCCTCTTTATAGCCTTCGCTTTGATTCAAAAAATGAGATATCCAAAAGAACTTCTTCCTTTAATTTAAATTGACATTTTTAATGAAAAATCTTTTGGAATAAAATATGATTGCTTTCCTTGTAACAATACACCATTTTTAAGATGATAGATTGCACGTTTATTTCATGTCAAAATGAACCAAGGCTCCACAAATTCGAATTTGTAAATGGCACCAAATTCTGAATTTAAATTTTTAATTTTCGGATTCTTACATATTGCAAAAAACTCTGCAACAACTTTTCAGGATTTTGCATTGTTTTGTCTCTGCTTCGAATTCTCCAGTGCTTATGCAACAAAAACATCAGAAAATGATAATTTTAATCACTTTAGACCAAATATAAATTTAATCTCATTTTATTTGATTTAAAATCATTTTTCATAATTAAAGCGAGCATAGAGTTCATGAAAATGGACTAAAATAACTTCTTTTAAGAAGTTATGAAGCGCACTTAGGAGATTTGTTGAGGAGGACTCACAGAACGCCTTGCACGTAGGAGAATTATTGGAGAGAACGGTAGGACGTCTTTCTCTCCGGAGCGTCGTGGACTTAACGAATTTTTGGAGTTCTTGAAGGGAGGTGGCTCGTAGGAGGATTTCAGCAGAGATCTGACATGTAGGAGAAGAAAAATGGGATGAAAAAGTTAGAAATGAGAGAGGTGTGCGGTCTTATTTATAGGCCACAAGGATGGTTACGATGGTTACACGGCTATCCGCATACCGTAACCATCAAAATCACTATTCGCAGCTGTATTCTCTATAGTTCCTGATGCATATTATTTTTATTATTTTGCAATTCACAGGCCGCCACAATTCCTACTATTTGCACCAACCACTATCAATGGTTATGTCGGTGGTTACACGTGTGGTTACTTGCGAATCAGGCAACAGTGATTGTCGGAGGGCGATCGGATGGTGGTGGTTAACAGGAGGCCGACCGGGGGGAGACCCGGTCAGGGAGGGCCAGCCTGGCGGCCGATCGTGGGAGGTTGATCGGTCGGTCTCCAGCCTTGAGGAGGTCGGTCGGCGATACCCAGCGCCGGCCTCACAGAGGCCGGCCGTGCGGACGCTACCCGGCCCGGCCTGTAAGGGGCCGACCGGGCAGCAGCGGTTGCTGGCCTCATGGTGTTTGATCGGCAGAATGCCTCTGGCGACGGTGGCGGCGGCCGTTCGCTGACGGTGGTTTGGGTTGTGCTGGTGATGAGATCTCGCACGCGAATCACGTATGGATCCAGCGTGTCGATCGCGCGCGCGGTGGTTATCCTCATGATCCCCACCAAGTTAGTGGGGGTAATGGGTCACCGGTTAATTACACACATGTTTTCTTATAAATTATACATGTCCCATCATTTGCCCCCAAACTCCTCGGTTTCAGAGCCGGAGCAGGAGAAGAGCGAAGACTATTTACGAGAGATTGAGTTGTGGAAATCATGGCGGAGGTGAACAAAGGGACGCTAGAAAACACATGCGATGGTGGGAAAAATACGAGGTGAGTCGCAAAAATAGATAGGAGAGGAAGAACAAGTGCGGGACGTGAGTGAGTCATGCTCGTTAAACGAGGCAGACATGCGCACTGCGTGCGTGGGATGAACCCGCGCGAGATGCACGTGGGCGGAA
Source organism: Platanthera guangdongensis (assembly GCA_039583875.1). Taxonomy (NCBI): domain Eukaryota; kingdom Viridiplantae; phylum Streptophyta; class Magnoliopsida; order Asparagales; family Orchidaceae; genus Platanthera; species Platanthera guangdongensis. The sequence continues at coordinate 166,042,508 of CM077161.1, forward strand.
CCCGTGCGAGTGCGCACGTGGGGATGGAACCCGCACACGAGCGGGCAGAACCCGTGCACCCTCACATGCACGTGTGCCAGTGGAAACCGCGTGTGCGGGCTGGCGAGGGCCGGACCTGCGCACATGCTGGTGCGCTTGTGCGGGAGAGCCTTACGCGCACTTGGTGTTCATGTGCGGGCTGGACCTGCGCGTGCGTGGGGGTGGGTGAGGGGGAAGGGAGTCATGTGTGCATTTGCGCGCCCGTACGAGCTGGACCCGCATGCCTATGCACGCGTAGAGGAGCCCTGTGCACATTGGAGACTCATCGCTCCTACACTTGTGCGCTTAAGGGAGTCTCTGTCCGTATTCATGCGTGCGCGCTTCCATTCATGGTTGCATTAATTTGAATTGTGCGACCCTTGAATTTTTACGTAGGTGTTCACGTGTTTTCTCCTTACAGATTTCCAAGTGTAATGCGCAATGTCGGCCCATGCGATTGCGCTCCTCGCTTAACGTAGAACATATTGTGGTTTAGAGAAAAAGATACGAGATACCTGCCGAACTTGAAGTAAAGATTCCACGTGTTGAGGAGAGAGTTTAGAACCCGCCAGAGGGTTGGATGACGCTGTGTGAGACGATACTGAGATCTGGATTTTTTTCTCCCACCGTGCGAGGATGTGATCGAGATTTTGAAGTTCTGCGACGTTCCTGTATCCCAATTTACTTCTCTTTGGATGACGTGCATTATGAGGCTAGTTGCATTCTTTTGGGAGCAAGGCTCGAGGTTCTCCTTGGACCAGTTCAGAGAAAGATGCGAAATTCGAGTTGATGGCGATGGGTGCATAAAGATTTACAGCAACAAGTGCTTGCTCGATTTTGAAAGTTGGATAGAACGACGCCATGAAAACACTTTATCTGGCTATGCGTTCGAAACTCTCAGGGCTCGCCAGAGCTTTGGAATTCACTATCTGATCGCTGTCATCACATGAAGGGGCGTGATCGAGATTTCACTCCGATGTTGGGATTTATAGAGCCCCGTGTAAGACCTCCTTTTTGGGGATCTTATGCCCAGAACCGCCGATTTGTGGTGACACCAACTCCAGAGGTGTTCTTCGCCACAAATCGTCGATTCTGCCGGCAAGTACTCGACAGTATACCACAGAAGAAAAGAAGTAAACATAAATAGATATAAATCCAGTCCACAATCACGTTGCAACATATGTATATAAAGTCCATTCCAGGTATAAAACTGAACAACAAGTAATACTGGATCTGATAGGAAGATACAAGGGCTCATGCCTGATACATATAATCCTCACTACATAACGCTCGTGGAAGTAAAGCTACTAGTCACTCACTGATCCCATGACTGTTGCTGCTGCTACTACGACCCCTCCGGGACTAGGCTGGTTCACCTCCTCTTGGATGTGTTGGTTCCCTGGTGCTGCACCCTGTCTCCGAACTGGTGTCCATGGTGTTATGCCCATCAGGCCGTTAGTTTAAACAAAGTCTTGGTTCCCCTCCCCTGCGACACCTAGGCACCGTGCCAGGGAGGAATGAAAGGGAGGTACTGAAAGTGGAGAGTAAGCAAAAGCAGGTGACAGTGGCCCTATCTAAGATATGGTAAAAGTAACTACAATAGTAACAATGGGTACATGAAAGAACAGTAAGTAAAAGCAGCAATATGACATAAACAGTAGAACATAGTAAAGGTAGAACAACTAACTATCATCACATAGAAAATAACATTAGCTTATAAGAATGTTCATACAGACTTATAAGTTAAGGGGTCGTTTTGCAAGACCTATCGTATAAAAGATCTCATACTAATTTATACGTTAGGGGTGGAGGTTTTATATAAGGTATGTATGACATGGAATGCTATGCACGCTAAATGATGGATTTCACACAGGTGCAACGCACACACTCAACTCTATACGCACAGACTTTTAGTTCCCCATTTGGAATTAGCTAAAATCTCAGGTACCTCTCGTAGTGGCAAACAGAGGCAGTGGCAATCGGGCTCAACTGAGCCCGATTTCTCCACCTAATGACAAAATCCTCCACCATAAAATTATGTGTCGCCCCCATATCGAATAAGGTATGGGCAGACTTGCCACATACCGCTACTATTCTTGAGTTTATTAAACGATTTTAGGTGGCTAGTTGTAAAGTTTTCTTTCTTAGCACTACTAGTTTAATATCAATTCTTCTATTTAGGGAAAAGAAGGATAGGAATTGAAATTACTAGCATACCTGCTATAACCCTATCAGGGTTCCGGGGTTAAGCAATGTCCAAAGCATACATCTGATCTATGTTCGTCCTACGATCACCGCTTTGGAACCCACGTCCTCGACCACGTCCCCGACTGGTGGCAGTGATAACACACTGGCGGGGGAGGTGCCCCATCCTCTGGCCATGGCATCTCCCGCATCTGTAATGGCTGAGGATCCAATACTTCCGGGTCCCCCTGTTCCTGTCTATGCTTCGAGCGGGGCTGATCCCCATTTCTATGATCTCTCTGTTATTCCCTCCTGCCACCAATAACTGTATTGTATGCCGGTCTTTTTCCCCTGCCACGCACCGTGAGCTGGTGTGCCTCCAAATTCTTTGTAATTTCCAGGATCCGGGCCAGGCTACCGTCAAAGAAGAAAAGGAGGGTCTGCCTCAGATCATCTTGGAGGCCCTTGTAGAACCTCTTCGCATAGCCGACATCATCCAACAGGTATGAATCAGCGAAGCGAGCTAAGTGAGTAAACTCTCGGTAGTACTACAAAACTGACATGTTGCCCTGCCTCAGCTGCAGGAACTTGTCCTCTAGCTCATCCATCGCAGTCTGTGGCACAAAGTGCTCCAAAAATGTTGTCTTGAACTCGTCCCATGAGATGTATGCACCCTCAAATCCCGCATAGGCAGTGTCCAGAAGAGACTTCCACCACCTCTTTGCGTGGGACTCCAAACATGAGACTACTAAAGATACAGTCATATCAGTCAGACATCGTATTACAGCCAACATCTCGTGGAAGATGTCCAACCATTCCTCAGTCCATAAAGCTGACTCCATCCCCAGATATGATGGAGGGGAAAGGCCTCGAAAGACACTCAGCCAATTTGCCCCGGGATTTGGTTGGGGAACCAGAGCTTGCCGTGTCTTAAAAACCTCCAAGATGGCCTTCAGTGTCTGCCCTATCTCCGATTGCTGGAATAGAGTAGGAACTATCGGAGGTGGGACACCATTCTGAACTGGAGGTGTTCCCTGTTCAAAGGTCAAAATTCATTATAAGCATTGAAAGGGAAGATTTGTTTATAAGGTTGCTACTAAGGTCTAGTTAAGAGTGGGATGTTGCAAGAAATTCCCCATATGGGCACCCATATCTCCCGCTACTTAGTTTGTCCCCAAACTAAACTCGAGCGGGGTGTCCCGGGGTTTGTGGACTTATTTTCTTCGAGTCGAGGTTTTCCTCTGATACCAGTTGTAAGACCCCCTTTTTGGGGGGTCTTATGGTCATAACCGCCGCTTTGTGGTGACACCAACTCCCGAGGTGTTCCTAGCCACAAATATCCGATTTTGCTGGCAAGTACTCGACCGTATACCACAAAAGAAAAGAAGTAAACATATATAGATATGAATCCAGTCCACAATCACATTGCAACATATGTATATAAAGTCCATACCAGGTATAAAACTGAACAACAAGTAATACTGAATCTGATAGGAAGATACAAGAGCTTATGCCCGGTACATATAAACCGCACTACATAAAAGTGCTTTAGTCACTCATTGATCCTATGACTGCTACAGCTGTTATGGCACTTTGGCCAACGGGACTACTGGTTCATGTGGACGTGCTGGTTCCCCTGGTGCTGCACCCTGTCTCCCAACTGGCGTCCCCGGTGTTATGCCCATCAGACCGTTAGTTTAAACTAAGTCTTGGTCCCCTTCCCCTGCGACACCTAGGAACCGTGCGGGGGAGGAAGGAAATGGAGGTACTGAAAGTGGAGAGTAAGTAAAAACATGTGACAGTGACCCTATCTAACATATGTTAAAAGTATCTACAACAGTAACAATGGGTACATGAAAGAACAATAAGTAAAAGCAAAAATATGACAGAAACAGTATAATATAGTAAAGGTAGAACAACTAACTATCATCAAAGAGAAAATAACCTTAACTTATAAGAATGCTCATACAGACTTATAAGTTAAGAGGTCGTTTTGTAAGGCCTAACGTATAAAAGATCTCATACTAATTTATACATTTGGGGTAGAGGTTTATATAAGATATGTATGACATGGAATGTTCTGCATTCTAAATGATGGATTTCACACAGGTGCAACGCACACACTCGACTCTATGCGCACAGACCTTTAGTTCCCCCATTTGGAGCTAGCTAAACTCTTAGGTACCTCTCGTAGTGGCAAATAGAGGCAGTGGGTAAAGCATCCCCACTCCTAGGTCGGTATTCACACTGCCTAGCCTAGACCATGCGTACTACTCGGTACACCCACAGTCAGGTGCTACGGAGTCTTTAGTACTAGTGCTGGCAAAACCACCAGTCTTTAATGGGCTAAGTGAACACTTACACATGCCGAGTCAATGTATCGACGTCGGTGTGAACGACCGTCCAATAACGAGGACCCACCACTTAATGCACATGCACATATGCTGTAAGAGCTTCCGAGCCATCGACTCTTCAAACTTAAACCATTCTTCTATCAAACACCGAGCCCACTGCTCGTGAATCTATACCAACTATCCTCCCGAAATGACGGGGTAAGTGTAAGTGACAGTGGTTATTAAAGGTTACTCTTTTAGTCTGCTTATTCCTACGTTTTAAGGTTAACCTTGGACTGCCGAGGATATTTGATGGGGGACCATCGGGCGCATCTCGGCACAAGGCAGGCCCCACCTTCGTATATTCGCGTCGACGGGCTTGATCGGACCGACGATCCGCCACCGCGGATGTGTCCGGCTCGTCGTTTCGACTCAGTTTCATATATGACATTTTATATTTTGGATTTTATTTCATGTACTTATGGGATCGGAACCGCCGGCCAATCATAGCCGTCGATTCCGGTTGCCATAATTCCATTTTCTATAAATAGAAGTGTTAGGGTTGCAGGAATTTGATTGCTGAAAGTTTGGAGATCATCTTCCCTACTTCTGGTGGTCCTTCCGCGGTGCCGACGCCGTGGAGCCCTTGGTGTTGACGCCTCGGGTAAGTTCCCTTGCTTTCTCCCCCTCTTCCTCTTCCCCATCCAGCCACCCAGCCACTCCCGTTTTTCCGCCCAGGTTCGGCCGACCGAATCCCCACTTCCTCTCCCCCGTCCAAACCGCCAGCCCCCCCATCTGTCCGCCCAGATTTTGGGCCGCCTGAACCCCCAGTCCCGCCCAGATCGGGGGCTGCCTGAGCCCTCTCCACCGCCCGACACACCACCAAAACCACCCCTACCACAGCCCTTATTTCCTCCTCCCATGCTGCCCATTAACCAGCCCCACCAGCCCGCGATCTACCCTCACCGGATCTGGACAGATCCGACCAGATCTGTCCAGATCGGGTTGGATCCCGCCGGAACCAGTCCGGCCACCAAAAACAGCCCCCTCCTCCCCCAAACAGCAACCCCTTCATCTCCCACGTGGATCCACCTTCCCCCTTGCCGATCTAGTCTCGCCACCACCCGGAAGTCCCTCCTAGCCTCCGAAATTTCAGATCTACACCGATTTCCTGCAGTCCTAACTTTTAATTCAGAATTTTGTTATTTCCTTTGAGATTTGTATGTGTTATTGGTTGTGGAATATTGTATGCTTTGTGGTGTTTGTGTCGTATTGGAATTACAGCCTGTTATCATTTTGCCTGTGAAAATCTCTAACTTGCAGGTCGCTTAATTCGTCGCGCGCTAATTTTAAGCCTCCGTGCGGAGGAGTGCTTTTGTCTAACGCCTAAAGAAATTGCTCTGTCGCCTAATGAATAAATGTCATGTTTAGTTTAATGTTTTGTTGCTTATCTTGATTAGCTCGCTTGATCATCTTTGTGTCGGCATATAAGCATTGCTTAGGGTGAGTCCACCCCCTCACGACACTAGCGGGCGTCTTAGGACACCACTACACAGCCTACCCTACATCAGTGGTATCAGAGCCAAGGTTGGGCCATTGTGCATGCTCCGTAGTGGTAGGGCCTTTAGAAGCATGGTAGATCCTCCAGTCACCAATGACCGGGCAGCGGGCTCGAATTCGAGCACCGCTACCACAGACTTCCAGCGTCTTATTCTAGAATGTTTTGACGCAATGGGTACCTAGTTCGAGAATGTGCGTCACGAAATCGCCGCGGTGACTCGTCGTCTAGATCTGATAGAGCACGCTAGAGATACTCCCTCCCTTCATGACGATGAGATCGCGGGTGACCCGGGCGACTCTCCCCGTCGCGGGCAGGGGTCAGAGATGATCCGCCACCGGCAGACCGCTACCACCGTGAGGTCCCCGTGAGAGTCCCCACCCCGCCTGCATGGCGGAATCCTGAGCCAGCACGTGGCCGACCCCCGCCCCGCGGGAAGATTACCGCCTGCCACGTCATCCTGGCCCGAGGGACCGTGTCCCTCCACACGGTCGTCGTGACCATCGTCGAGACGAGTATTACCCGCCGGGTCGACGTGAGCGCGGGCCCCCGTCCGCTCGACACGACGATGACCGGACGACGATCCTGATGAGTATCCTGACCCGCGGAGAGGTGATCGCGGTTTTGACATCACCCGTAGGATTCGCCTCGATGCCCCGACATTCGATGGTCGCCTGGATCCAAAGGCCTTTAGTGATTGGCTCCTGGACATGGATCATTATTTTGATTGGTACGATATGAGTGATGATCGTTGTGTCCGGTTCGCCAAGATGAAATTAGTCGGACAGGCTAAGGTGTATTGGATTAGTGTTGAGCGGGCCCTAGAGCGTGACGGTTACTACCCCATCACCAGATGGGATGACATGAAGGAGAGGCTTAGGGATAAATACCTCCCTGCCTCCTACCGTGACCAGCTACTTGATCAGCTGCAGAGCTTACGTCAGGGGTCGCTTTCCGTAGCTGAGTATATGGCTCGATTCGACGAGCTAGTTGTTAGGAGCGATATTTCGGAGGAGCCTATTGCCACCGCCTCTCGATTCAAGGCTGGCCACTGCTCGGATCTCCGGAGAGAGCTGATTCCCCATCGCTTGGAGACTGTAGATCAGATATTCCAGCTCGCTCTAGAGTATGAGCAGTACCTTCGTGCCCCTAATACGAAGCAGTTTCCTTCCCGGACGGATTCGTCAACGTTTAGGAAGCCCGCTCCCGCCCAGACTGCTGCAGCCACCTCATCCCCCCGAGTCACTCCTGACTTGAAGGGGAAGGCTGTCGCTACCGAGGGCCAGAGGCCTGGGGGTATACAGTGTTTTAGGTGCGGAGGTAGAGGACACGTGGCAGCCCACTGCCCCACACGTAGTCTGTTGATTGAGGATGAGGAGCCCGATTTAGAGGGTGATGTGGAGATTACTGAGGAGGTCACTGCCACCGTTGAGGAGGGCTGGGAGAGCGACGCTGAGCGATCGCTGTTGGGAGTGGTCAGGCGCTTTCTGCATACCCCACGAGCCGATGAGGATGGGCGCCGCACTACCATTTTCTACACATATTTCCGAGTGTAGGCGGTCCTGCAAATTAGCTATCGATAGTGGGAGCTGTGTGAATATTGTGGCCCAGAAGGGTCTAGACCGCATGCAGGTGAAGGCGGAGCCTCACCCCCACCCCTATCGTGTCGTTGGGTCGACAAGACCGCGATCCAGGTTACCCAGCGATGTCTCGTTCCGATCACCATAGCATCTTTTGAGGACCGAGTTTGATGCGATGTCATCCCTATGGATGTCGCCCACGTCCTGTTGGGCCGCCCTTGGTTATTTGATCGCGATGTCACGTGCTTCGGTCGATCGAACACGTGTCTTCTATGATAAGGGGCGGAAGATCACCTTATCCCCCACCCAGCCCAGAGAGAGGCCTAAGGGCCGGGTCGAGCCGTCCACTAGCACGATTGCTTCGAGACCCGTGCATATCCTGAGGCGTAGTGAGTTTCTGAGAGATAGCACTGATGCTGGTATCATGTATGTAGTGGCAGCCACTATGGCTTCTGATTGCCCTACACCTGAGGTTTCCCTGCCGTGCGACCGTTACTAGATGAGTTTGCGGACATTATGCCAGAGGAGCTCCCTGATGAGTTACCCCCTCTGCGGGACATCCAACACGCTATAGACTTAGTCCCGGGGGCCTCGCTCCCCAATCTGCCACATTATCGCATGAATCCCGTTGAGCACGCTGAGCTCAAGAGGCAGGTTGATGAGCTTCTTCGGAAGCAGTTTATCCGCGAGAGCTTGAGTCTGTGTGCCATCCCCGCCCTTCTTACCCCTAAGAAGGACGGCAGTTGGCGCATGTGCATTGATAGTAGAGCTATGAAACAGATTACTGTGAAGTATCGTTTCCCGATCCCTCGTCTAGATGACCTATTAGACACGATGTCCGGAGCTCAGATCTTCTCGAAGATCGATCTCCGAAGCGGGTACCACCAGATTAGGGTCCGCGAGGGAGACGAGTGGAAGACGGCGTTCAAGACGAAAGACGGTTTGTATGAGTGGTTGGTCATGCCATTTGGGCTTTCGAACGCCCCGAGCACGTTTATGCGAGTCATGACCCAGGTTCTGCGGCCCTATATGGGCAAATTCCTAGTTGTTTACTTTGACGACATTCTGATCTATAGCCACACTGAGCCTGATCACCTTAAGCACTTGAGGCTCCTATTCGATATTCTCCGAAAGGAGAAGCTGTTTATCAATCTGAAGAAGTGCTCCTTTTTATCGGAGTCCGTCCACTTCCTGGGATTTATTATCTCTTCCTCAGGCGTGTCAGTTGACCCTGAGAAGGTCCAGTCCATCCGCGAGTAGCCCATACCTTCGACCATTCATGAGGCCCGTAGCTTTCATGGACTGGCGACCTTTTATAGGAGATTTGTTAGGGGTTTTAGCTCGATCATGGCCCCATTTACTAGCTACCTGCGTAAGGGAGATTACCAGTGGACCGCCGCGGCCACTCGAGCATTTGAAGAGATTAAGGACAAGCTGACGTCCGCCCCCGTTCTACGACTCCCCGATTTTAGTAGGGCCTTCGAGGTCGCGTGCGATGCATCGGGTGTGGGTATTGGAGGAGTGTTGAGTCAAGAGGGACACCCAGTTTCTTACTTTAGTGAGAAACAGAACGAGGCCAAGCAAAAATACTCGACCTACGATCGAGAATTTTATGCTATCGTCCAGTCACTGAGATATTGGAGACACTACCTCCTACCCGGGAGTTTGTGTTGTACTCGGATCACCAGGCCCTCCGCTACCTCGACTCTCAGAAGAAGCTGAGTCACCGCCAAGCGAAGTGGGTAGAGTATTTACAGGATTTCCACTATGTTCTCAAGCACCGCGCTGGTGTTGAGAACAAGCCCGCCGACGCACTCAGTCGCCGAGTCTCTCTACTTCACACACTGCGGGCCCAGGTGGATGGTTTCGAGAGGTTGATCATGGACTACCCTACTTGTCCTGATTTCGCTGAGGCCTACACTGCGTTGTCGAGGGACCCTCCTGATCCTGTTGAGGGGTTTCAGATCATCGACGGTTATTTATTCCGGGGCTCCCGTTTGTGCGTGCCCAACACCTCGTATCGCGATTATTTAGTTTGGGAGTTGCACGCCGGGGGTGCCGCCGGACATTTTGGGCGGGATAAGTCGATTGCTCTGGTAGAGGATCGTTTCTATTGGCCGAGTCTAAAGAAAGATGTGGCTCGTATTGTCCGACATTGTCGTGTATGCCAAACGGCCAAGGGAACGAAGCAGAACACGGGCTTATACACTCCTTTACCCGTTCCCCACCGTCCTGGGAGGACATTAGTATGGACTTCGTGCTGGGACTTCCGTGCACCCTGCGGAAACACGATTCTATCTTGTTGTGGTCGACCGGTTCTCTAAGATGGCGCACTTTATTGCATGTAGCAAGACCGCCGATGCTCCCCGCGTCGCGACCTTATTTATGAGCGAGGTCTTTAGATTACACGGTCTCCCAAAGTCCATCGTGTCCGATCGGGACGTGCGGTTCGTTAGCTATTTTTGGAAGACGTTGTGGCGGAAAACAGGAACTACTCTTAAGTTCTCGTCCGCATACCACCCTCAGACGGACGGTCAAACTGAGGTGGTGAATAGAAGTTTAGGTAACCAGCTGAGATGTCTAGTTGGATAACACGCATCTAGTTGGGACTCGGTGCTCCCTATAGCGGAGTTTGCATACAATAGTTCCATCAATAGGTCGACTGGTCTGAGTCCGTTTCAGGTAGTATCAGGTTATGACCCTAGGAAGCCTATTGATCTTATACCCGTCCGACTGAGTCACGTCCTAGTGAGTCTGCTGAGTCCTTCACACGTCATTTGCATGAGTTGCATGAGTCTATCAGACGTAAAATCAATTCGAGCAACGAACATTATAAAGAACAGGCAGACAGACATAGGCGGGAAAAACATTTTCTGGTTGGTGAACAGGTGATGGTGCGAGTTTGTGCGGAGCGGCTCCCTCAGGGGCCTGCTAAGAAATTAAGCGTCAGGCGAATTGGCCCTACACTGTTTTGAGGCGGATCAGGTTGAATGCCTACGAGCTGGACATTCCTACGAGCATGGGTATCCACCCTGTGTTCAATATTGAGGACCTGACACCCTACTTCCCACCTCACGAGTACCTGATCCCTACCTTGGCGGCCTCCCGAGCTTCCACCACCACCCCTTTCCCCCACCACCCGGCCTCCCCTTGCTTCCCACTTCCCCAGGAGCTCACCACCATTGGCTTCACCGAGTGCACCACCTCCACCACCAGACCACTTTTCCCGAGAGCTGAGGGTCGAGCAGGTTACGGAGATCATTGTGCATGAGTTCGTCCCCTCTACGGATGGACTCGTGTGCCGCTACTTGGTTCGCTGGTTTGGACGTTCTTCTTCCGACGATACTTGGATTGCTGCTGCTGAGCTTGATCAACTCGCTCCCGGACTTCGACTACAGTATGATCGTCTCCATTCATCGGAGATGAAGGCTTTTCAGTCGGGGGGAGTTGATGGGGGACCATCGGGCGCATCTCGGCGCAAGGCAGGCCCCACCTTCGTATATTCGCGTCGACGGGCTTGATCGTACCGGCGATCCGCCACCGCGGATGTGTCCGGCTCGTCGTTTCGACTCAGTTTCATATATGACATTTTATATTTTGGATTTTATTTCATGTACTTATGGGATCGGAACCGCCGGCCAATCATAGCCGTCGATTCCGGTTGCCCTAATTCCATTCTCCTATAAATAGAAGTGTTAGGGCTGCAGGAATTTGATTGCTGAAAGTTTGGAGATCATCTTCCCTACTTCCGGTGGTCCTTCCGCGGTGCCGACGCCGTGGAGCCCTGGTGCCGACGCCTCGGGTAAGTTCCCTTGCTTTCTCCCCCTCTTCCTCTTCCCCGTCCAGCCACCCAGCCACTCCCGTTTTTCCGCCAGGTTCGGCCGACCGAATCCCCACTTCCTCTCCCCGTCCAACCCGCCAGCCCCCCCCCCCCCCATCTGTCGCCCAGATTTTGGGCCGCCTGAACCCCCAGTCCTGCCCAGATCGGGGGCTGCCTGAGCCCTCTCCACCGCCCGGCACACCACCAACCCCCCTAGCCCTTATTTCCCCCTCCCCTGCTGCCCATTAACCAGCCCCACCAGCCCGCGATCTACCCTCACCGGATCTGGACAGATCCGACCAGATCTGTTCAAATCGGGTTGGATCCCGCCGGAACCAGTCCGGCCACCAAAAACAGCCCCTCCTCCCCCAAACAGCAACCCCTTCATCTCCCCACGTGGATCCACCTTCCCCCTTGCCGATCTAGTCTCGCCACCACCCGGAAGTCCCTCCTAGCCTCCGAAATTTCAGATCTACACCGATTTCCTGCAGTCCTAACTTTTAATTCAGAATTTTGTTATTTCCTTTGGGATTTGTATGTGTTATTTGGTTGTGGAATATTGTATGCTCTGTGGTGTTTGTGCCGTATTGGAATTACAGCATGTTATCATTTTGCCTGTGAAAATCTCTAACTTGCAGGTCGCTTAATTCGCCGCGCGCTAATTTTAAGCCTCCGTGCGGAGGAGTGCTTTTGCCTAACGCCTAAAGAAATTGCTTTGCCGCCTAATGAATAAATGTCATGTTTAGTTTAATGTTTTGTTGCTTATCTTGATTAGCTCGCTTGATCATCTTTGTGTCGGCATATAGGCATTGCTTAGGATGAGTCCACCCCTCACGGCACTAGCGGGCGTCTTAGGACACCACTACACACCTACCCTACATCAATATTCCCTATGAATGGCTTTCGAGCGCACTAGGAACTACGATGGGATGAAGCCCAAAGTTTCCTTTCGCAAGGCACTTACTTTTATGAGTATCTATTTATACTAAACCTTTTCCCATGTTGCCTTTTTGCTAATCCTGAGCGAATTTATACTTCCCGGGAGAAGACGAAACTCCGTCGACCCGAGCACAACCCCAACTCCATGTTACCCAGACTATTTAGAACTTGGCCCTAAGGGTGACCTTATCATAACTTCACCAAAACCCGGTGCACCCACTCTAATTTCACTCAGGTATGGTCTACTATTCTACCCTGAAATCTTGAATTCACTATATGCAGACCATGTGATCGATCCTAAGCGTACGAAGGTAAACACTCCAAATACTGTCTACAACCATATAATTATTACTGGGGGTCTACCATGATATATTGAGCCCCAAACCAGAACTAGGTATTTTTCCTAACAAGTCAGCCTTTAATTTAATTTATGGTAAAATTATTTCCTTTTTTGAAAAAATTATGAGAATTATACCTTGATGTTATTTGCAATAAGAAGCTCTAGAAATTTAGTAAGGTCATTGCATGTTAGATTCTCATAATTCATGTTCAAAGTAATAGGAGGAATAATTTTTGGGAAATTAAATTAAAGGCTGACTTGATTAGGAAAAATACCTAGTTCTGGTTTGGGGCTCAATATATCATGGTAGACCCCCAGTAATAATTATATGGTTGTAGACAAAGTATTTGGAGTGTTTACCTTCGTACGCTTAGGATCGATCACATGGTCTGCATATAGTGAATTCAAGATTTCAGGGTAGAATAGTAGACCATACCTGAGTGAAATTAGAGTGGGTGCACCGGGTTTTGGTGAAGTTATGATAAGGTCACCCTTAGGGCCAAGTTCTAAATAGTCTGGGTAACATGGAGTTGGGGTTGTGCTCGGGGTCGACGGAGTTTCGTCTTCTCCCGGGAAGTATAAATTCGCTCAGGATTAGCAAAAAGGCAACATGGGAAAAGGGTTTAGTAATAAATAGATACTCATAAAAGTAAGTGTCTTGCGAAAGGGAACTTTGGGCTTCAGCCCATCGTAGTTCCTAGTGCCCTCGAAAGCCATTCATAGAGAATATTGATGTAGGGTAGGTTGTGTAGTGGTGTCCTAAGACGCCCGCTAGTGCCGTGAGGGGGTGGACTCATCCTAAGCAATGCCTATATGCCGACACAAAGATGATCAAGCGAGCTAATCAAGATAAGCAACAAAACATTAAACTAAACATGACATTTATTCATTAGGCGGCAAAGCAATTTCTTTAGGCGTTAGGCAAAAGCACTCCTCCGCACGGAGGCTTAAAATTAGCGCGCGGCGAATTAAGCGACCTGCAAGTTAGAGATTTTCACAGGCAAAATGATAACATGCTGTAATTCCAATACGGCACAAACACCACAGAGCATACAATATTCCACAACCAAATAACACATACAAATCCCAAAGGAAATAACAAAATTCTGAATTAAAAGTTAGGACTGCAGGAAATCGGTGTAGATCTGAAATTTCGGAGGCTAGGAGGGACTTCCGGGTGGTGGCGAGACTAGATCGGGCAAGGGGGAAGGTGGATCCACGTGGGGAGATGAAGGGGTTGCTGTTTGGGGGGAGGAGGGGGCTGTTTTTGGTGGCCGGACTGGTTCCGGCGGGATCCAACCCGATTTGAACAGATCTGGTCGGATCTGTCCAGATCCGGTGAGGGTAGATCGCGGGGCTGGTGGGGCTGGTTAATGGGCAGCAGGGGAGGGGGAAATAAGGGCTAGGGGGGTTGGTGGTGTGCCGGGCGGTGGAGAGGGCTCAGGCAGCCCCCGATCTGGGCAGGACTGGGGGTTCAGGCGGCCCAAAATCTGGGCGGACAGATGGGGGGGGGGGGGGGCTGGCGGGTTGGACGGGGGAGAGGAAGTGGGGATTCGGTCGGCCGAACCTGGGCGGAAAAACGGGAGTGGCTGGGTGGCTGGACGGGGAAGAGGAAGAGGGGGAGAAAGCAAGGGAACTTACCCGAGGCGTCGGCACCAAGGGCTCCACGGCGTCGGCACCGCGGAAGGACCACCGGAAGTAGGGAAGATGATCTCCAAACTTTCAGCAATCCAATTCCTGCAGCCCTAACACTTCTATTTATAGGAGAATGGAATTAGGGCAACCGGAATCGACGGCTATGATTGGCCGGCGGTTCCGATCCCATAAGTACATGAAATAAAATCCAAAATATAAAATGTCATATATGAAACTGAGTCGAAACGACGAGCCGGACACATCCGCGGTGGCGGATCGCCGGTACGATCAAGCCCGTCGACGCGAATATACGAAGGTGGGGCCTGCCTTGCGCCGAGATGCGCCCGATGGTCCCCCATCAACTCCCCCCGACTGAAAAGCCTTCATCTCCGATGAATGGAGACGATCATACTGTAGTCGAAGTCCGGGAGCGAGTTGATCAAGCTCAGCAGCAGCAATCCAAGTATCGTCGGAAGAAGAACGTCCAAACCAGCGAACCAAGTAGCGGCACACGAGTCCATCCGTAGAGGGGACGAACTCATGCACAATGATCTCCGTAACCTGCTCGACCCTCAGCTCTCGGGAAAAGTGGTCTGGTGGTGGAGGTGGTGCACTCGGTGAAGCCAATGGTGGTGAGCTCCTGGGGAAGTGGGAAGCAAGGGGAGGCCGGGTGGTGGGGGAAAGGGGTGGTGGTGGAAGCTCGGGAGGGCCGCCAAGGTAGGGATCAGGGTACTCGTGAGGTGGGAAGTAGGGTGTCAGGTCCTCAATATTGAACACAGGGTGGATACCCATGCTCGTAGGAATGTCCAGCTCGTAGGCATTCAACCTGATCCGCCTCAAAACAGTGTAGGGCCCAATTCGCCTGACGCTTAATTTCTTAGCAGGCCCCTGAGGGAGCCGCTCCGCACAAACTCGCACCATCACCTGTTCACCAACCAGAAAATGTTTTTCCCGCCTATGTCTGTCTGCCTGTTCTTTATAATGTTCGTTGCTCGAATTGATTTTACGTCTGATAGACTCATGCAACTCATGCAAATGACGTGTGAAGGACTCAGCAGACTCACTAGGACGTGACTCAGTCGGGACGGGTATAAGATCAATAGGCTTCCTAGGGTCATAACCTGATACTACCTGAAACGGACTCAGACCAGTCGACCTATTGATGGAACTATTGTATGCAAACTCCGCTATAGGGAGCACCGAGTCCCAACTAGATGCGTGTTATCCAACTAGACATCTCAGCTGGTTACCTAAACTTCTATTCACCACCTCAGTTTGACCGTCCGTCTGAGGGTGGTATGCGGACGAGAACTTAAGAGTAGTTCCTGTTTTCCGCCACAACGTCTTCCAAAAATAGCTAACGAACCGCACGTCCCGATCGGACACGATGGACTTTGGGAGACCGTGTAATCTAAAGACCTCGCTCATAAATAAGGTCGCGACGCGGGGAGCATCGGCGGTCTTGCTACATGCAATAAAGTGCGCCATCTTAGAGAACCGGTCGACCACAACAAAGATAGAATCGTGTTTCCGCAGGGTGCACGGAAGTCCCAGCACGAAGTCCATACTAATGTCCTCCCAAGGACGGTGGGGAACGGGTAAAGGAGTGTATAAGCCCGTGTTCTGCTTCGTTCCCTTGGCCGTTTGGCATACACGACAATGTCGGACAATACGAGCCACATCTTTCTTTAGACTCGGCCAATAGAAACGATCCTCTACCAGAGCAATCGACTTATCCCGCCCAAAATGTCCGGCGGCACCCCCGGCGTGCAACTCCCAAACTAAATAATCGCGATACGAGGTGTTGGGCACGCACAAACGGGAGCCCCGGAATAAATAACCGTCGATGATCTGAAACCCCTCAACAGGATCAGGAGGGTCCCTCGACAACGCAGTGTAGGCCTCAGCGAAATCAGGACAAGTAGGGTAGTCCATGATCAACCTCTCGAAACCATCCACCTGGGCCCGCAGTGTGTGAAGTAGAGAGACTCGGCGACTGAGTGCGTCGGCGGGCTTGTTCTCAACACCAGCGCGGTGCTTGAGAACATAGTGGAAATCCTGTAAATACTCTACCCACTTCGCTTGGCGGTGACTCAGCTTCTTCTGAGAGTCGAGGTAGCGGAGGGCCTGGTGATCCGAGTACAACACAAACTCCCGGGGTAGGAGGTAGTGTCTCCAATATCTCAGTGACTGGACGATAGCATAAAATTCTCGATCGTAGGTCGAGTATTTTTGCTTGGCCTCGTTCTGTTTCTCACTAAAGTAAGAAACTGGGTGTCCCTCTTGACTCAACACTCCTCCAATACCCACACCCGATGCATCGCACGCGACCTCGAAGGCCCTACTAAAATCGGGGAGTCGTAGAACGGGGGCGGACGTCAGCTTGTCCTTAATCTCTTCAAATGCTCGAGTGGCCGCGGCGGTCCACTGGTAATCTCCCTTACGCAGGTAGCTAGTAAATGGGGCCATGATCGAGCTAAAACCCCTAACAAATCTCCTATAAAAGGTCGCCAGTCCATGAAAGCTACGGGCCTCATGAATGGTCGAAGGTATGGGCTACTCGCGGATGGACTGGACCTTCTCAGGGTCAACTGACACGCCTGAGGAAGAGATAATAAATCCCAGGAAGTGGACGGACTCCGATAAAAAGGAGCACTTCTTCAGATTGATAAACAGCTTCTCCTTTCGGAGAATATCGAATAGGAGCCTCAAGTGCTTAAGGTGATCAGGCTCAGTGTGGCTATAGATCAGAATGTCGTCAAAGTAAACAACTAGGAATTTGCCCATATAGGGCCGCAGAACCTGGGTCATGACTCGCATAAACGTGCTCGGGGCGTTCGAAAGCCCAAATGGCATGACCAACCACTCATACAAACCGTCTTTCGTCTTGAACGCCGTCTTCCACTCGTCTCCCTCGCGGACCCTAATCTGGTGGTACCCGCTTCGGAGATCGATCTTCGAGAAGATCTGAGCTCCGGACATCGTGTCTAATAGGTCATCTAGACGAGGGATCGGGAAACGATACTTCACAGTAATCTTGTTCATAGCTCTACTATCAATGCACATGCGCCAACTGCCGTCCTTCTTAGGGGTAAGAAGGGCGGGGATGGCACACAGACTCAAGCTCTCGCGGATAAACTGCTTCCGAAGAAGCTCATCAACCTGCCTCTTGAGCTCAGCGTGCTCAACGGGATTCATGCGATAATGTGGCAGATTGGGGAGCGAGGCCCCCGGGACTAAGTCTATAGCGTGTTGGATGTCCCGCAGAGGGGGTAACTCATCAGGGAGCTCCTCTGGCATAATGTCCGCAAACTCATCTAGTAACGGTCGCACGGCAGGGGAAACCTCAGGTGTAGGGCAATCAGAAGCCATAGTGGCTGCCACTACATACATGATACCAGCATCAGTGCTATCTCTCAGAAACTCACTACGCCTCAGGATATGCACGGGTCTCGAAGCAATCGTGCTAGTGGACGGCTCGACCCGGCCCTTAGGCCTCTCTCTGGGCTGGGTGGGGGATAAGGTGATCTTCCGCCCCTTATCATAGAAGACACGTGTTCGATCGACCGAAGCACGTGACATCGCGATCAAATAACCAAGGGCGGCCCAACAGGACGTGGGCGACATCCATAGGGATGACATCGCATCAAACTCGGTCCTCAAAAGATGCTATGGTGATCGGAACGAGACATCGCTGGGTAACCTGGATCGCGGTCTTGTCGACCCAAACGACACGATAGGGGTGGGGGTGAGGCTCCGCCTTCACCTGCATGCGGTCTAGACCCTTCTGGGCCACAATATTCACACAGCTCCCACTATCGATAGCTAATTTGCAGGAACCGCCTACACTCGGGAAATATGTGTAGAAAATGGTAGTGCGGCGCCCATCCTCATCGGCTCGTGGGGTATGCAGAAAGCGCCTGACCACTCCCACTTCTAACGATCGCTCAGCGTCGCTCTCCCAGCCCTCCTCAACGGTGGCAGTGACCTCCTCAGTAATCTCCACATCACCCTCTAAATCGGGCTCCTCATCCTCAATCAACAGACTACGTGTGGGGCAGTGGGCTGCCACGTGTCCTCTACCTCCGCACCTAAAACACTGTATACCCCCAGGCCTCTGGCCCTCGGTAGCGACAGCCTTCCCCTTCAAGTCAGGAGTGACTCGGGGGGATGAGGTGGCTGCAGCAGTCTGGGCGGGAGCGGGCTTCCTAAACGTTGACGAATCCGTCCGGGAAGGAAACTGCTTCGTATTAGGGGCACGAAGGTACTGCTCATACTCTAGAGCGAGCTGGAATATCTGATCTACAGTCTCCAAGCGATGGGGAATCAGCTCTCTCCGGAGATCCGAGCAGTGGCCAGCCTTGAATCGAGAGGCGGTGGCAATAGGCTCCTCCGAAATATCGCTCCTAACAACTAGCTCGTCGAATCGAGCCATATACTCAGCTACGGAAAGCGACCCCTGACGTAAGCTCTGCAGCTGATCAAGTAGCTGGTCACGGTAGGAGGCAGGGAGGTATTTATCCCTAAGCCTCTCCTTCATGTCATCCCATCTGGTGATGGGGTAGTAACCGTCACGCTCTAGGGCCCGCTCAACACTAATCCAATACACCTTAGCCTGTCCGACTAATTTCATCTTGGCGAACCGGACACAACGATCATCACTCATATCGTACCAATCAAAATAATGATCCATGTCCAGGAGCCAATCACTAAAGGCCTTTGGATCCAGGCGACCATCGAATGTCGGGGCATCGAGGCGAATCCTACGGGTGATGTCAAAACCGCGATCACCTCTCCGCGGGTCAGGATACTCATCAGGATCGTCGTCCCGGTCATCGTCGTGTCGAGCGGACGGGGGCCCGCGCTCACGTCGACCCGGCGGGTAATACTCGTCTCGACGATGGTCACGACGACCGTGTGGAGGGACACGGTCCCTCGGGCCAGGATGACGTGGCAGGCGGTAATCTTCCCGCGGGGGCGGGGGTCGGCCACGTGCTGGCTCAGGATTCCGCCATGCAGGCGGGGTGGGGACTCTCACGGGGACCTCACGGTGGTAGCGGTCTGCCGGTGGCGGATCATCTCTGACCCGCTGCCCGCGACGGGGAGAGTCGCCCGGGTCACCCGCGATCTCATCGTCATGAAGGGAGGGAGTATCTCTAGCGTGCTCTATCAGATCTAGACGACGAGTCACCGCGGCGATTTCGTGACGCACATTCTCGAACTAGGTACCCATTGCGTCAAAACATTCTAGAATAAGACGCTGGAAGTCTGTGGTAGCGGTGCTCGAATTCGAGCCCGCTGCCCGGTCATTGGTGACTGGAGGATCTACCATGCTTCTAAAGGCCCTACCACTACGGAGCATGCACAATGGCCCAACCTTGGGCTCTGATACCAACTGATGTAGGGTAGGCTGTGTAGTGGTGTCCTAAGACGCCCGCTAGTGTCGTGAGGGGGTGGACTCACCCTAAGCAATGCTTATATGCCGACACAAAGATGATCAAGCGAGCTAATCAAGATAAGCAACAAAACATTAAACTAAACATGACATTTATTCATTAGGCGACAGAGCAATTTCTTTAGGCGTTAGACAAAAGCACTCCTCCGCACGGAGGCTTAAAATTAGCGCGCGACGAATTAAGCGACCTGCAAGTTAGAGATTTTCACAGGCAAAATGATAACAGGCTGTAATTCCAATACGACACAAACACCACAAAGCATACAATATTCCACAACCAAATAACACATACAAATCTCAAAGGAAATAACAAAATTCTGAATTAAAAGTTAGGACTGCAGGAAATCGGTGTAGATCTGAAATTTCGGAGGCTAGGAGGGACTTCCGGGTGGTGGCGAGACTAGATCGGGCAAGGGGGAAGGTGGATCCACGTGGGGAGATGAAGGGGTTGCTGTTTGGGGGGAGGAGGGGGCTGTTTTTGGTGGCCGGACTGGTTCCGGCGGGATCCAACCCGATCTGGACAGATCTGGTCGGATCTGTCCAGATCCGGTGAGGGTAGATCGCGGGGCTGGTGGGGCTGGTTAATGGGCAGCATGGGAGGAGGAAATAAGGGCTGTGGTAGGGGTGGTTTTGGTGGTGTGTCGGGCGGTGGAGAGGGCTCAGGCAGCCCCCGATCTGGGCGGGACTGGGGGTTCAGGCGGCCCAAAATCTGGGCGGACAGATGGGGGGGCTGGCGGTTTGGACGGGGGAGAGGAAGTGGGGATTCGGTCGGCCGAACCTGGGCGGAAAAACGGGAGTGGCTGGGTGGCTGGATGGGGAAGAGGAAGAGGGGGAGAAAGCAAGGGAACTTACCCGAGGCGTCAACACCAAGGGCTCCACGGCGTCGGCACCGCGGAAGGACCACCAGAAGTAGGGAAGATGATCTCCAAACTTTCAGCAATCAAATTCCTGCAACCCTAACACTTCTATTTATAGAAGAATGGAATTATGGCAACCGGAATCGACGGCTATGATTGGCCGGCGGTTCCGATCCCATAAGTACATGAAATAAAATCCAAAATATAAAATGTCATATATGAAACTGAGTCGAAACGACGAGCCGGACACATCCGCGGTGGCGGATCGTCGGTCCGATCAAGCCCGTCGACGCGAATATACGAAGGTGGGGCCTGCCTTGTGCCGAGATGCGCCCGATGGTCCCCCATCAAATATCCTCGGCAGTCCAAGGTTAACCTTAAAACGTAGGAATAAGCAGACTAAAAGAGTAACCTTTAATAACCACTGTCACTTACACTTACCCCGTCATTTCGGGAGGATAGTTGGTATAGATTCACGAGCAGTGGGCTCGGTGTTTGATAGAAGAATGGTTTAAGTTTGAAGAGTCGATGGCTCGGAAGCTCTTACAGCATATGTGCATGTGCATTAAGTGGTGGGTCCTCGTTATTGGACGGTCGTTCACACCGACGTCGATACATTGACTCGGCATGTGTAAGTGTTCACTTAGCCCATTAAAGACTGGTGGTTTTGCCAGCACTAGTACTAAAGACTCCGTAGCACCTGACTGTGGGTGTACCGAGTAGTACGCATGGTCTAGGCTGGGCAGTGTGAATACCGACCTAGGAGTGGGGATGCTTTACCCACTGCCTCTATTTGCCACTATGAGAGGTACCTAAGAGTTTAGCTAGCTCCAAATGGGGGAACTAAAGGTCTGTGCGCATAGAGTCGAGTGTGTGCGTTGCACCTGTGTGAAATCCATCATTTAGAATGCAGAACATTCCATGTCATACATATCTTATATAAAACCTCTACCCCAAATGTATAAATTAGTATGAGATCTTTTATACGTTAGGCCTTACAAAACGACCTCTTAACTTATAAGTCTGTATGAGCATTCTTATAAGTTAAGGTTATTTTCTCTTTGATGATAGTTAGTTGTTCTACCTTTACTATATTATACTGTTTCTGTCATATTTTTGCTTTTACTTATTGTTCTTTCATGTACCCATTGTTACTGTTGTAGATACTTTTAACATATGTTAGATAGGGTCACTGTCACATGTTTTTACTTACTCTCCACTTTCAGTACCTCCATTTCCTTCCTCCCCCGCACGGTTCCTAGGTGTCGCAGGGGAAGGGGACCAAGACTTAGTTTAAACTAACGGTCTGATGGGCATAACACCGGGGACGCCAGTTGGGAGACAGGGTGCAGCACCAGGGGAACCAGCACGTCCACATGGACGTGAACCAGCCTAGTCCCGGAGTGGCCATAACAGCAGCTGTAGCAGTCATAGGATCAATGAGTGACTAGTAGCTTTACTTCCGCAAGCGTTATGTAGTGCGGTTTATATGTACCGGGCATAAGCTCTTGTATCTTCCTATCAGATTCAGTATTACTTGTTGTTCAGTTTTATACCTGGTATGGACTTTATATACATATGTTGCAATGTGATTGTGGACTGGATTCATATCTATATATGTTTACTTCTTTTCTTTTGTGGTATACGGTCGAGTACTTGCCAGCAAAATCGGATATTTGTGGCTAGGAACACCTCGGGAGTTGGTGTCACCACAAAGCGGCGGTTATGACCATAAGACCCCCCAAAAAGGGGGTCTTACAACTGGTATCAGAGGAAAACCTCGACTCGAAGAAAATAAGTCCACAAACCCCGGGACACCCCGCTCGAGTTTAGTTTGGGGACAAACTAAGTAGCGGGAGATATGGGTGCCCATATGGGGAATTTCTTGCAACATCCCACTCTTAACTAGACCTTAGTAGCAACCTTATAAACAAATCTTCCCTTTCAATGCTTATAATGAATTTTGACCTTTGAACAGGGAACACCTCCAGTTCAGAATGGTGTCCCACCTCCGATAGTTCCTACTCTATTCCAGCAATCGGAGATAGGGCAGACACTGAAGGCCATCTTGGAGGTTTTTAAGACACGGCAAGCTCTGGTTCCCCAACCAAATCCCGGGGCAAATTGGCTGAGTGTCTTTCGAGGCCTTTCCCCTCCATCATATCTGGGGATGGAGTCAGCTTTATGGACTGAGGAATGGTTGGACATCTTCCACGAGATGTTGGCTGTAATACGATGTCTGACTGATATGACTGTATCTTTAGTAGTCTCATGTTTGGACTCCCACGCAAAGAGGTGGTGGAAGTCTCTTCTGGACACTGCCTATGCGGGATTTGAGGGTGCATACATCTCATGGGACGAGTTCAAGACAACATTTTTGGAGCACTTTGTGCCACAGACTGCGATGGATGAGCTAGAGGACAAGTTCCTGCAGCTGAGGCAGGGCAACATGTCAGTTTTGTAGTACTACCGAGAGTTTACTCACTTAGCTCGCTTCGCTGATTCATACCTGTTGGATGATGTCGGCTATGCGAAGAGGTTCTACAAGGGCCTCCAAGATGATCTGAGGCAGACCCTCCTTTTCTTCTTTGACGGTAGCCTGGCCCGGATCCTGGAAATTACAAAGAATTTGGAGGCACACCAGCTCACGGTGCGTGGCAGGGGAAAAAGACCGGCATACAATACAGTTATTGGTGGCAGGAGGGAATAACAGAGAGATCATAGAAATGGGGATCAGCCCCGCTCGAAGCATAGACAGGAACAGGGGGACCCGGAAGTATTGGATCCTCAGCCATTACAGATGCGGGAGATGCCATGGCCAGAGGATGGGGCACCTCCCCCGCCAGTGTGTTATCACTGCCACCAGTCGGGGACGTGGTCGAGGACGTGGGTTCCAAAGCGGTGATCGTAGGACGAACATAGATCAGATGTATGCTTTGGACATTGCTTAACCCCGGAACCCTGATAGGGTTATAGCAGGTATGCTAGTAATTTCAATTCCTATCCTTCTTTTCCCTAAATAGAAGAATTGATATTAAACTAGTAGTGCTAAGAAAGAAAACTTTACAACTAGCCACCTAAAATCGTTTAATAAACTCAAGAATAGTAGCGGTATGTGGCAAGTCTGCCCATACCTTATTCGATATGGGGGCGACACATAATTTTATGGTGGAGGATTTTGTCATTAGGTGGAGAAATCGGGCTCAGTTGAGCCCGATTGCCACTGCCTCTGTTTGCCACTACGAGAGGTACCTGAGATTTTAGCTAATTCCAAATGGGGGAACTAAAAGTCTGTGCGTATAGAGTTGAGTGTGTGCGTTGCACCTGTGTGAAATCCATCATTTAGCGTGCATAGCATTCCATGTCATACATACCTTATATAAAACCTCCACCCCTAACGTATAAATTAGTATGAGATCTTTTATACGATAGGTCTTGCAAAACGACCCCTTAACTTATAAGTCTGTATGAACATTCTTATAAGCTAATGTTATTTTCTATGTGATGATAGTTAGTTGTTCTACCTTTACTATGTTCTACTGTTTATGTCATATTGCTGCTTTTACTTACTGTTCTTTCATGTACCCATTGTTACTATTGTAGTTACTTTTACCATATCTTAGATAGGGCCACTGTCACCTGCTTTTGCTTACTCTCCACTTTCAGTACCTCCCTTTCATTCCTCCCTGGCACGGTGCCTAGGTGTCGCAGGGGAGGGGAACCAAGACTTTGTTTAAACTAACGGCCTGATGGGCATAACACCATGGACACCAGTTCGGAGACAGGGTGCAGCACCAGGGGAACCAACACATCCAAGAGGAGGTGAACCAGCCTAGTCCCGGAGGGGTCGTAGTAGCAGCAGCAACAGTCATGGGATCAGTGAGTGACTAGTAGCTTTACTTCCACGAGCGTTATGTAGTGAGGATTATATGTATCAGGCATGAGCCCTTGTATCTTCCTATCAGATCCAGTATTACTTGTTGTTCAGTTTTATACCTGGAATGGACTTTATATACATATGTTGCAACGTGATTGTGGACTGGATTTATATCTATATATGTTTACTTCTTTTCTTCTGTGGTATACTGTCGAGTACTTGCCGGCAGAATCGACGATTTGTGGCGAAGAACACCTCTGGAGTTGGTGTCACCACAAATCGGCGGTTCTGGGCATAAGATCCCCAAAAAAGGGGGTCTTACACGGGGCTCTATAAATCCCAACATCGGAGTGAAATCTCGATCACGCCCCTTCATGCGACGACAGCGATCAGGTAGTGAATTCCAAAGCTCTGGCGAGCCCTGAGAGTTTCGAACGCATAGCCAGATAAAGTGTTTTCATGGCGTCGTTCTATCCAACTTTCAAAATCGAGCAAGCACTTGTTGCTGTAAATCTTTATGCACCCATCGCCATCAACTCGAATTTCGCATCTTTCTCTGAACTGGTCCAAGGAGAACCTCGAGCCTTGCTCCCAAAAGAATGCAACTAGCCTCATAATGCGCGTCATCCAAAGAGAAGTAAATTGGGATACAGGAACGTCGCAGAACTTCAAAATCTCGATCACATCCTCGCACGGTGGGAGAAAAAAATCCAGATCTCAGTATCGTCTCACACAGCGTCATCCAACCCTCTGGCGAGTTCTGAACTCTCTCCTCAACACGTGGAATCTTTACTTCAAGTTCGGCAGGTATCTCGTATCTTTTTCTCTAAACCACAATATGTTCTACGTTAAGCGAGGAGCGCAATCGCATGGGCCGACATTGCGCATTACACTTGGAAATCTGTAAGGAGAAAACACGTGAACACCTACGTAAAAATTCAAGGGTCGCACAATTCAAATTAATGCAACCATGAATGGAAGCGCGCACGCATGAATACGGACAGAGACTCCCTTAAGCGCACAAGTGTAGGAGCGATGAGTCTCCAATGTGCACAGGGCTCCTCTACGCGTGCATAGGCATGCGGGTCCAGCTCGTACGGGCGCGCAAATGCACACATGACTCCCTTCCCCCTCACCCACCCCCACGCACGCGCAGGTCCAGCCCGCACATGAACACCAAGTGCGCGTAAGGCTCTCCCGCACAAGCGCACCAGCATGTGCGCAGGTCCGGCCCTCGCCAGCCCGCACACGCGGGTTCCACTGGCACACGTGCATGTGAGGGTGCACGGGTTCTGCCCGCTCGTGTGCGGGTTCCATCCCCACGTGCGCACTCGCACGGGTTCCGCCCACGTGCATCTCGCGCGGGTTCATCCCACGCACGCAGTGCGCATGTCTGCCTCGTTTAACGAGCATGACTCACTCACGTCCCGCACTTGTTCTTCCTCTCCTATCTATTTTTGCGACTCACCTCGTATTTTTCCCACCATCGCATGTGTTTTCTAGCGTCCCTTTGTTCACCTCCGCCATGATTTCCACAACTCAATCTCTCGTAAATAGTCTTCGCTCTTCTCCTGCTCCGGCTCTGAAACCGAGGAGTTTGGGGGCAAATGATGGGACATGTATAATTTATAAGAAAACATGTGTGTAATTAACCGGTGACCCATTACCCCCACTAACTTGGTGGGGATCATGAGGATAACCACCGCGCGCGCGATCGACACGCTGGATCCATACGTGATTCGCGTGCGAGATCTCATCACCAGCACAACCCAAACCACCGTCAGCGAACGGCCGCCGCCACCGTCGCCAGAGGCATTCTGCCGATCAAACACCATGAGGCCAGCAACCGCTGCTGCCCGGTCGGCCCCTTACAGGCCGGGGCCGGGTAGCGTCCGCACGGCCGGCCTCTGTGAGGCCGGCGCTGGGTATCGCCGACCGACCTCCTCATGGCCGGAGACCGACCGATCAACCTCCCACGATCGGCCGCC
The DNA here is from genome assembly GCA_039583875.1 of Platanthera guangdongensis. Taxonomy (NCBI): domain Eukaryota; kingdom Viridiplantae; phylum Streptophyta; class Magnoliopsida; order Asparagales; family Orchidaceae; genus Platanthera; species Platanthera guangdongensis. The sequence continues at coordinate 166,069,092 of CM077161.1, forward strand.
AGGCTGGCCCTCCCTGACCGGGTCTCCCCCCGGTCGGCCTCCTGTTAACCACCACCATCCGATCGCCCTCCGACAATCACTGTTGCCTGATTCGCAAGTAACCACACGTGTAACCACCGACATAACCATTGATAGTGGTTGGTGCAAATAGTAGGAATTGTGGCGGCCTGTGAATTGCAAAATAATAAAAATAATATGCATCAGGAACTATAGAGAATACAGCTGCGAATAGTGATTTTGATGGTTACGGTATGCGGATAGCCGTGTAACCATCGTAACCATCCTTGTGGCCTATAAATAAGACCGCACACCTCTCTCATTTCTAACTTTTTCATCCCTTTTTTCTTCTCCTACATGCCAGATCTCTGCTGAAATCCTCCTACGAGCCACCTCCCTTCAAGAACTCCAAAAATTCGTTAAGTCCACGACGCTCCGGAGAGAAAGACGTCCTACCGTTCTCTCCAATAATTCTCCTACGTGCAAGGCGTTCTGTGAGTCCTCCTCAACAAATCTCCTAAGTGCGCTTCATAACTTCTTAAAAAGAAGTTATTTTAGTCCATTTTCATGAACTCTATGCTCGCTTTAATTATGAAAAATGATTTTAAATCAAATAAAATGAGATTAAATTTATATTTGGTCTAAAGTGATTAAAATTATCATTTTCTTATGTTTTTGTTGCATAAGCACTGGAGAATTCGAAGCAGAGACAAAACAATGCAAAATCCTGAAAAGTTGTTGCAGAGTTTTTTGCAATATGTAAGAATCCGAAAATTAAAAATTTAAATTCAGAATTTGGTGCCATTTACAAATTCGAATTTGTGGAGCCTTGGTTCATTTTGACATGAAATAAACGTGCAATCTATCATCTTAAAAATGGTGTATTGTTACAAGGAAAGCAATCATATTTTATTCCAAAAGATTTTTCATTAAAAATGTCAATTTAAATTAAAGGAAGAAGTTCTTTTGGATATCTCATTTTTTGAATCAAAGCGAAGGCTATAAAGAGGGGATTTCGGTCATCATGAAAGGGGGCTTTTGGACGAATTTTTGAGGAGAATAATTCGGATTCATCATCAATTTGGAGGAGAAAACGGCTTGAGGAGAAAGAAGAAGAAATCCGGGGAAGAATTCCTGCAGATTTTGATTTTAATCATGTTTTGTAAGATCTTTTTGATTGTGTGTTATTTTCTCTCAAGCATGAACTAATTTTCCTTAGTCTTGTATGATGAAAGTATTATGTATGTTGTGATGATGAATTTATTTTAAAGGTTTATGAATGTTTGTTGGTTTATCTTTTGTTGGTTTATGATTTTTAATGAAATTTTGGTTTTTCACTAATTTATTGTGCTTCAAGATTCGAGAGAGTAGAGACGTTAATATTTTGGTGAAAATTTTCTTCCTACGTTGCGAGATTCGAGAGGGGAGTAATGTAGGTTTTCTTAAACCAAGTTTCCGTATTTTACTGACTTTCAAAATTCGAGAAAAGAGAGACGTAAGTGCATCATAAATTCAACATAACAAGTGAAGGGAGAACGAAATGTCACTTTCATGCTAGCAACATCGATTTTTGATTTTTATGCGGTACTTGTTTCATCTAAAGGGAAATAGAGAATAAGGATTTCCGATATCGAGAGGTATGAATCTTCTATCCTAAAATCGTTGCAAGATAAACCGAACAAATATTTTCATAAGTCATTATTCTAAATCATTCATCGCATAAACATAAGAAATCGGAATACAAGACTATTTCTCCATATTGATTAAAAGTTATTTTCGTAGAATAGTATCATTTTATTTTATTAGTATTATGAAATCAATTTTACAAAATCCCTAATTAATTAAATTTACTTGGATTTAGAGAAAATATTGAGTTAGTATTTGCAAGCGTTAGATTAGTCACTTACTCGTAGGAACGATCTCTACTCTTATTTTATTACTTGATCAAGTAATAAAATAAGAGTAGAGATCGTTCCTACGAGTAAGTGACTAATCTAACACTTATTTACGTATAACTATTTCGGGCGTATCAACACCGCTACATCGTGTTGCGTCCGGGCAACGTCCAAGAGTGTCCACAACTAACAAAAAGAGACGGATTTTGAGCTGAGTGACAGTCTGTCGCCCTTCGAGCGCACCTGTGTTTTCTCTCATCTCCCAAGCTGTAACGTGGAGTGGTCTATTGTCCTCGGTTTCTCTGATACCTTGTAAACCGCTACTGAAGTTTTACTGACACCAAATCGGTTACGTGGTTTTTTACCCAATTTAAGAATTTTCCACGTTAAAAATCGTCGTGTGCATTTCTCTATTTATTTTGTGACTGTTTGCATGCTCGACCGCTTCACAGGCTAAGTCGGTCTAATTTAATCCGATCTACCAGGAGCCTAGAGCTGCCCGGAACCGTTATTATTATAACATTTGTGGAGATGTGCACCTAAGATTATATAACTCTCTAACATATTATATTACTTTGACATTGTTCTATTCAATTATTCAATTTTCAATTATTATAAGAAAAAGAAAGTTTGTTTTTTGGGGCAGAAGGCTGAAACAATCCTGGTGGTATAATATAAAAAGGAAAGATAGAGTTCTCTTTACAAATTAAATTTGCTTCTCGACATTTTCTCAAAGTGCTAGCTAGCAACAGCTAATCAATTTGACCCTCGTCGTCTATGTTAAAAAATAAGATTAAATTTAGGCGATTGTTATTAGCACTACACTTTTGGATATTCGCACAATATTTATTCCTAATTTTCCGCGTCTTTTGAAAATACTCCTTGTACATGCATTTTTAGAAAAAGTGTTCAACAAGAAAGTTGTAGATCTCAATGAGATCTACAACGTTCGTGTTGAACACTTTCCCTAAAAATGCATGTACAATGAGTATTTTCAAAAGGCGCGGAAAATTAGGAATAAATATAGTGCGAATATCCAAAAGTGTAGTGCTAATAACAATCTCCTAAATTTATCATTGTTATTATGAAAAAGTTAAATCAAGACGGCCCAATCTTAAGAATGTCAAATATTATAATAATACCTAGGCCAGAAAAACTTCCTCTTTGCCGAATGTGGCTCGTAGAGAAGTTTGATCAAATCATATTTGTCCAAGCTTGATCTGATTCAACAATTGCATGTCAACTGCTAGCCGGCTTTTTGCGTGTGTTTATAAATGAGTCCAGAGCCATGAGAGTCGGTGCCAAACTAGCTTCAACCACATCGATCAAGCACTCGGATGGCTTTCCGCTCTTTCATCCTCATGGCGGCGGGATTGATCGCCCTCGGCTATTTTGTGACAGGCGGTGCAGCCTTGAATCATCTCTATCATCTCTTATCCGGGGATACTCTCAAAACAGATGAAAGTCTTTCAGAAGCTATGTTCTTCTTCTTCAACGAAACCACAAAGTGGTAATCTATGGCACGCCAATATGGAATTCTGGGGCAAAATTCACTGCTTAATGTGCTAGTAAAAGTCAAGAATGAAACTGAATACAAGAGGAGAGGAGCTAGAGTATTTGAACTTTTTTGTTTGATTATCAGCCCATGTACCCATGTGCTACTACCTATTGTTATTTCTCGTGCTTAATCTTTGTTCCGTCATTCATTTGTCGTATGCATTGTTATTTTCGGGTTGGTTTGTAACTTCCATATAAGCATTCAAGTACGAAGAAATAGAAAAAACTTAGTCCAAGATGTCGCTTTTGCATCCCCCCAACCCCAATGCCATTTGATGAGTATACTTTATTTTGTGCTATGAGTTGGCTTGGTTAGCTTGCATAGTACTAGTTGAATTATTTTTTAGAAGTTTATGAAATTTTCATACTTTTGCATATAAAACATAAAAAATTAGGCAAAGTTAAATTTGTTAATTCAATTTGTACTTAAGAAAGAGTAAAATTATGTGTCCATAAAATTATCTAATCATTTATAACCATAATTCTTCATGGGGTTGGACACCTCCTTCCTTTTACATTCTTTTCTCTTTAATAAAGTTTTTTTTATTTTATTGATATAATGAAAAGAATAAACACACTTCCTTTTACAACCAACAGATCTCCTGCTAATAATGAAGTAAACCAGAGTACAGAAAATAACAATTATATAACATATCAAATGCCCCAAAACAGCCTAGCCACATATCAGCGGCAGGCAGGCCAAAAAATTTCACATGCATGTATGCCCAACAGATTTTCAAAAGCCCAGTCGTCTCAGTAAACCGAGAGCAAGCCAGGTAGCTCGCGCTAAACATGCTTGGGAAAATAAGCATGAGCGCGGACAGATTAAGTAATCAGCATAGTAGTTAATAGTTTTTGGCACAAAGCAAAACAACAAATTATGCAGCATAGCAAATAAGCAGTTCCTGGCACAAAGCATAGCGCGAAAGGAAGAAATTCAGGCAATCATACACCCAGATTCCCCTGACCCCTGCCGCGACAGGACCAATTAGCCAGGCAGTCATAACACAGTAAATAACCACATTATTCCCGCTAAATTCCCTTGCAACAACATATGAATTCCGTCCAAAATTGTGTTCTACTTTTTTTTGCTCAAGTTCTTAGCATGCATGATCAAACCAAACATGACATAGATGTTGAATTGTTATTTTGCATGCATGATCCAACCGGGCCTCTACCGGCCCGAGTTTTTGCATTTTATTTTAAGTTATTTTGCATTTGCAATCCTATGATTGGACAAGCTTATTTCGTTGCATGTCAGCGTGCGTGGCTTTAATTTTCCTTTATTTGTAATGATATTTGTTTTTTTTATTTTATTTCTACTTGTCCGCCTACTGCGGCATCTTCTCCCTGATCCGTCGGCCAGCACGCGAGGGCAACCTCCCCATATCTTCTGTCTGCCTACTGCGACATCTTCTCCCCGGTTCGTCGGCCAGCACCCGAGGGCAACCTCCCCATATCTTCGGCTACATGGTGCGAGATTCACGCACAACCAGCGCCTATTTCTGCCCCCTCGACGCCGTCTACAACCACCAGATTGCCAACCACCTGCCACAAGCTCTTCCCCGACAGCTTTGGCGACAGATTCGGCCCATTCCAGTCAGTTTTAGCAACCGCCGCGACTTCCACCATTCCCGGCCAACAGTTTCACTATTCGTGGATTCTGAAGGTCCAGATTCTGATCATGTGTATTTCAGTTTATTCTTAACCCTATAAAAGGAATGCGTATTTTTGTAATGCACTTTTTTAGAGGAGAAGAACTGTGAGATTTGATTGCTTCCTTGAGAGGGTTGAATGTTTTTTTTTGGATTACTTCTGTTCTTGTGATTCCTGTGTGAGAGCTGTAAAATTATTGAAGTTGATGAACATTCGAATGCTGCTACTTGCTTTAAGTTTTTGAGTCTTGTAGCTGGTTGATAAGAATAGAAATTTGATATTGTTGTTTTCTCATTTGAGGGCTACGGTTGGTAGTTGAATGTTATTGGAGTTATTTAATCATTGTTGTTTGATTGATGTTGAATGAATTTGATTTTATGCGAGTGAATGTGAAAGAGATTGTTTGTTTGCTAGTGAAATTTTGTTGGAGCCACCTTGTGTGTGAGCGAGTGAATTATTTATGATTGGATTTTGTCAGCGAACGTTACGTTGAAAACTCAAAAAGAAAACGTAATTGGAGTTCACGAGTTTCGTTTTGCTACGACATGGGTAATACAACGAATGTTGCAAATTTTCTTTTTGTGGATTTTGAATTGAACCATTTTTTAAGAAATTCATTTCGAAACAAAATAGATATTTTTATGCTTACAATAAAATTAAAGTTATTTCTTCTCTTAAGTTTGCGCAAAACGCCCGCTCAAAAGTCTTTGCATAATTCATAAAACATTACACGCATTTAGGATTTTTCTTGAAAAAAGTTTGCAGATGCGCAAACCCTACGCACCGTCCTGCATCAGATACGGATTCGCGAAGGAGACGAATGGAAGACTGCCTTCAAGTCGAAGGACAGACTTTATGAGTGGTTTGTGATGTCTTTTAGGTTATCCAATGCCCCTAGTACTTTCGCTCAGATGATGACCCAGGTTTTCAGACCTTATATTGAGAAGTTTGTACTAGTCTATTTCGACGACATTTTGATATATAGTCGGATTGATAGTGAGTACTTGACTCACCTACATACTATCTTCGAGCTCCTGCGAGCTGAGCGATTATACATCAATTTGAAGAAATGTGTTTTCATGTCTAAGTATGTTATCTTTCTTGGTTATATAGTGAGCTCCGCTGACATCACTATGGATCCCGAGAAACTCGAGCTATTCTTGAGTGGCCTACATCCCAGAACATTCACAATATACATAGTTTCTATGGACTAGACATTTTTATCGTTGATTCATTAAGAACTTCAGTACAATTATGGCGATAATCATTGAGTGTACTAAGAAGAGAAGTTTCTAGTGGACGTCATCAACAGCTAGAGTCTTTGAGATTATCAAGGATAAGATGTCCACTGCTCCGATTTTGAGACTCCATGATTTTTCAGTGAAATGCTCTCAGACTCGAAGCTGAATTATTCCAATTACGAGTGCGAGTTCTATGCGCTTGTGCAAACGTTGCGTCATTGTAGGCATTATTTGTTGCCCAAGGAGTTTGTCCTTCACTTTGATCATTAAGTGCTACATTACATCAATTCACAACAAAAATTGAACTCTCGACAAGCTAAATGGGTATCTTATTTACCGGAGTATACCTTCGTTCCCAAGCAATATAAGGAAACGAAGAATAGGGTTGTCGACGCCCTTAGTCGAGTCACACTCGTGCTAACTCAGATGAGCACTCAAGTGATAGGATATGAGTGTATTAAGGATGACTATCCCGGTTGTCCTGATTTTAATGACATATGTGATGTGATACGTTTGAATCCCTTTCACGATGAGACCGATTATCACATTAGAAATGGATATCTGTTTTGTGGATCTATCTTTGTATTCCCTGCACTTTGTTGTGAAACTTTATTGTATGGGAATTACATGGCGGAGATTTAGGTGGACACTTTGGACGTTACAAGACAATAGCCTTATTAGAGGATCGATTCTATTGGCGCAGGATAAAGCGGGTTATCACACAGATTGTCAGTAGCTGTCGCACTTGCCAGGTAGCGAAGGGTAATAAACAGCCCACTGGACTGTATACACCCTAACCAGTGCCTAGTATTCATTGGAATGATGTTAGCATGAATTTTGTATTTGGGTTGTCGTGCACTTTTAGGAAACATGATTCCATTCTTGTGGTGGTCGATCGATTTTCTAAAATGGAGTTTTTCATCCCCTGCAACAAAACTGATGACATCTTTCATATCACTCATATTTATTATAAAGAGGTTGTCGCACATCGAGTAATACCTAAGACTATCATTACCGATCAAGATGTTAAGTTCACCAGCTCTTTTTGAAAGTCACTCTAACTATTACGTACTAAACTTTTTTTTTCGACCGCTTATCTTCCACAAATCGACGGTCAAACTAAAGTTGTAAAAAAGAGTTTAGGAAATTTACTGTGAAGTTTGGTGAGAGATCTTCAGGTGAATTGAGATCTAATTCTTCTACATGTTCAATTGGCATATAATAATTTGAAGAATAGATCTACGAGTTTATCTTCTAATGAGGTTGTTCGTAAACACACTGCATGAGTGCCGCTAGATTTAGCATCACTGTCATTCACTTTTAGGACTAGCCCGTTTGCACATGAATATGCATTATATTTGCATGATTTATATGAAAAAAATCGAGCGGAAATTGAATAATAATTATGATTTATATGCAACTCAAGCTAACAAACATAAAAGGCTACTAGTTTTAAAGTGGATGACTTGGTGATGATTCAGCTAAATCCGAAATGGTTACCTTCGTGTACCGCAAAAAAGTTAGTTGAATGTATGACTGGACCCTTTTAAGTGGTAAAAAGGATTGGGCAAATGAGTATGAACTTGAGATGTCTTCCGTTTGGGGGAGCAAATTCAATTTTTAACGTAACCGATCTGACTTTATTACATGATTATCCACATGAGTCTTTATATTTTCCTTTGTCTTCTCCTCCATTTGATTCTTCTGTGTTTGTGAGTGATAGTGAGGAGTCATATTCAGGACACATTGATACTCATTCAGTTACGGAAACTTCACATGTAGTTCTTTCTTTTCCCACTGATAGTTTTCAGGCAGAGCATGTGACACCAGGTTCCAAAGCCACTGACAAAATTCCACGACATATTTTAGTTCCCTAGCAGATCTTGGAAGACGAGACAGTTACCACTACTGATGGTGGTTTTCAAAAGATGGTTCGTTGGCATGATAGACCAGAGATCGAGATCAGCTGAGTCTTGGCCGAGGAGTTAGAATACATAGATGTTAATCTTCTACAGCACTATCGATCGAAGTACTCACCAGAGATGAGTGATTTTGAGAGGGGGAGAGTTGGTGGAGACCGGCCCTGATCCGATCGACGTAAAGGTTCACGACGTCGCACCCGACCAGACCTCTACCGACCCTAGTTCTTGTATTTTATTTTAAGTTATTTTGCATTTGCAATTCCATGAGTGGACAAACTTATTTCATTGCATACATGTTGATAACTTCTCAAAAAAAGTTGTCTAGCTATTTATTCTGACGTAATATTTATCATAATGAGGAAAAATGATTTAAATGAGTAAAAATATAAGTAAATTCATATTTATTTTATTTCGGGTTAATTTGGTTATTTTTCCTTTGTTTCCTTGCTAAAAATGGCGAAGAAATCGATCCGGAGAAACATAACTGAACTTATATTTTGGCCTGCGCAGGTTGTTGCAACAACCTGTTTTAGTTATTGCAACAAGTTCTGGACGAATTTAAAATTAAAAATTTGAATTTTGCACCAAATCAAAATTGCAAAGAGATATATTAGGAGAGGGTTGCACATTTTTAAGAGGGAGATCTCTTACCTAAATTGGAGAAGAAATACATTAGAGAGAGAGATCTACAGAACCATCATTTTGGAAAAGAAGAAGAAAGCTAGGGTTTGGTCGCACCGACAAAAAGGAAGAAGACCTTGAAGCGAGATCTGAAATCAATTTTGTGCAGCGTTTAAACTTTTATAATCATTTCTAGTAAGATATTTCTTGTTATGTGATTTCATCCTTCCATCATAAATTAAATTTCTAGGTCTTGTATGTTAAAATATTTTGTCTTGTTGTGAATATTGTGATTTTAATTTCTCTTTTATGATTGTTTAAAGAACTAACTTTATTTGATTTATGTTTTTATTTTGTGGAATTTTTTGATGAAGTATTGTTCCTCTAAATTATGTGGTGAGATTCGAGAGAGCAGTTACGTTATTTTAGAGTTAGATCCTTTATTTTGTGTGGCGTGATTCGAGAGAGTAGTCGCGTAATTTTTTAGGCAAATTTCATCTTTATACTGCGCTGCAAGATTCGAGAGATGAGTGTCGTAAGTGTAACATAAATATCAATGTAGAATAAAGAGAGAAAGAGATTTCATATTGTGTTAACATCATTGATTTGTACGTTTTATGTTATTCTTGTCCTACCTAAATTAGAGATAATTAGGGGAATTATGGTAAACAAATTTCTGAGATCGAGAAATGATGACATCCACTTTCAAATCATTGCAGGATAGTTATCAAACAATTCATGAAGGTTCACTCTAAAAACTCTTCACAATAGACAAAGAAAATCAACGTACAAGACTATTTCTCTCAAGTGATAAAAGTAATCTTAAATAAGCGTTATTTAGTTTTGTTACTATTATTTTTTATTTTTCATTATCAAGTTCACTCTAATTAATTCGCATGAATTTAAAGAAATGTAGAGCTAATACTTGTGAGTGCTAAATTATTCACTTCTCCGTGAAAACGATCTTAACTCACTTTATATTACTCTATCTGGCGCGTGTACTTTCGTTAATACGTAAATCTATTTCAAGCGTATCACATGCATGCGTGGCTTTAATTTTTCATTATTTGTATTGATGTTGTTTGTCTTTTTTTTTCTTTATTTCTACCTATTAAAAAGGAGGGGAAGGGAAAGAGGGGTTCATTTTTTCTCCCAGCTGCCCCAGCACATTTCCTCCTGTTCTGCCAGCATGTTGTGGCATGTTCTCCCTGGTTCGTCTGCCAGCACGCAAGGGCATCCTCCCCATATCTTCGGCTACAAGGTGCGAGATTCACGGACAACCCACACCTATTTCTGCCCCCTCAACACCGCCTGCAACCACCAGATCGCCAACGGTTTGCTACAAGCTCTTTCCCGACACCTTTGCCGACAGATCCGACCCATTCCCGTCAGTTCCAGCAACCGTCACAACTTCCACCATTCTTGGCCGACAGTTTCACCGTTCGTGGATTCTGAAGGTCCAGATTCTGATCGTGTGTATTTCAGTTTATTTTTAACCCTATAAAAGGGATGCGTATTTTTTAGTGGAGTTTTTAGAGGAGTACCATGAGATTTGTTGCATCCGTGAGAGGGGTTGAATGTTTTTGGGATTACTTCTCTTCTTGTGATTCCTGTGTGAGAGTTGTAGAATTATTGATGTTGATGAACATTTAAATGTTGTTGCTTGCTTTCAGTTTTTGAGTCCTGTAATTCGTTGATGAGAATAGAAATTTGAGATTGTTGTTTTCCCATTTGAGAGCTATAGTCGGCAGTTGAATGTTATTGATGAAGTTATTTAATAGTTGATGTTCGATGGATGTTGAATGAATTTATTCTGTTGTGGGTGAATGAGATTGTTTGCTAGTGAGATTTCGTTGGAGCCACCTTGTATGTGAGCGAGTGAATTATTTTTGTGGTACCCGTGTGCGATAGCATCCGACCTCGGAGCGGGAGATCGAAGGTGACGAGGAATTTATCGCCGGATTGTCGTCGACTTCGTTTGCGTAAAGATGTCTCTTTCAGTGTGTAACTTGTTTCTTACCCCTCTTTGTGTGTATCTAAATTTTCTCATTAGGTTAATAGGCTCTTGTTGGATTTTCGATTGGGTTTTGTCAGCGAACGTTACGTCGAAAATCCAAAACGGAAACGTATTTGTAGTTCACAATTTCCGTTTTGCTACAATACGGGGAATAGAACAAAAGTTGCAAATTTTCTTTCCCCAAATTTTGAATTGAATCATTTTTTTTAGAAATTTATTTTGTAATAAAATAAATATTTTCATGCTTACAAAAAAATTAAAGTTGTTTCTTCTCTTAAGTTTGCGCAATGTCCGCTGAAAAGTTTTTTACATAATTCATAAAACATTGCACGCATTTACGATTTCCTAGAAAAATCGACATGCGTGCAAACTCTACGCGTCATCCTGCATCGGGGGGGGGGGGGGGGGGGGGTGTCCGTACTTGGCAGAGCGGCCTTGGCCTACTTCTAACAAAAAGCTCAGTTGGGTGTGAGAGATGGAATAAGTCCCCTCTTATAAAGGAGGCTACGACAGCAGTGGAGCGGACGTCTCCACTTCCTAGGCGGGTGTACACACTACCAGGCCTAGACCCTTCATACGCCTTTGTACACGTCCTAGGTGCACTTTAGAGTCCCTGCGTACTCTTTGTTGGTCATCTCCACTAGTCTTGTTGGTCGAGTGTGCGATTTCGGGGATCATCCTCCAGACCGCAGTGTAAAACAACTCAGTGGCCTCTCAAACCCTCACACCTCGCCAGAGTCATCGTACTGCCGTCGGTGTGACGACTGGTCCAGTACCGCATGACTCGTCACTAATATGTTTTATGCACATGCAAGTTATTTCGAATCCGAGCCTCCAGCTCGCAGAACCAAACTCGTCCTGTATCCAAACATCCAAGCCTCTAGCTCGCAAGACTAAACCCGTCTTGTATCCAAACATCCGAGCCTCCAGCTCGCAGGACTAAACCCGTCCTGAATCCAAACATTCGAGTCTCTAGCTCGCATGACTAAACCCGTACTGAATCCATCCAACCCTATACGGGTGAGTTTGCCACATCGTTCACTTAACTTATTAGACTACTCTTGTCTAATTCTTGTTATACATATCAGTTTAGGGTTAGTCCTCGGACTGCCCAAGGCATGTCCGGTAAAAGGCTATCGAGGGCACTAGGAACTACGATGGGCTTAAGCTCAAAGCTCTCTTTCTCAAGTACACTTACTTTTATCAGTGTCTACCCATTATTAATACCTCAATCTCGTTATTGCTCCTGAGTAGACCTAATGGTTTAAAGTACTTATTGGGAAGGACGACGATCTTTCGTCGGCCCCCGTTATAATTGTTTTTATGTGCCTTGCACTCTAACACTCGTTACTATGTAATGACCTACTTGTGATCTCGACCAGGGTTTCAACTTCCCAATATAGTTCTCAATCCAACCACCTATCATATCTCTTGTGGGTCCTAGTGTTATACGTTACTTTTGCTAAACGCAGTCCATGACCTAATACTAACCCGTATGAGATGACTTCCAATTTCTTGGGCCAAAGACCCCTAAATATTTATCATGGGTTTGTCATGTGTATGAAGTTGACCATTTAGAATTTCATCATTTTTCTAAGTATTTAGGACAATAAATTAAATCATTTAATCAGGTGCCTAGGTTATTTGTACATGAGCTACTATATCCAATGGTTCATTGTGTCTAGATAATTTACATGAAGTTCATCTAGGTTAAAAAAATAACTGTTCACTAAAGATACTAATTTTTTCACTTGATTTACCATTCATTTTCTATTTATGATTATAATCACAATTATTACATTTTCCAGATGAAGTACCTAAAATATTCAACTAAAAATTTATAGAAAATTACTGGAGATTAACATTGTCATTATAATACTCAAAATAGAATTTCATACTCCTAACCAGTGATTTGACCTAAAATAATTACATGTGAACATTATTACAAAATACCACTTCTAAGGTTTTCAACATAATTAATATCCAAAAATTCATAAATAAATCCACAGGGGTTTATATCACAGAAATAAAAGTCTACACATTTTTTCATAATTTTCCAAGCATTATTACCCCTACGTTTAATTTATATCCCAAAAGGGTAGAATTGTAAATATGATAATTACACAAGAAATAAATCTCCAACTTGCTCCAAAAATTTTCTAGAGATGTGAAATGTACTAATAGGGTTTGTATCAAAATTTAGGAATTTTTCAAAGTCAGTGGCCTTATTTCTCATTTTTAATTCTAAAAGAGCTAATTTTCCTTTAATTCAAATTAATGGGATTTTTTATCCGAAAAATCCCAATATTTATGTGGGAGATGTATTTCATCTCTAAAAGTCTCTGTACAAAATCTAATGGACATTCATTCGGCCAAATGGACTAATTTCTCATTTTCCCATTTTTACTATTGACACACCATTCACAATTCTACCTTCACCATGCATGTTGGATCCTCCAACATGCAGAGGTCCAAATGGCTCCAAATTTTTTACAATGATAATCTTAGAGTCATGACAATCAAATTTGGGGGCATTTGGAATAGGGAATCATCCTAAATTTTATTTATTTAAATAATGATATTTCTACAAAAACTATAGCAAAATAACTCCCAAAAATTCTGATTTTTGGGCAGGGTCTAAATACAGTATATACACTTGCATGCCCTAAATTTCACTGCATGTGGACTTATGGTTTAGCCTAGGAATCAATTTGAATTTCTTCCCTAGTCTAGGAGCAGTCCTAGGAGAATGATCCTAAAAGGAGCTACATTCCTCCAAATTATATGTTTAGGGTGCAAATTACAGGTAAGACTTGGATCTACAATTTTCATGTTGACAACTATTTCTGAATTTGCATCTAAGGGCCCTAAAATTAGCCTGCAAAGTACTGAATAAAATGTGACAGAATAATCAAATATCCTATAGTTTAATGCATATCAAGATGGACGACATCCCATCATCTTCTCCAATGAGCCGACGGACGAGATTGACTCGTACTGTACCACCTTGATCTGGTGTTTCCCGGCCATCCAGCCACCTCCCCGGCCGGCCACCACCACCACCACAGTTGATATGGGGGCTAACGTTTGGCGGCGACTTGGCCGCAGAGGCGGCGGTTTCCGGCGAACCCGAGCTCCTTCAAAACCATGAATTTTCTCCCACACCTCGCCTGGATCCACGCTCAATTGAGCTCGAAATATCTCCTAAATGATCTAGGAAGCTAGCACAGAGGGAGAGGAGGAGAAACGTACCTTATTCGGGGTCTGACGGCGGCGGTGGCGGTGGTTGGTCGTGGACTTTCCCTTCTCTGGCGAGCTTGCTCCCGAAGTCGTTCCTCCACCATTTTCCTTGATCCAGGTATCGACTTCAACTCCTCTCATCCTTCTGAAGATAATGGGATGGTTTATTTTGGCTGGATATGACTGTATAAGGAGATGCCATGATGGGGATTTCGGCCAAGAGCTTTGGTTGCTCCTCCTTGGCTCAAGTGGCATGTAGCTTGCTATAAATGGCTAGGAATTTATATGGATTCAGAAATAGGCTTGAGAAGAGAGGAGGAGGGCCACATGGCCTCCATCCCTCATTTCCCACTTTTCTCTCTCTTGATTTTGGGGGAAATGATCAAAATACCCCCATGCATGTCATCTCTCTCCAAATTCAGAGGGCATGGACTGTAATTAGGTAAATGGGCTGCTACATGGGCCATGGTTTATGGGCTAGCCCATTGGAAATGGGTTTGGATTTTTATTTTCTCCTTTATGCCTTATGTTGATCATGTTGACTTTTAGGCTAAGTTATCAAAGGCGCAAGGCGCATCGAGGCGCAAAGGGCCCATGGAGCCTAGGCGCAGGCGCGCGCCTGAGGCATGTGAGACGCAAAAATGGGAGAAAAAGGAAATTGAGCGAATTGGACGCCCAATTCGATGAAATTGAGCGAATTGGGCGCCCAATTCGCTGAAATTGTTCGAATTGGGCGCCCAATTCGCTGAAATTTTGCGAATTGGGCGCCCAATTCGCTGAAATTGTGCGAATTCGCGGAATTTCAGCGAATTGGGCGCCCAATTCGCTCAATTTCAGCGAATTGGGTGCCCAAGTGCGCCTAGGGTGTCTCAGGTGCGTCTAAGATCATGTTTTTGATCATATCAATTTTTTTAAAAAAAAAATACCTTGAAAGACCCGGGTGCGCGCCCGGGAGAATGTAAGGCGCACGCCTAGGCGCTCCTGGGGCACATCGCCCGCCTCAGCTGTGTTGAGGCGCGGCCGGCTACGCCTGGTGCGCCCGGCGCCTCAGGCGCGTCGAGGAGCGCGCCTTGACAACTATGCTTTTAGGGTTGACTTGGTCAACTTGATGAGTGGGCTAGCCCCACTTGATGGTCATGGACCCTATCACATCACCCAACATGGGTTGGGTCATGGCTCAAGGCCTTAGCCCATTAAAAATGGGTTTGGTCTTCAAATTTCCTTAAATAGGCCTAAGGTTGACCAACTTAACTTTTAGGGTTGACTTGGTCAACTTGATGAGTGGGCTGGCCCCACATGATGGTCATGGACCCTATGATATAACCCATCTTGGTTGGTCCATGGTGATGCCCCACTTGGGATAATTGGGCCTATGTGTGTGGTTTTGACCAAATTAGTGTTAGGGTTAACTTTGGTCAAATTGGGTCAATGGGTGACCCTATGACCTTTGGGTCAATGGCTGGGAATTTATATGATTTTTATTAATATTAAAAATTGAAGAAATTTAAATGAGTGCTTATCAACTCATCCTCAAATAATATCAAAAAATATCAATTTTATTCCTCTTCTAGTAAAAGGGCAAATATAAGGATCTAAATTGAGAAGATAATAGGTCACAGTGGCATCAATTTCAGGCATATCAATGGCAGCCCATGAGAAAATGTCCGACATGAGACCAACCAACGATGAGGATTCGGCATGCTATGTAATGTAATATTTGTTGAACTCCCTGCGTCAACGAGAATTCCGCATGCTATCCATTGTCTTTATGAAAATAAAAAGGAATGAGATTACTTAACCCGTCAAATGAAAGAAAAAAATAATGATGATCGTGAAATTGATATTATCCATTTGCCTCCAAATGGAAAGGATAACAATTTTATTGCATGTTCAAAGAAAAATACCGATAATTCATGAGCGAGCAACAATCGTGCCCTACTGTGATGATCGATCCTCAACACAGTAATAGCGAAAACAATGCAGCCGATTAATCATCAGAATGCACTGAGTTTTGATAAACCCCTACTTAGACAGTAACTAAATAAATAAAAAAACTAGTGCAATCATCCATAAGCCTACTATGTTCATGAAAATCTAACCCACTCGAACCCATTATATTTTCGTCTACTTGGTGTAAGTTATGTCCGTCTAATAGCAAATTAAACACTTTTAAGTCATAAAAAGGAATAAAAAAGACTACTAATTGGAAAGCACAGAAAACTAATTATTCTCTCTGTTCTCATACTTGCCGGAGTTTAAGTTATTACTTCTCCATAAGCTTCTTCAAATCCCTTAACCAAAGCAAGTACTCGAGGCTATCTTTGTTCATCATGTATTCATGCAGGAAGTTTGTAGTCATAGCTGATATTCCTCTTACTTCCAAATACTTGTACCAGGATTTCTGGAGGTTCTCCTCCAAATCACTGTGAGAAGTGTGAAAATGATTAGCTCATAACTAACCCAGCACAAAGAGAAATTATATCGGATGCAAACGCAGTGGAAGATATCCAATTTTATCAAAGAATTTCATTCTCTGCAGCACATCCAAATTAGGCAATAAAAATCAGGGCCTCTATGTATGACACTGTAAGTTTCAGCAAACCAAAAGAAATTATATCGGAATGCCAAAATTCATAATATATAACAAAGATTTTAAGGTTCCTCGACAGCATTTGAAAGACACTTTGGGGACTGATTACGGTTACATGGATAAACAACACAACCATCAATCGCATTTAAGAAACTTACTATGTCGATATTTTTGGATCGTCAAATAGACGATCGGAGTCGGTGATCGTGTTGGGCTCATTTTTTCATGTAGTTGCTTTTATTTTTCCGATGTATATTTTGGGAATTAGATCAAGTAATTTGATCGGTCAATTTGAACTATCGGATCACCTAATGTAATCTACCGTAGATATTATGCTATCAGCCGGTTAGGGCAAATTATCGAGAATTTCAGAGGAGGGAATTCTCGTCGGTCACGCTGGTGCAACTCCAGCCCCCAAGCCATGTGAGGCCGCCAGTTCCGCCTCAAGGGGGTGTAGACGCCCACTTCCTCCGACTCTCATGCCTCCACCGCCCTAGTTCGAGCCCACTGTCGTCTTCCCCTTTCTCCTTGACGTCAACTGCCGCCAGTCCCGTCCAGGAGAATCCTTGCAGCCGATGTTTTCCACTTTGGATCCACCTCCGGCCATCTTGTCCTCGAGATCCCACCCTGCCGCAGCCAGCCGAGAGTCCTCATCTGTCGCCGCATCTCCACCCTACAGCCCCTCAACCACCGGGAACCTTCATCCCCATGGCTATAAACGGCCACTCCCAGCCACGGGAACCTCCGTCATTGCATCCTATACCCTCCACCAGCCCGATAGCCACCACCCACGGCCTTCCCACCTCCCCGGCCTTCTTTGGCCACCTCCGGCACCCTCCACCAGGCTGATAAACACCCCTACCGACCTTAAACTTCCTTCCCACTGTTGCACAGCCCTCGCCCCTTTCTCATTCTCCTGCCTAGCTCTCCCTCAACTCTCCCATGCTCTTAGTTGGTTCTTCACTTTGGTTGTTGCAATCTCGCTGGTTCGTCTCTCTAGTTACTACGACCTCATTGGTTCGTCTCTCTAGTTGCTACGACCTCGCTGATTCTTCTCTCTGGTGTTTATGCCTCTCTTGTTGGTGCACTCCCTCGATTCTCTCGCACTCTCGGCTGGTTATTTTCTCTGATTGTTGCGTCATTGTTGGTTCTCTCTGGTGCTCTCAACTTTCTCGCTGGTGCTCACACACTTTTGCTAGTTCTCTCACTGGTTCTTCTCTCTGGTTGTCGCGACATCGTTGGTTCTTCTCTCTGGTTGTTGTGATCTCACTGGTTCTACTCTCTTATCTCTGGTTGCGACTCTCTCGTTCATGCTGCTCTCCCTAAACTCTCATGCTGGCTCTTCTCCATGCATTTCCCTCTTTGTTAAGGGGAATTGTTAGTGCATTCTTCTCCCTGTCTCTCCCTCTCTCGCCGGTTCTTCTCCATGTCTCTCCCTCTCAATCTCTCTCTGGTCCTTCTCCCTCTCAATCTCTCTCTGGTTCTTCTCCCTACCTCTCCCTCTCAATCTCTCTTTGGTTCTTCTACCTACCTCTCCCTCTCAATCTCCATCTCTCGTTCTTTTCCCCATCTCTCCATATCTTTTTAAGTGCATTAATATCATGCTGCCTTGTTGGTGGTTGTATCTTGGTGGTCATAGATTGTTGGTTGTCTCTCCCTCTCAATCTCCATCTCTCGTTCTTTTCCCCATCTCTCCCTATCTTTTTAAGTGCATTAATATCATGCTGCCTTGTTGGTGGTTGTATCTTGGTGGTCATAGATTGTTGGTTGTCTTGCTGGTGGTTGTAGCTTGGTGGTTGTTAATTGCTGGTGGTTGTACTTTGGTGGTTGTTGATTGTTGGTTGCATTGTTGCCTTGCTTAGGGCTGTGGCCTGTGTGTGGTTATTATTTTCTTGCTTAGTGGCTTTGTGACTATGCAATATATATGCCCATTTTTCATGTTTTGCTTAGCAATCAATTGTTTTATTTGTTTTGTTGGATAACAAATGATTTAAAATACCCTAATTATTAGTTGTTTATCAAATTTCATTTTGCAATCGATGATGTGTGGCAATAGTGAATGATGAATCAATGTTGGATATCTTATGCATTTTGATAAATAAAATGTTGGATACTTGGATGTCCTGTTCCTTTTGAGAAATTAATTGATAAATAGAATGTTAGATACTTGGATGTCATGGGTTCTCTACTTCGAATGATAAATTAATTGATAATGAAAAAATTGTATATTATTAATGATGCAAAATGTCGTTTGATAAATAAAATATTGTATGAAAATTTTGAAAAATGACTGAAGAACTGACGATCTAATGAATTTAATGGTGCTTTTCTGATGTTGCTTTTTCAACTAATCAAATGATTTTGGTTATTTCTTCTCATGATGTAACTATCTACAATATTTATTTCATTTCATATAACTAATATTTATTTCATTTCAAATTCCCTAGAATGACTTCTTCTGCTGGATTAGGTGAGGTGTAGGCCTGAAAGTTAAAAATCGAAACTGCAAAAAATCACAACTTGCACCGCAATGATTTTGAACCGCACCGATCGATTTGGTTGTGGTGCGGTTTTTGTTATTAGAAAACTGCATGGTTTGCAGTGCGGTTCGGTTTTTGCCTGGACAAAACCGAATAAACTGCATTGCACCACAATGATTATAAGTATAATATAACTTTTTTATTTTTATATCCTATAATATATCTTACTGTTTAATTAAAAAACATGTAAAGAAGGATGAAAAAAAATTGATTTAAGAAGTCTCTCTTTCTCGCTTAAAGACCTGAACCGGTGAACCATAAAACAATTGTCTATTTCTGCCTGAACCCGTAAGCGGTGGTCGATGGTCGATGGCGATCCACTTGCAGTTTTCTCATGCTACACGATCCAAGTATGCATCTCTTTACTCTCTTCTCGCGTTGTTGTCAGCACCCCCTAGCCATAGCCCGATGGTCGATGGTGATGCAAGCGCAGAGCGCCTTTTCAATTTCTGAGCAGCGCCGTCGGCGAGTAGTTTCTGCCTCCCATTTAGGGTTCACATGATCTTGATCTGGTATTTCGGTATTTCCCATATTCCTGTATACCGGTTTCTTGAACTGTGCAGTAGACTATTCCTAACACTGTGTTTTTTCAAAAGTGAAATGTTTGGCCCCCTCACAAGGGAAACTGTTTTGAAGTTTTTTTTTATTTATGTCATGTGCACTAAATTTGCATGTTGTTGCTGAGCATTTGTACATGAAACATCAGGTCTCAATATCAAAATAGCAGTCCACTTATGCTTCATGAAACATTGAAACATGAAGAAATGGTTTGGAGGCTTCAAAATAGCGGTACACTGGCATTTGATCGCATTTTTTTCTTACAACTAGATCACAATTCCAATATGTTTTGGTGATTGTACAAAAACCGAACTGCTCCGCAAAAATTTACACCAATCCGCACCAATGTCAAAACGCATCGCACGGTTTTGGGGCGGTGTGGTTTTATTCGGTCCAAAACCGACCCCCTTTGGTGTGGTTGTGGTTTGGGCGCAAACCGTACCAAACCGCACCAGTTTCACCCTAAGAGAGGTTCTCGTTCAATGGTACCAACTGGTAGAGAACTATTTTGGGCATTTGGTGAGAAATTGATTGTAAATGACACCAACCAAATCAAATGCAACTGTTGTACGCTGACTGTGAATGGAGGAATTACTCGTTTCAAACATCACTTCTCTAGGTGGAAGGGTAATGTTGAATCATGTCCCAAATTCTAGCCGACGTTAAGGCGAAGGCTAAGTCGGCCCTAGTTTCAAATTTGGAGAGCAAGAGAGTAAAGAGTGCAAAGTACAAGCAAGCTTGAATGAGGTAGCAGTTGGAGTACATGATGATGAAGTACATGAGTCTGCTACACGTAGGAGTATGAATTCGGGCACGAGTTCCAAAGGTCTAATGGACCAATTTGTTCATGTTGTTGCGGAGACAAGCAAGGAAAAAGATTCTCAATATAGTACAATTGAGAGCAAGTACAAAAAGAAAGTCAAGGATGATGATGCCTTGTACATAGGTAGAAAGGCATATGAAAACGAGATCCTATTCAATGTCATATGCAACTCCTCTTTCCAGCATATGACACGTGCTATTGGGTTATGCGGATCTGGGATGAAGATTCCTGCATTTTATGAGTTGAGAGAGAAAAATTTGTGAATAGAGGTGGAGAGGACAAAGGAGATGTTAGGCACATTCACGCAAAACTGTAAATTGAATGAGTGCACTATCATGACCGATGCATGGACTGATCGGATAGGGTAGAAGTGTGGCGAACATCATGATACACTGCAGTTCTGGAGTGGGATTTTGGTTTTCAAAGAATCTCATCCTCCACACATGACGGAAAGCTCATCTTTGACTTCTTGGATGAGATGATTGATATTGAGAGCCCAGGAGATGGCAGTATCTTGTAGATTGTAACAGATACTGCATCCAATAATATGGTTGCAGTAAAGCTTATGGCTTTGAAGAGGGCAGGATTTTTTAAACTAGTTGTGCAGCTCATACAATCAATCTTTTGTTACAAGATATAGAAAAGTTGAAGTCAATCAAGAGTGTCATCTTCTTGAGCTGGTAACTCTCTGTCTTCATCTATGGTTAGATCATTTCTCTCAACATGTTTAGAAAGTACGAACGAATTGGACTCTCATAAGCTTATTCGATTAGAAGTGACAAGATTCATTATAGTGTTTCTATCTTTAGAGAATATCTTAGAGAAGAAGAATCAGTTGAGAATGTTCACATTGGCAAAGTGGGCTGCAACAAAGAAGGTAAATTTATAACATATTTATTCACTTTAATTTAAAATATTTGTTTGAAAACGACAGTTTATATTCTTTAATTTTTTAAAAAAGTCAACAGGGGTACACCTTCGGACCTTCCATGGGGTGGTTATATGGGGATATAAAAAGCTAGGGAAGAGGTTGTTGTTCTCGATCACCAAGAAAGCAAATATCTTTTTATATAGAAGTTGATCAATAACATGTGTGAGAAGAAGATGAGCAGCTCTCTGCACTTTACAGGATATTACTTAAATCCATATTTTTATTATTCACGCTGAGTGGAGATTGAGGTCGACGAAAGGTTTATGAGTGGCTTTGTTGAGTGACTCTCAAGAATATATATAAAAGATTCTTCTATGCAGGATCACATTAGTGTTAAGCTTGATCTTTACCAATACCAACAAAGATTATTTGGTAAAGACAGCTACAAAATCTCAACTTAAATCCAGGTACATTTTAATATATATATATATATATATATATATATATATATATATATATAATTATTATTATTATTAACTCTATAATTTGTAATGATGCATAATTGAAATGTGTTGTCATTTTGTTTTTCATAGTACATTGGTGGAGACTTAACGGTGGTGATACGTCACACCTTAAAATTATGGCTATAAAGATTTTGAGCATGGATACCTCATCCTCAGGCTGTAAGAGGAACTGAAGCATTTTTGAGATGTTACGCATTAATTTAATTATTTAGCCTAACATAAATATCATATTATATGATTGTATGCATTATTTATATTTTTTGAAATTTTATGGATACATTCTAAAAAGAGGATAAACTAGACAACGAAAGATTGAATGATCATGTTTTAATAAGTTCAATGATTTGTTGAATTCGAAATATTCTGACATATGTCGAGATCTATTGGTAGCTAAGATCTTAGTTTCGGGGAAGGTACAAGAGTGGATGAAGAATGTTGATGATGACGAGGATGATAATGATGACAATGATGATGAAGTCTTTCCTGGAGACTGGTTGGCATGGGAGCAACTTGAAAATATTGACATCACTGATCATGATGTAAGGAGGCCTCTTAAAATAGTAAAGAGCAAAGACGTAGTGATTAGTTATTAAAGAAAGGGTAAGAGAAAAATATCTGAGATCGAGGCAAATCTAGAGGGTTCATTAGATGATGACTATATTCTATATACTTTGCGGACTATTGATGAGTATGTACGATGAATATTGAAAAATGTATGTTTGAAATTTAATTTTTAAAATTACGATGCTATAAAATATATATATTTGCAAATTTCTAAAAATTACAAATTTTATAAAATTTCTATAATTAATGTATTGTATATTAAATGTTTCATATAGCTTAAGTTTAATAGGTTGTAAACTAATTAGTATTGTAACATGTATAAAATAATAATAACATATAATTAATTAAATATGAAAACCTGATATATGAAATATTTTTGATATATAAATAACTGACATGAAAACTCTAATCGACGAGTCCCTGACATCTGGCATTTGCAACCTTGCATTTTATTATAATGATTATTCTCGTTCGCAGTATACTACTTCTAGAGATCGTGTCAACACCTCAGAGTAATTCCATTATACTAGAAATGATCACTACAATGATTATAATTGTCCTTATCCCAGCGCACGAGCGGACCGTGTTGAACCTTCAACACCATTTTGAATCTTGGTATAATAGATCCAACGTAGCACTTTTTCCTCCAACATTTAGTGATAATTGTTAAAATGACATCACATAAACAAGTGCATAGCATATACACAATCTTTAATTTAATAATTATAAGTTAAATCATCTAAATAAATATTTTCATCGTTCTCATCTATTTCAACAAATATCTCACGAAATAAAACTACAACAAAAGCAAAAACATACATATAAGAACCATAATTATTATTTGTAAGAAGCATAATAAACAATACAAGAAGATATAGAGACAATATTGATGTTGCGGGCTCACCGTAGAACATCAATAGAGTTTCCAGAGGAGGGAATGATAGAGGTGGAGGATACTATGGAGTCAAAACAACAGCTGCCTAGGTGGAGTGTGCTCGGGAGGATAGAGCTATCATAATCTCTTCAAGGGGAAATGGAATATACTTTATTAGTTCATTGTTTCTCTTGCATGACTCCAAGGGTTCCTATATGGCTATATACATAAGGCTTACAATGACATGGGCGTAAATAAACTAAACATAAAAGAGATGTGCAGAACCTAAAGATTAAGACTCTAATAACTTATGACTAGTAATTACAACACGGCTCATAACACTCAAAATAAAATACATAAAGACTCGTAATGAAATATATGCAACAAAACCGATGATTAGGGTTGTCAGAGTTTTGCTTCGGTTCCGGTTTTACTAAAACCGTGAATCAAACCATTAAGATAAGAATTCTTCAAATTAGAACCTGGTTCGACCGGTTCTAGTATAATTTTTGGGCCGTCATGCCTACAGTTTTGGTTTAACAAGAACCAAAACTAAATTATTCACTAGAGATTTGATTTGGTTCTATGGGATTTTGATTTGGTTTTGTTCTATGTGGTTTATGTTTGATTCTGATTCCGTTAGAATCAGTAGTGTTACTGAATCTAAGTGAGAAGAAACCTCTTACATCTCATCCTGAAAAGGAGTACGTAGTAAGGAGGTGCATTTCTTCTGAAGAAAAAAACCCAATAAGTATCTCTACTTCCCCCTACCTGACCATTACAATACTGGGTCCGAGTAGGGTGTGTAAGGAGCCATAGTATATGGAGTATTGTTTGTTCTCCGATTCACCACGCTGGGGAACAAGTCAAAAAAGTAACTTTTGTGTATCCCCGCTTATAGTACTCATCCTTCCCGACTCAATAGTGCCTCCTTGTCTCAGGATAGCTAGACTTACCTTTTCCCCCTCCCTAGTGAATCAAAATGGTTGAAAGGTTTGTTGACTGCACTTAGCATTGATCATTCAGGACCAATGTGTTCATATTGTGAATTGTGATAGTCAAAAGACATTGCATATCGCGGCTAATCCAATGTTTCATGAACCGACAAAACACATTGATATAGATTGTCACTTTGTTCACGATGAACTTCAAGCTGGGAATATTCTGGCGTCGCATGTTCGATCTTGAACAGTTCGCCGGCATATTTACTAAAGCACTAGGGAAGAAGCAATTTGATTATTTCTACGCAAGTCCGGCATTCAAGATCCTCACGCTCCAACTTAAGGAGCAAACTAATAACGTGCAAATATGTTTAAAACAATCTTTCTGTTCCATGAATCTTCTTAGTTTGGTATCATGGAATAACCATATGTCACTATTTTCTCCTGTATTATTTCCATTTTTGTTTCTTTGGAGTTTTTGGTTTTGCTTTGGTCCTGCCGTAGATAGCTTGGTGCTGGTTCTGTATAAATAGAGGTTACATAGTAATCAATAAAGTAGAATTGATTTTTTTACAGTGATTGTCGCTTATTATGAACTAATAGCATGAACAAAAATTGCAGTCATAAAAGAAAAGTGCAAAGAAACCAAAATCAAAAACATTACCTGAAATCAGGCCCTTGATAGGCAAGCATCTCCTCGTCGGATTCCTTAATCTCCTTAAAAGACATGCTGTCAATTACAAGTTCATCTGGATAAGCAGAGCAGCAGAACTCCAAACCATGCCCTTCATTTTTGGTGAAATTAATAGTCAACGGTATGCTAGATTGAGCAGGGCTTTTTTTCTCACCTTCTTCACCACCAGCGCCTGCCCTCCTATCATGTTCAGGCTCCTCTCCAGTCACAAGACTCGGCATAGACACCAAAACTTCAATGTTCTCACCAAAGTATCTCCTTCTGAGAGTAATACAACTCTTGCCTTTCACATTTTGAATTTCAAATGGGAATCCTTCAGGAATCTCTTCAACCTACCATATTATTGTGGATTTTCTTTTGGTTTCAGTTGTTTTCCTCTACCAAAACAATGTAGATTGTACACGACTACTAAATGGAGAAAGATAAAAAGAGAGTGAGCAAAATCTTACCCGATCGTAGTCGTCGCACTCCTCAGCACACTTTATCTCGGCGTCGATAACACGGAGAAGATCGGCATCTGAAGGCGGCTTGCCGGCATTGGAAGAGAAATTATACACAGGGACGAGAATTAAGGGACTAGAATCAAGGTTTCGTCTAGATATGAGGCTGCTCCTCGGATTGGCAAAGGAGGGAAGCTGGCTATGGAAGCTTCTCGCAAAGGCTGCGCCGGCGGGAAGGAAACCCCATGAGCTAGTGCGACGCAGAACCCCGGCGAGTATCATTGCCCTAAGAAAGAAGAGAAGCACTGGGGTTTATTAAGGTCATTGTTATTAGCGCTACACTTTACATTTATTCTTAATTTTCTGTGTATTTTGAAAATACTTCTTGTACATATATTTTTAGGAAAAGTGTTCAACACGAAAGTTGTAGATCTCGACGTACATTAGAAAATATGTCATGTCTTCTAAAACAACACTACCACCCAACTCTTTATCCCACATGGTTCGGCTATATGGATCTTTTGTTGCCATGGTGTCCTGTCATATGTCATAATCTCATTAATGCATATGTACGTCATGTCTTCTCTCATATTTTCATCACAAGTCTTCATTGATCTATCGCTCCCTCGTTTAACATGTCTTGATGACTTGTCTCTCACAACGGTAAATAGGTCCCTCTAATGCTCTCCTTTGTACGTGTCCAAACCATTTTAGTCAAGCTTCTCACATCTTCTCTGCAATTGGTGATATTCCTGTCATATCCCAAATACATTCATTCCCCCGTAGGTTCTGACACAAGATTAGAATTCTATCTCTTCTAAAGTGATATATGCCCTCATGTCGATCCGAATGAATCATTCCACGGGTGTCCATCTTTGCTTGCTAAGCAAGAGATTTTATCCCTAAGCATTATCATCTCTGCAAATCTCATTTTGTGCTCATGTACACAATTCACAGCCCAACGCCCAGAACCATAGAGCATCATTGGTCTAATAGCAGTATGATTAGCATGAGCATCCTACCATCCTTCACAAATTCTTAAAAATCAAATTTAACCTAAATTGCAAATACTTCGTTAAATTTTATATTGTCTAAAAAGTTAAAATATATCTCTATACGAATTTCCTTTAAATTTTTGAAGTTTTAGATAATGTGACAATTATGACACTAACATAATTAGACATAAAATAATGTATCATTTCATAATTAGGAATAAAATAATACTAATAAAATTTATTATGTTTATAATAATATAGTAATACTCAATATTCACCCGCCTTCGAACTGACAAATCATCCAAACCGTTAAAAACTTAACGAAAGTTAATTTAAGAACTGTTGCGGACTAATTCGATGCCCCGGTCGGGCCGGATTTGTTCGAACCGTCTTAGCTCACGAGGCGGTCGAGCGCGCACACAGTCAATGAAAGCAGAAAGTTGACACAAGATGTGATGACGTGGAAAAACCCCTTAAATGGGTAAAAAATCACGTGACCGAGTCTGTGCCGATCAAATTCCACTAGATTTCGTTGATTACAGTGTGTTGGAGAATTGGGGCGACAGGCCGCTCCCGTTACAACTTGGGGGAGAGAGAGACTACGGCTCCCGACGGGCAACAGACTGCGCCGCGGGAGTAACTTGGGTGTTGAAATGCGTGGGATGACCCTGGTGCTCTGGCGCATGCGTTCGCGTATACTTGATGGCGACGGTTGTCTTCTTCCTTTTGCTTTTTGAGGACTTGGGCGTTTTCCTGCAGGTGGCGTGTTGGTGGAGCGCGGGTGGCCGCTGGTGGCCGCCGGTGGTTCACAGCGACAGGAGGCCGACTCGGGGAGGAGGCAGGCGAGCTCTCTCCAGAGGAAAAAGAAGGCAACCCGGAGAAGAGAAAAGATGAAGAATGAAGAGCCCATTGGGTCATTTTTATAGCCTCCAGGGGAGGATCGTGGCGGGCCCCACCACTAAAGTAGTGGGCTAGTGGGTGGTTACCCTCTTGATCGGACGGCGAGGAGAGTCTCCCCTTGATCGGACGGTGGGGAGGTTGTCCACGGCGATGGGCCGCCACGGTGGCGGTGGCGATAGTTGTTGAATGGGAGGCCATCATGATCTCTCATATTATGATGGAGATCATGGGGGGAGTGAGTTGACTAGTCAAACCCATGATCTCCACAATTGGAGGGATCATGAGAGAGATGGCTAAGTTCACACTCATTCTTATATAAATGTGGCTTCATCCCCATCAAGAACTATTTTAAATTTAAGTTAAATTTGAGGAACTGATTTAAGTATTTTGTTATTTTGAAATTATGTATTAAGAAATATTATTGATTTTTAAGATGTTATATCTTTATTATTTGTGATAGGCATGTCTTCATTATATATTTTTTTGATCATATCATTTTCTTTTTTTATCATGTCATTCATTTTATTTCAGATTTATTGGATACACGGATAATTTTGTAGACTTGAGTTAGCCCAACAATCCTAACGGATTCAACAGATAATTGACCAAAAAATCAGATTTTGTTTGGCCCGCGTAACTCGCTCCAATAGATCAAGATGGTGTCCGTCCAAATGGGCAGATGCCCACTTTGGATCAGGCACCTCCATCAGTAGAGGGGCTGACGAAGTCGCACTCTCGTGATCGCTAGATACCTCGGCAGTCAGACGTATCAGTAGTGATATTGTGCCCAATTTTGCTCCGGTAAGCTCGGACAAAAACGCCACCGTCGTAATATGAGTTTGCATGACAATGGCTATAACCACCACCACCAACAACAAAAAAACTAATTTTGAGTATGAACGTGGAAGGAGTTCTTTAGAAGAGGTATGCCATTCACGGACAACCACTCACAATCACCGCATTCACAACCACCACGTTCATGATCACCACCAAACGAACCCTTTGCCTTTTTAAGCTTTTTGTTCTATCCTGCTATTTATTGACTTCCCGGATGATATAACCTTATTGTGTTTGGTCAGGTGGTTTTATCATTTTTCAGTTTTTTCCTACATAAAAAACATGTTATTTAGATCCTCCTCTCATCATATTTCACCACATGAATATGTAGACATTGATGAATCCGCCGCCACCCCCCCCCCCCCCCCCCCCCCCAATCAAGTTTCCCTGAGAAGCCGCCGGAAAATTGTGCCTAGATGGTAAAGGGTGTTTATGGTACATGGTAAAATCTGTGGCCAATGCCAGTTTATTAGCATTGTAAATGTGGGGCACTATGCCGCCACACGGTTCAGTACCATCTGTTTTCGGCGAACTGATTCATAGTGGTCAGAATTGAGCAAGAACAAGCCCATTGTGTACGTATTGATCCTAGGAGTACAGTACCGCAGTCCGCAGCTCAAGAGTTCTTTACCCAAAAATGTCATTTCAGGTCATTTTGTAGCTCAATCTGTCGATAAGTCGAGATTACCTAGATTCTAACTAAGCTCGTGAATGAGATCAACTGAACCAGTTAAGGTACACCTGGGTAGTTCTAGTTCAAATGACGGCAGAAATACGGGATGTTACAGTTGGAGTCTTAACCGCAACAACATACGCGGGAACACTTCCCAAGGATCAATCCCCCCTTGAATACAAAACTAAATATTTTCATAATTTAGTTATTTCTACATTCTTCAACATAATCATGCAAGACAAAATTATAAGCTGCAAATATATTAAATTCTCCAATCTCAGTAGAGCCTTGTCATTGAAGCAAAGAACATATAAAGTCTTAGCAGCAAAGGGAAAATAACATAAAATGTCAAATTATGTAGAAATCAAAGACAAACAGGTACAGCAAGTAACAGGAGCACGCATGAGAATTATAGAGCGAGGATCGTCCAGTACTCGATCATATCTCGCCGTCCCAAACCTCATCCACACTTTTATATAAGCCCTGATTGTTGACAAAGAATTGTCCTCTCAACAACCTGGCCTGCAAACCAAAAGAGAAGACGACGGTCTGTCAAGTGTCAACCAGAATGTTGTTAAATACAAAATTTAAGTGAGAACTCCAAAAGTGAGATATGAAACTGGTTGCAAAATGGTGCAGTATATGATTGATTAACGGCTCTTTTAGTTGTTTGTAGAATGAAAACATTATCATTCAGTGAGAACCATTTTTAAAGGATTTTTAGGGTTGTTTGTTGAAGAATTTGAAATTCATATGGATTATTTATAACTACACCCTGCCAAATGATGGAGTTTAAAGGATATTATTTCACAAAACATATTTTTTTATTGCAACCAATTAAATTACAAGAGATCTAGTTTTTTTATATATAATAAATTTGTGAGATATTAGATATGCTTCCCCACTTTTTTTAGAGAAGGAAAAAAATAATAAAAAAAATCACAGAGACAGCGAGAGACTGGTGCACTGTCGAGATGGGGCATGAGGGAACCAGTGCACGAGGGCATGTTATATATATGGGAAATACACGCTTTTGTGAATTATTCATCTTGCAAATTTTACGCATTTTATTGCAATTTTATAACATTTATAATTGAATTAATTTATGAATTTTTTTCTTCAAATCTGGGAAGAGAAAGGTGGAATCGTCGAACAACGCCGACATGGATGGAGTGGATGATGGCATGATGGGGTCAATGACTGCGAGGACGAGTTCATCGGAGTGATCTGATCGTTGGACAGGAATGTCGTCGGGTGATTTCACGAAGAGCCATTGTACCCCAGCGCAATAAAACAGGAGCTCGATGGGCCAGCAAAAAAACAGCCATTATACCCCAGCGCAATAACCATTCAAAAAGGAGAAAACAAACTGAACTTCATTCACGATTATGTTGAAAACTAGTTTTCTTTTCTTGGTGGCAGTCATAACTACTGGCATGACAAAGATACATTTTATGACGGCGGCATTTTTACCCAAATTCAACGGAGCAAAAACACCGCACCAAACAGAGGCTAAGTTATAGCGCATAGGTATGAGAATTGGTTTTTATCCCGAAGCCACTCTGCCGGAGGAACGCATGGTGCCAATCTCATATAGTCATATGTCTTCCTCTAGAGATGTTGAAGCCTCCAGACGCATCCTGTCTCGATGCCTCTTGTCCCGACACCTCTTGTCACAATGTCCCGTCACTTCTCCAACCACCAACAGTAGCTTCTCACGACACTCTATGCACTTCCAACTGATTCCTTTGATTCATGCCCTAGCGAGGGCCATCTTCCACAATTGACCTTCCCCTCTGTCCCAATCCTTTTATGCTACACCACAGGTCCTCAACCTCCCCCCCCCCCCCCCCCACACACACACACACCACCCCAATCAACAGCCTCCTTTTCTTCATTAGTTTACCACAAGCCTGCTGCTCAACTTCCCTACTCAACCGTAACCCCTCAAACTCCCACCAACAACCCTTTCACTTCTCCAGCCACCACAACTCCACTGCTTACCTTCCTGGCTCCACCACATCACTAGCTCTGTATCCAATTTCATCACACTCATTGTTTTTATCGCTAAATCACACTCATTGTTTTTATCGCTAAATTACCGCTCCCTCCTTCTTCTTCTTCAGTTCAGATTTCACTGTGAAATCTGGACTGATTTCAGTCCAGATTTCTGTGAAAGGTTGATTTGGACGCACCATTGTGCTAATTTTCGAGCATTTTAATGTTAGATACACACCATTGTGTTGCTGGAATCCATCGTGAAGGGTTGATTTGGATCTCCAATCGTCTTGTGTTGCTGGAACACATCATTGGTAATTACTCTTGTTCCTCGGTTTTCTGTTTTAGTTTGCTTAGTAGTTAGGAGGCCCACCCGCCTTCAATTGGACGCGGTGTGTGTCTCCCTCGGTTCATTGCGAACCTCCGGGTCGATTGTGTTCGTCTCCGACATATTTTTTTGCATTAGTAATCAGACATGCGAGTCTGGATTTAGGCATGTTGTGTGAAGCCTACCCGTGGCGGTAAGCCTGGATCGGTGATGTTCGTGATGTGCATATCGATTAGTTCTAGTCGCGCTAACAGGAATGTCCCGTCAATTTTATGCAAAAAAAAAAAAAAATCGGGGCCGCTGCCCCCGAACCCCGGCTCAGGGTGCGCTGCCCTCCCCGAACCACCCGAATTGACAGTACTTAGATTATGCCTGTGCGACTTCAAAATCCTAGTTCCGCCACTGGATGTGACTACGAAAGACGCGAACCAGGAGAGAGTATGTGAACATGTTGTATGTAGTCATAGAGCAGTAAAAGGGATTGTGGAGGTTAAGGTGAAATAAAGGTGGACTTTGGTGATTGGAGAGAAGGATACGGACGCATAGGGATGATCATGTTTTGTTTTATGACAGCGGGGAGACCGATGTCGAGAAAGGTTGCGGTGTCGAGTTGGTACATAGGATTTTGTGGTGGAAGAGAGTTAGGAGTAAAAATGGATAAGGAGCTGGTAACTTCAAGTGGTGGAGGGTCTTTGATCTTGTGACCGGGAAGGGAATTGAGGGCATGGGTAATGTCGTGAAGAATGTAGCGAAGGCACATAAGAGCAAAATTGGAAGTTGTGTATTGGAAAAGGTGGAGATGAGTATATTGGAAAGGTAAGTGTATCAGAAAAGGTGTTACAAAGACGGAGACGGGCAAGGGATGAGGAGACGGGGACATGGTGCATATGACGACGTCGAGAATGATGCACCAATCAGCTTTATATGTTATTATCGCATTTGTATTTTGGGCCGTGGGTTATTTACCGTTTTCCCCTGTGTATCTCAGAACTAGACACTAGTTATGCCTATGTGTGTATCTCATTGGAACTATCTTGGAGTGAGATCAATTTTTGGAGAAGCCCCAGGGGCTGAAATCCTTCTCTGTTGTTCTTCTCGACTCCTCTCCCTCCTTCAACCCTAGCACATAACAAAAGGTGGCGTGAGTGTAGTTGTAAAGGAGAGGATGAGGTAGGGTGTGATGGTGAACCAACATGTTGTCGTATGTGTTTGAAAGTTTGTGGGTGTACTTTATTTGTTGTTTTCGATAAATAGTTGATCTTTTGTGGGAGGGGGAGGGGTAAAGAAGATGTATGTGGTGGATGTGGGGTGCAACGAATATGTAAAATGAATTACTAGTAGTGGACCGTGGTAACTTTTGGATGATCCTATTTAAAATGTGGTCAAAAGATCCAATTTGACAACAACGAAGAGAAAAGATCGGAGTGATACCAAAAGGATGTTGGATCGTGAACTATTTGCCATGAGAGGGAGATGGATAACATGTCGTCTAAGCTACTATTATTAAAAACTAAGTATACTATTGTTATCTATATCTTCAAGTTCATCTACCTCCTCAAAAATGACCGAGCAAAAAGAAAGAGCTAGTGATTCAGCTTTCTGCTTCTAGTGAAGATTGCAGAAGTAAAGATGAAGTGGTGAGTAGATCAATCACTCTACAAACTTTAAGTTGATTAGCCTCAAAATAGAAATGAAAGAATGTCAATATGTGTTTTTTTCTTTTGTCAGCCCTTTTAATGTCGTTCCCTTTTCTTTAAGCCATCCAAATGCGTCAAGGATATGGAGAATGATATGAATGTAGAAACGAAGATTCTTTAAAAAAAACCTAGGAGCTTGTCCCAAAACTTAAATACGTGCCAAGATGGTGACTTGCAATGGGTCTTCAAGATGAAGAATGTCAATGGTAGAATTGAAAAATACAATGTCATGCTCATTACTTGAGGTTCCTCCTAAAAACACGAAGAATGTTTATTTACAAATTCCCAGACCTACAAATTCAAGGTGAAACACAAAATTACTATCTAAGTTAACAATCAAGCCAATTGGCCGGTAATGCAAATAATAGATCATAATATTTCATTCGTGAGAAGGTGCTTGATAGAATTTCAATGTGGTTGGAGTGAGAAGAAAAGACAATTACTAATATCTTCATCATACCTCTATGTTGCATGAGAATGGGGACGGGATACGCGATACGATATGGATGTAGGAAACATTATTTTCAAAAAACTTAGGGTACAAGATACATTCTGAAAAATTTAATTATTTAAATATAAGTACAAATTAATATAAATACATGTGTGACATTCACATCTTATTCATTGTTTATAATATCCTGCATACCATCCATCGTGCATCATAATTCATAGCATCCTCAAGGTACAAGTGTTCACACCATATCACCACCACAATCTTTAAGTTAATGGTCTATTTCAGAGGCTAAAATACTTCTCATCACGCATACGATGTCTATAACAAATCCAAGAATCATCACA
The DNA here is from genome assembly GCA_039583875.1 of Platanthera guangdongensis. Taxonomy (NCBI): domain Eukaryota; kingdom Viridiplantae; phylum Streptophyta; class Magnoliopsida; order Asparagales; family Orchidaceae; genus Platanthera; species Platanthera guangdongensis. The sequence goes on from CM077161.1 coordinate 166,102,883, forward strand.
CAAAGTCCATTAGAAGTCAAGGTAAAAAAGGGACATACATTAACTCTTACACCAAGTTACTCATATCATATTTTTGCATCCATAGTCACCCATATACAAATATCGTACACTACAACATACAAAAGGACAATGAACCCAAATAAAAAGGCTAGTACATGGGTGCAACAAAACAAGATATGTACTAGTCCACTATTTTTCCATCGGTTGCATCATCCCATCGCACGGACATCACTATTTTCTTTTAGGGTGTTCGCATACAACAAGTAAGAGTTTTATGGCAAAAGTTGTCACACTGATAACAAACAAGAGACAACCACTACTTCTTGCTATAATGATGGCTTGAGCCCTCAGTCGTAGACTTGACATGAACTCTTATGGCCTCTTCGTACCAACGTCAAGGAATTTTGGACCTTCAATTACTTCTTTCGCATGCCTATGAGCTCTGCGGATGTCAAGTTCTAAATACTGAGCAGATACAAGCTATGCATCAAAATTCACGAATTTGGCTTTCATACAAAGGGGGCTTCCACTCTTCTAGCATCCCGGTGAAGAAAAATTGTGTTTTTCCCTCACCAACAACAACATCCTCTGCATAATGACTTAATTGCAAGAACTCTTGGAGATAGGACTACATGGACAACTCTTTCTGCCTCAACATCAAAAAATCTTATCGCAACATGAGGAGAGTATTCGTCGGGATATATTGTTCCAAAAATACGACAGAAAACTCATCCAAACTAATGTGTGCTAAGGATTGTCCAACAAAATATCAATTGCATTGCTCCCACCACCAAATATTTGTATCTCCAAATAGCATGAAATATGCGAGCGACCTTCATTTCCTTGAGGACTTCTGACGTAACCACAGACTCTTGATCCATATTAACCAATCCTATGCAGAAGTAGGCGAAGCAACTCATGTGAACAAAGGCGGGTTGAAACCCAAGAAAAATTTCAGCAGTCCAAGACTACTTCACAGTGCTTCTCTGCCAACAACATTGACATCTAAGTACAGACTCCCACGTACTGACCAAGGTAGCTATCGGTTCGCAACTACTGGGTTCGGTGCTCCACCATCGGTAGTATCATCCCGAATGGGCGAGGACACACCATCAACACTGATCACCTAGTATAGAAAAAGATGACTTCAAACATCAATCCGCTAAGAATCATAGCAACCCAAAAGGGTAAACAAACAACACAACAAAGTACACTCAGGTCCAACATACATTACATCCTACATGGACAGTTCTTCCTCAAACAAGGGATTCCTCAAGGCTTAAGACTCTTCAATCCATCCAAGATGCTCTCAAACTCATAAGGTTCCAGCCATTCCCTCTTGAATTTGCGTAAACCTCCTCTAGGATCGCTCAACCTAACTCTGATACCAATTTATAACCCTCACTTGTATTCGCCATATAGTATGGATCCATCTAGGCCCTCATAGTATAGAACGTCAACAAGTGGCATATATAAGAAGGTAACTAGAACAATTAACATCTCAGAGTACTAAAATATTTACAGTGGAAGTTGACTAAAGCCAAACCAGATCATGTACATGTACTAAGCCACCATAAAATTTCAACCTCCCAATAATACAATAACATGTTACATTCATTTACAAGAGTTGTTTGCATGCCCTTTAGATTTGCTAATGATTATTGAATTAGTAATCTTTTTCCTTATCTAGGTGATCGGTGCTGATGATGGGTCTTCGCCCATTCGGGAGGACACCTCTGATGGCGGAACAACAAACTCCGTAGTTGTCAATCGATCACCAACAGTAATTGCCTTGGTCAATACACAAGATCTTGTACTTGGTATCAGTCCTATTGGTGGAGCCGTGGAGGAGCACCATACAATGGTCGTGGATTGTTGTAATCTTTCTTGGGTCTCAACCCACCTCTATTCACAGAATTTGGTTCACCTACTTTTCCATAGGATTGTCTAGCAAGGATCAAGGTTCTGTTGGTTACAATGAAAATCCCCAAGGAGATGCTCACTTTTGCATCTTTCATGTTATTTGGACATGCAAAGATTTTGTGGCAGAAGCAGCGCAATGGATGTTATGTTGGACGATCATTAGCACACATTAGTTTCCATGAGTTTTCTGCCGCGTTTAGGGAATGATATGTCCCGGCGGCTACTCGCCTTATGTTGCAAGAAGACATTGAGGATGAGGCGGGAAGATTTGTATGTGGAATATTATCTCTAGGAGTTCATACGGTGAAGTCGTTATGTGGAGGATGTCATAGTTGGTGATGAGGAATAGGCGTAGTTTTTCTTCAAAGGGTTGTAGGACGAATGGAAGCCCCCTTTCAGTGAAGCCAAGTCCATAGGTTTCAATGCATTGCTTGCATCGGCTCGGTATTTGGAACTTGCATCCGCAGAGCTCAAAGGCATCTAGAAGAAGTAATTGAAGGTCAAAAATTTGTTGGTGTTGGTACGAAGAGGCCACGGGTCAGTGAGCCAAGAGTTAATGTCGAGCCTATGGTCAGTGAGCCAAGAGTTCATGTCGAGTCTACGACTGAGGGCTCAAGACAACAATGTGGCAAGAAGAAGAGGTTGTCCCTTATATGTTATCAGTGTGACAAGTTTGTCCATAGAGCTCGTACTTGTCGTATGTGAGCACCCTACAAGAAAATGGTGACGACCGTGCGGCGGGATGAACTGGCAGATGGAAAAGCAGTGAACTAGTACATATCTTGTTGTGTTAACCCCCTGTACTGGCCTTTTTATTTGGGTTTGCATCTCTTTTGTATACTCTGATCTATGATATTTGTATATAGGTGACAATGGATGCAAAAATATGATATAAACAATTTGGTCTAAGGGTTAGCATATGTACCTTTCTTTGCTTTGACTTTTAATGGACTGTGTAATGATTCTTGGAGTTATCATAAACTTTATATGCATGATGAGAAGTTAATTGTAGCCTCTGAAAGAAGACCACTAACTGAAAGATTGATCATGTGGTGGTGATATGGTATAGGTATTATACCTTGAGGATGTTATGATGCACGATTGATCAATTTGCACTTGCCAGTTACTCTGGTTAACCATGTGATGAACTTGAGAAATGTTTGATCCTAAACAGATGTGCTTTGGTGTAAAATGAAACTTTTGAAGGTTTGATGACATATGATTATTTCAATTGTACTGTTGGGCTGTGTTGTGGATATCTTCCGACATAGCCGACATGTCGACCGACATAAAGGTTTTATGGACAAAATGATACGTTCCCGATTTATTTTTTACAAAATATTATTTTGGAATATATCCTCTGATATGCATGTTATTGACCGATATATTCGCTGATATATCGACTGATATATCCCGATATTTTATCGATTGCTTTTTTTCAGTTTATTTTAATTAGTATCTTTGGTCTAATAGACAATAGACTAAAATTGTTTCATTGTTTAGGTTGTTTTTCACTTCATCTGGCTTTCTTCCTTGCTCAAGTACGTCATCGACGCCAATTATGCATGGTCTTTGAATAATGTACCAAAGATTCTTTATCTTTCATTGTCATCGACAACATCCCGACATTTTGCTTCCTCCTTTTTTATTTAACGCATTATACCATTATTACTTGTGTAACACAAAATGTTTATATTAGTTTGATCAATTTAGGAGTTCAATAAATATCAAATTATTAATATATTAATATATATAAATTTAAAAATGATTAAATTTATAAATAATTACATATATTTCATATATCAGAGATATATGAAATATCTCTGATATATCCTCCGACATATTAAAACCGACATGAAAAATCTAAACCGACGTGTCTTTGATATCCGACATATACAACATTATTGTTGGGTAACAATGGACGTTATTCCCTGTCATAGAATAGTTGTCTTAACCTGTTGTGATTTGGGAGATTCTAGTGGTGTCTAATTGTTTTAACGCAACGGTAAATGACCCTTGGACGGGTTAAAAATGTTTTTGTGCAGGGCAATAGCATATGGTAACGTAAGTGGAGGCCCGATGCCAACTTACATGGTGACTTTAGAGTGATATATGTGGCTCTTTGCTATATGCAGTCATGACCGATATGATTGTATGTAGGATTTTATTCGCGTTGTAATTTAGACTGATGCAATGGAAATGTGGTAATGGTGTACAATCAATGATTAGTTTGTTGATTGGAATGATTGTAAATTTTGGGACAGTTTTTTAAAGGGAGAGAATTGTAGTTCCCTGAATTTCATATCCTAGGTCATCCTTCATGGTGGTTGTTATGTGTGTCACTTGAAATTGTAGTGAACGTCGTGTAAACTGCTCAATTTATCAAATCATATTGCTAAAATTTATTCCTAATTGAATCAAGTTATACACGCAACATATAGATTAGGTATGTTCATGTCAACCCGACTCCACTTACATAGTCTTGCATTAGCGTCTGTCCACTTTCACAGCCTACCTTGCGTAAGATTTAGACCAAGTAACTTGACGACCCTAAACGCACGATCAACTAACTTAATGTAAATCTCAAAATACAAGTTTAAAAAATAAAAATAAAATACATTAAAAAATGAAAAAACGTGATAAACGCGTTGGAGGTCTCAGATCATCCATCTAATAACCCAAAAGTCATCAATTTCATAAATCTCTCAAATATGATACAATCGATCTCATTAGTAAGATTGTAAATTTGCAAGTTTCTCTTTCATTCTTCGATGATTTTCTTCTATTTGTGGGAGTGTATATTGGGCTATTATTGTTTTCTACACAGAAATGTCTATACTTTGTGTATAAAAAATGGATGGTTTGTATGCTAAAAACCACAAACAAACAAAATGATCACAGAACAAATCATCCTATGCTTTGAAAAACAGAATTTACCTGTGGAATAGTGGAGAACTTTGCAAACAGCTCATCAGGTATAGACCAGTCAAACACATTAAAGTTTTCCTTTATTCTTGATTCTTTAATGCTCTTTGGAAGTACACTGTTACCAGCTTGAATTCCCCATCGAATAGCTACTTGTGCAGCAGTCTTCCCCAAATTCTCTGCCACTTCTATTATAACAGGGTTTGAAAGAACATTCCCTTCAATCCATTTTGCCCCTGGAGAGCCAAGAGGAGAATATGCCTACATAGAAAACAAACGATCTTTTTTTCATACAGTAGTGATGAGGTTGTAATACTGTTAAGAATGCTAATTATCCAACTTACAGAAAGGTGAACCCCCCTTGCTTGACAAAAGGAACGCAACTTCTTCTGTTGCCAAAGAGGATGAGATTCAACCTGGTTTACGGCAGGTGGAATACGCGCGATACTCAGCAAATCATCCAATTTCTTGGTGGAAAAATTGCTCACACCAATAGCACGAGCCTTGCCGGTATCATAGAGCTTCTCCATTGCATTCCATGTGCTAGGTATATCGGATTGGATAACGTTTTCCGCCTTTAAACTTGACCCCTTTTTGATTCGGAATGGCCAATGGATCTTTGAAAGTTGGGTTAGAAAAAGTTAGATGAAAAGAAATACCTTGGAAAGGAAGAAATGTTTCCTCTATTAATATGAAGAAAAGTCAAGATAAAGTCAGCATCCTTGCAATATTACATTGAAATAGTATATTCCACAGGAAATCACTGTAAACAATAATCAGTTATATTTAAGATACTAATAATTGATTTAAGAATTCGCAAACTTCTCTTTCTTTCAATTATGTTAGACTAGAAAATAAATTATGGTAAAAGAAGAGACATACCAAGTAAAGATCCACATAATCCAGCTGTAAATCTTTCAAAGTTAAATCAATTTCTTCTGCTACATCTTCTGGAGCATGGCTATCACACCTGCAAAATCATTGTCTGTTTTGTCAAGACGTAGGATAGAATCGAATGGTGGATACTTAAGTTGCAAATACAGTATCCAAAAATAATGAAATAGTTTCCACATGAACTTGCTAATTTTATTCCAAATATGCAATCACAGATTTAGAATCAAGAAAAAAGAAAAGAGACGAACCAGAGCTTTGATGTAATAAACAAATCATCACGTTTTACAACCCCATCGTCAAACAATTTCTTCAATGACAACCCAATCTGAAGGCACTGTAAACCTTATCAGAAAGTCATATGATTGAAAAAAATATATAATATTTACATTTTCAAAGAAATGGCGGGAAAGGAAAACAAAATCAAGCATCCAATTCTAGACTAATCTGCAAATTAAGAAATCATGGACAGTTAAAAATACAACAACACTCAAAGACTTTATCCCACTATAATGGGGTCGGCTATATGGATCCTTTGTCGCCATTGTGCCCTATCTTTAGTCATAATCTCACTAATGCCTAACTACATCATGTCTTTCCTTGCAGTTTCATTCCAAGTGCTTATTGGTCTACCCCTCACCAATTTAACATGCCTAGTGATTAAATTCTCCAAACATCTAACAGGTGCCTCTAATAGTTTCCTTCGTACATGTCCAAACCATCGGAGTCGAGCTTCTCACATCTTCTCTGCAATTGGTGTCACTCATGTCTTATCCCTGATACATTCTGTCAAACCGTGACGAATGATTTCATTACCTTGAATAATAAAAGCCATCTCTGTATACAGAGGGTAATACATTAGGAAAAAATAAAATATGAATAATCAATTAGTTTAACACTCCCCCTCAAGTTGGGCATGTAATTTTCTTCATGCCCAACTTGCTAATAATCGACGCAAATATTTTTTCACTCAATGCCTTGGTGATAAAATCTGCAAGTTGTCCCTCCGAGTGAAGGAAGGGGTACATATCATCTCTTTCATAATATTTTCTTTAAAGAAGTGTCAGTCAACTTCAACGTACTTGGTGCGGTCATGCTGGACAGGGATTCTGAGCAATGCTGATTGCAACCTTATTGTCACAATACAAATTGAAAGGGTCGGTTTCCAATAAACCAAAATCATTCAAGAGGGAACAAAGTCACATACCCTCACATATAACATAAGTCATGGCTCTAAACTCAAACTCCGCACTAAAGCGAGCCACTACATGTTTTTTGCATCTCCAAGTGACCAGATTAGCCCCAACAAAAGAACAATATCTTGTAGTAGATCTCCTATCATCAACTGATCCGGCTTAATCATCATCAGTATATATTTCAATTTTTAAGTGATCACTGGGAGAGAATAAAATTCCCCTACCAGGCGAGGGGTCTTCAAATACCTCAAAATTTTGTGCACAACATCAAAATGTCTGACTTTAGGGGAATGCATGTATTGACTTACCACTACTACTGCATATGAAATATTGAAGGGTATGAGATAGGTAGATCAATTTACCTACCAACTTCTGATAACCAGAAATATCTTCCACTAACTCATCATCACGTTCAAGTTTGTGGTCTACTTTAATAGGAGTATCAACAGGCATGCAACCACTCATTCATGTTTGTTTTAATAAATCAAGGACATACTTCAGCTGTGAAATATGAATACCATATTTTGATCTTGGTACCTCAATCCCTAGAAAATATCTCAACTTACTCAAGTCTTTCACTTCAAATTCACTAGCAAGTTTGAGTTTAAGGGCACAAATCTCATCAATGTCATCACCAGTAATAACCATATACAATCAGAAAAGGCACCTTCATCTCTTTGTGTCTCATAAATAGAGTGTGATCAGCGTGACTTTGGGTATACCCCAATGAGATCATGACTTTGTGAGGTTTCCCAAACCAAGCTCTCGGAGATTGTTTTAACCCACATAGAGCTTTCTTCAATTTACACACTTTCCCTTCAGAGCCGATAGGGACAAGACCTGGAGGCATCAACATATAGACTTCATCTTCCAACTCGTCGTGAAAGAAAGCATTCTTTACATCTAGCTATTGAAGATCCCACCCTTTACAGGCGGCACAGAATAATAAGACCCATATTGTATTCATTTTTGCCACATGAGCAAAAGTCTCTTGGTAATCAATACCATGAGTTTGGGTGTAGCCTCTTACCACCAATCATGTCTTGAATCTCTCCACAATACCTTCAGAGTTCTGCTTTACTGTAAAAATTCATCGACAACCAACTGTCCTCTTGCCATGAGGGAGATCGACCAGGTCCCATGTATAGTTCTTTTCTAGAGCTTGCATTTCCTCCATCGCCTTTGTCCATTTTGGGCAACCAAAGTGCCTCATGCCATGTACCAGGAACAAACACAGAAGAAAGAGAAGAGACGAAGGCTTTATTGGAAGAGGATAAAGAGGCATATGACACATAGTTAGATAACGAATGTCAAGTGGATAATCGTATACCTTTTTGGAGGGAAATAGGTACTTTTTAAATGTTGTAGAAAAATCCGGTGGTGGCTCTGATATTATGGGATGTGATTGAGTGTTTGATCTTTGCTTCTCCGAGTGTACACTTGCAACTCCTTCTTTGGGATATCTTTGGGAATATCTTCACTCCTCCCCCCCCCCCCCCCCAAGTGGTAATGTATGGAGGAGGAATAGGAAGAGGAAGCGTAAAAACACTCACTTCCAAGTATGAAGACTCCCCCTGAAGTGAGGACTCATAATAGGAGGTACTTTTATGAGAAGGAACATCCATGGAGACAAATATTTTTCTGCTTGAAGGATGATAACATTTGTACCCTTTTTGTGTAGGGGAATAACTAATAAACACACAACGAAGGGCACGAGGATCAAGTTTTGTTTGAGTAATGTTATGAACATGAACAAAACATAAACACCCAAACACACGGGGTACAAGAGTTAGGGGAGGGATACCTAGGGTATGACTTAGTTATTACAGGCGCAAGGCGCACCAAGACGCAAAGGGGTCTTGGAGCCTAGGCGCAAGACTCAAGGCGCAGACGCGCGCCTAGCAAATACAAGGCGCAACCACATTCATTTTAAAAAATCATCATCAAACAATATTTCAGCTTCTCGATCAAATTTTTTATTTATTCTACTAATTAATCATTCATTATTATTGTTTATATCTCTTAAAAAATATAATCAATGTAGTCATTTGCATCATATATAAGTCTTAACGCACAATTATCTTTCACAAATACTAAATCAATAAAAAATTATTGAGTTCTTACATTATTTTTTCTTAATTTTTGAATAAAAAAAATTGCAACAAAAAACTCACTCAGACGCACCTTTTATTTTTCAAATGCGCAAATAAGACGCACATAGGCACAAACCTTTAAGCCTTAGGCGCGCCTTTGATAACTAGGGGTATGAAGAAGAGTGTGATTGTCCAGATGACAGGATAGCATACGATTGATGAGGTAAGCAGCGGTAAGAAGGGAATCACCCCAATATTATTTTGGAAGAGACGTAGTAAATAACAAGTATCATGTCACTTCAAAAAGATGATGTTTTTTTTGTTCAGCAACACCATTTTGTGCAGAAGAATGAACACAAGTGGTTTGATGAATAATGTCATGATCACTCAAATAATTTTCAAATTTGGTATCTATATATTCACAACTATTATCACTGCGAAGAATTTTAATGGTGGCAACAAATTGAGTATAAATCTTTTTTTAAAAAATTTTGGAAAAGAGGGAACACTTCATTTTTACTATGCATCAAATAAACTCACATAGTGTGAGAGAAATAATCAATGAAAGTAACAAATCAATGATAACCAGAGATCAAAGCTACAGGGCAAGGGTCACATACATCACTATGAATAGTATGAAAAGGTACAACATAAGGCTTAGACACGTGATTGAAAGAGATATTTTTATGCTTAGCAAGCTCACAAACATCACACATAAAAGTTTTAAAAACAGAAGATGAAAACTGGGAAATAACGTCTGCATAGTAGAAATAGAGAGATGGCCCATACGACGACGTCAGGTAGCCAACTGAGGAAGTTGGTGAGCATGAAAGGCCTGAGAGACAATCATCTTCTTCGTCTGCATAATTTGGAGAAAATTATTCACAGATTCCAGCGATCCCTCCACGGTGCCGACTCTGCGGAACCCTAGGACGGCTCCTAGGCTTGTATCTTCTCCCAAGATTTTCCCTAACCCTATGTCACTTTCCCCCTCCAAATCCCCTTGCCACCACCTCTCATCCCCCCCCCTGCCCCCCCAATCCATTCCGTGCTGTCCAAATTAAGTTCAATCTTTTGTTACCTTCATTCCACTGTTCAAAATGAAATGTACTATTCATTTCATATAGTTTCCTTTTTCTTCCTACCTTTCCACCGCCGGCCGGCAGCAGTCTGCCGCCCCTTTTCCTTTCCCACCACCTCCTGTTCCAGGACATCCCCGTCCAGGCCTTCCCCTCATCCCTTAGCCACCGCCTCCCCTCTCAGACCCGCAGTTGTTGCCCCCTCTCAAAACCACACCAATCCAAGCCGCCAGCCCTCTTCACGTGGATCCACCGACCCTAACTCACCCCTTCCGAATCAGTACGGATCCAGGAATTTCAGCCGCGATCCAATCTCATATTGTCGGATCTACCCTTCCCCTCCCGGATCTATCCATGTGTGACCGGATTTATCCATTTTCGGTCTGATTCCGTCATCCACCGCCGACAGTAAAGGACAGGTTTTGGCCTCGTTCGGGACTGATTAGTGACTTTCCATATATGGCGTGCCCGAATCGGAAATCGAACTCCATAGATGTGTCCGGACTCGCGTTGCGAATCGATTTGATATATGACTTCATTATTTTTTGTGTATTTTAGTGTATTTTGAGTGGCCCCACCTCCGGCCAAACATAGCTGTCAAAGATGGGATGCCCTACACTTTGTTTTATTATAATAGACTCGTAGTGGGCTGGTTTAGGTTATTGCAGAATTTGGAGAAAATTATTCTCGGATTCTTGTGATCTCTCCACGGTGCCGACTCCGTGGAACCCTGGGTGACAACTCATAGGCTTGTATTTTCTTCCCCAAGATTTTTCTTCCTACCTTTCCACCGTCGGCTAGCAGAAGTCCGCCGCACCTTTTCCTTTCCCACCACCTCCCGTTCCAGGCCTTCCCCCATCCCGTAGCCACCGCCTCCCCTCTTAGGCTTGCGGCCGCTGCCCCCTCTTAAAACCTCACCAATCCAAGCCGCCAGCCCCTCACGTGGATCCACCACCCTAACTCCCCCTTCCGGATCAGTTCCAGATCCGAGAATTTCAGCCCCGGTCGGATCTCATATTGTCGGATCTACCTTGCCCGCCCGGATCTATCCACGTGTGGCCGGATCTATCCACGTGTGGCCGGATCTATCCATTTTCGGTCTGATTCCGTCATCCGCCGTCGAGGACAGCCACTTCCATCATTTCCACATCGCTGGTTCCACCTCTGATCGTCGTACACGCATCTTCGGCCCCAAATTCTTCAAGCCTTGGTCAGCCCACTATTTGGTGAGATTTTGTTGTACTGGGTTATTATTTTCAGCATATTTGTATTAGATTGGTCATTATATTAGTTTGGATATCTTGTATTGTGGTGCTCTGTTAGATAATTATAGTGATTTACAGGGTTCATTTGTTGCGCGCTCCTTCTTTAGCCCTCCACGCGGAGGAAAGCATAAGCTTGTTTCGCCCAAATTAATTATTGTGTCTTGCTGTGAATTTGTTTGCGTTGAATGTTTTAATTTATTATCTAACTGTGATTTACCTGTCGGACTTTTTGCATAACATGTAAAGTTAGGTCACCATTTTTCCGCCGCCCATAGATTCGCTCTACGAAGATTGGTATCAGAGTCAGGTTACGCGCACTTTTCAATACGCAGTCGTAGAGTTTATAGGTTTTTCATTATGTCAAGGTGTCACAATTATTCCTCTCCTCACTTTGGAGGTCTCGAGTCCACTTACACCCGCTCTCACAGAGCCTCGTCAGGGAGATCCTCATATTACTACGACGATTATTCTAGATCGCAACACACCACTTTTAGAGATCGTGTTGACCCACTGACACGACTCCAGTACACTAGAGACGATCAGTATGATGATTGTCGTCGTTCATATCCTTGCACGCAAGCAGATCGTGTTGATCATTCGACTCGACTCGATTATCTTAGAGAAGACTATTATGAGGATTGTCGCTTTGAGAGAGATCTTGAGAGTCGGTTTGATATTGTTGCCCCTTCATTTGACAGTTCATCGAGTCCCGAGTCTTTCAGTTATTGGCTCGTGGACATATAGTACTATCTTGATCATTTTGAGTTATTCGGTGAGTGCCGCGTCAAGTTTGTGAAACTTAGACTTTTAGATCAGGCGAGGGCAAATTGATCTAGCATTGAGAGGACCCGAGAGCGAGACCGTCTTCGTCCAATCACTAGTTGGGTGGACATAAAGCGTACATTGTGTCAGAAGTATCTGTCTTCATCGTATCAAAGTCACTTGCTCGACCAATTATTTTCCCTTCAGCAAGGATCCATGTCGGTCGCTGAGTACCAGGATTGGCTCGATGAGTTAGTTGTGAGGAGTGATATCCGAGAGGACCCAGCCATGACCACTTCCCGATTTCGGTATGGGCTTCGATCAAACATTCGTACTAAGGTGATTTATCATAGCTCGAAGTCCCACGAGTCGACAAATCAGCTCGCCCTCGTTTTGAACAGTCTTTGAGATCTGCAAGAGCTAGTCGGTTAGATCCTCACCTTGACCTCCGCAGTACGAGCTCCTCCCACACCGAGGACACCACTTTTAATAACATTGTTCTGTCAGACACGACAGAAGTGATACCTGTTGCGGATTATTCTCACCACAGTGAGATGCTTAGCCCAGTGAGTGACCTATCTTTTGTCTTTGATGCTCCTCTGGTGACCCCGACTGAGAGTGAGCCAGAGCGAACTATTGAGCCTATAGTATTGTGTCCCTCACCTACGCCCCCACTTTTGTCATGTCCCGGGTTGATTAGCACCTCTACCCTAGACTAATGTCGTCACACCGCACCCACAGATCCATTATTGAGTGGAAGCATATGTCGCTCTCCCATGGTCATTGCCCTGAGTCACATCACGATCGAGAGCCCAGAGCCTAGTGTTGATCTCGTAGTGGTTATCACTCATTCACTGAATCACTGGGACACTACCCCAAACGATGGTACTCATATGGAGGATATTGACCATAGTGACGAGTTTTATGAAGAACCCCCATCTGAGCCTCCTGATGATCCACCACATCCTGGTGAGGATGAGATTCAGGCGAGCCCCACATGTATAAGTATCGATTTATGGACGTCTCTTCCATTATCGTCCTTGGCCGCGCTCCAGACGATGGATATTGTGTGGAGCATCCAATATTTAGGGCACCACCTGCTGACACATTGCACTCTTGATCAGTTTTGTGATGCACCACCTGCTAACACATCAGACGTGTTCTTTATTTTTGGCGATACAACACTATAAAGTCACGTCTTCTAGTCAGTGTACACGATTTTCACTTAGGTGATCGTCTTATCCGCAATGACTTTTCGCACACACCTCCTGGTGAGCCCCCTGACGTGCTACGTTCCCCGAGAGACATTTGCCTCTTTACGAGCTCGCATTTGAGGATAATTGTCTCTCACGGTCATCAGAGCACTCGTCTCACACGGGATGAGTTTTTCTACACTCCTCCGAGAGATACTTCTGATAGATCATTTTCTCGATAGATTCCACTACTCCCTTCGGCAGAAGAGCAGTTTGCATGCTATACGTGGGAATTGCCGAAGTCTCTGACTTTCCTCGATGTAGCTCTACTAGCTTCAGAAACTAAGACTTTCAGCTCGTCAGCCTACTAGCAACTTTGTCAACAACCTTCGCATATGTAGCCTTAGTAATTCTCCCATGAATCAACGGGACACCTAAGTACTTCCCAAGGTGTTTGGGGAGAGAAAGAACTTGGATTTGATAGATTTTCAGGTCATTATTAGAGTTTCCTTTAGAAAACATGTAGTGACAATCGTGTTTTATTTGAATCATGTGCATGAGTCTGTTGAGTCGTTTCTTCATCATTTGCATGAGCCTATTGAGTCGTTTCTTCATGATTTGCATGTGTCAGTTGAGTTGTTTGTCCGTTGTAAATCACATACGAATGTTCACTGGCAAGAACAGGTACTTCATTAGGCGAACAGGTGATGGTGTGAATCTACGTTGTGAGGCTCTGTGCGAGGCTTGCTAAAAGCTTGAGCATTAGGCGAATGGATCCTTATATAATCATGAGACGGATCAAGGCAAACATCTACGATCTTGATATCCCTACAGACACTGTTTTACGGATATGTCGGCCGACATGTCTGATTTCAAGGAAAAACGATCTACTTTTTCAATTTAAGGAAGATATTTCATTTTTAAAAAATTCGGCCGAAATTTCGGTCAAAGCCCAAATTTTCGGCTGAATCGGATTATTACAATTTCAGACAAAATTTTCTTTTTTCGTTTTTTTAATTTCCTATAAAATAGTTTCGAGTTTTGCCCTAAAAAACCACGATTCGGCGCTGAGGAGAGAACAAAGTTCGCTCCTCCCTCCACCTTTGTCGCCGACCACTTCCTGCTCCTCCCTCCTCCGTCGGCGGTCAGCAGCGAACGAAGCTCTGCTCCTTCCTCCTCCTCTGTCGGCGGTGAGCAGTGAACGAAGCCACTTCCGGCTCCTCCCCCCTCCTCCGTCGGCGGTGAGCAGTGAACAAATCCACTTCCTACTCCTTCGTCGGCGGTAAGCTTCTTTTTTTGGTTTTGTATTGAATTTTTCATTCGCTGAAGATTTGCCCTAAATTTTCGCTCGAGTTCTTGTGCAGTGTGGCCATGAGCAGAGAACGAAGTTCACTAATCCCTCCTCTGTCGACGGCCACTTCTCGTTCCTCCTCCCTCCTCCATCGGCGGTGAACGAAGCCACTTCCCGCTCCTCCCTCCTCTATCGAAGCCACTTCTTGCTTCTCCCTCCTCCGTCGGCCGTAAGCACTCAGTTCCTGATTCTCTCTTAACTCTTAAATGTCTTCTTCCCTCCCCCTTTCTCCTGACATTGTCCTATAGTGTTGCTTGTTTGGAGCCTAGATAATCGCTTTGTGCTTGCTGCCATCATGGGTTAAGTCTGCTAAAGCGCCCTGTGTGTTTTATGAGCATTATTGTTGACATGCTTCATTTACTTATCCCCATTCTTTCTCTCGATGTTCCAATTTTGGGAGGATAGTCACCTTTATATTCAGCTATATGAACAAGAAATAATCCTTCATGATGAGTGTCACTTGTATATATTGATTATATATTGTCTCTTTGTGTTTCATTTCTTTCTCATTTTCAACATCAAGCACAATATATGCTTTTGCAGGTACCTGTGGATCTTGATATTGATCACTCAGTTCAGTTTAATGTTGCAAGGTCAGAAAAATATGCTACTCCTAGAAAGCTTCTGGATCATCTTCAGCATACTCAGAGGTTCATTTATAAAAATATGGTACAATATTCTTCATTTTTCCAAGAGATTTAGAGTATTCTTTTATTTATTGTACTTAAATATTTATTGTTTAATTCAATCTGTTTGAAATATTTACTTGATGGTCGAACTAACCTGCAAATAAAAAAAGTGTTAAAGACATGTCATTTATCATTGTTTGTCAATATAAATAAAACAAATAATAATAGTATGCATACATACAGATACTAATAATTTTGAAATCCGACATTTTCAAATGTCTCCGACATGTCTCCGACATCCGACATTTAAAAACTCAATCCGATATGTACCCGACATCCGACATTTAAAACATTGCCTGCAAGTATGGGTATCTACCAGGTATTTAGTGTTGAAGATATGACGTCATTCTATGAGCCTCGCGAGTATGTGGACCCAAGCAGTGGGGACTTCCAGCTACCCACACCTTCATTTTCACTGCCTTGCCACCTTCATAGCCCACCCACGTCTGATGGCCACCACTACTCACCCACTTCTGGAAGCCCACCTACATGGATACTCGTCTTCTTTGGTTCTACCTACGATGCCTCCGATCACACCGGGATCCACCACTTGTGAGTTGAGCGTTGAGAGCATCACAGAGACCAGACTCCACCAATACATTCCTACTGCAGACATTGGTGACACCTGGGTACTTGCAGCAGAGCTTGATCGATTCACCCCTGGACTTTGACTTTAGTACGCCTGTCTCCATTCACTGGAGATGACAGCTTTTCAATCAGGGAGAGTTGGTTGGCGAGGACACTCTTACATTGACGACACTTGGACGACCTCTGGTGGACCTCTTTAAGTATTACCTGGCATACATCAAGAGAATTCTGATCCGAATTCTTTCAAGCCGGGGAGATTTTTGCGGAGCAGAGACGAGTACCTGCAATGGAGGATGAGTTTTGGGCCCGTTCGGGGTAGATTGGTGAATTTTCATATATGGTGTGCCCATCGACGATCGGACTCCGCAGATGTGTCCGGACTCGCTTTGCGAATCGATTTGATATATTACTTCATTATTTTTGATTTATTTTAATGTATTTTGAGTGGCCCCACCTCCGGCCAATCATAGTCGTCGAAGGTGGGATGCTCTGCCCTTTGTTTTATTATAAATAGACTTGTAGTGGGCTGATTTAGGCTATTGCATAATTTGGAGAAAATTATTCTCGGATTCCAGCGATCCCTCCACGGTGCCGACTCCGTGGAACTCTACGTGACAACTCCTAGGCTTGTATCTTCCTCCCCAAGATTTTTCCTAACCCTATGCCACTTTCTCCCCCTCCAAATCCCCTTGCCACCACCTCCCAGCTCCCCCCCCCCCCCCCCCGCCCAAAAATCCAATTCCCTGTTGTCCGAATTTCAATCTTTGTTTACCTTCATTCCACTGTTCAAAAATGAAATGTCATATTCATTTCATATAGTTTCCTTTTTCTTCCTACATTTCCACCGCCGGCCAGCAGCAGTCCGCCGCCCCTTTTCCTTCCCCACTGCTGCCTAATTCAGGCCTACCCCGTCCAGGCCTTCCCCCAATCCCTTAGCCACTGCCTCGCCTCTCAGGCCCGCAGTCGTTGCCCCCTCTCAAAACCACACCAATCCAAGCCGCCAGCCCCCTTCACATGGATCCACCAACCCTAATTCTCCCCTTACGAATCAGTCCACATCCGAGAATTTCAGCCTCGGTCCGATCTCATATTGTCGGATCTACCCTTCCTCGCCCGGATCTATCCATGCGTGGCCGGATTTATCCATTTTCGGTTATGATTCCATCATCCACCACCGACAGTCACCTCCATCATTTCCACATCGTCGGTTCCACCTAGGATCGTCGTACACGCATCTCCGGCTCCAGATTCTTCAGTACCTTGGTCAGCCCACTATTAGATGAGATTTCGTTGTACTAGATTATTATTTTTAGAATATTTGTATTGTATTGGTTACTATATTAGTTTTGATATCTTGTATTGTGGTGGTCTGTTAGATAATTATCGTGATTTGCATGGTTCATAAGTCGCGTGCTCCTGCTTTGGCCCTCCACGTGGAGGAAAGCCTAAACTTGTTTCGCCAAAATTAATTATTGTGGCTTGCTGTAAATTTATCTGTGTGAGATGTTTTAATTTATTATCTAACTGTGATTTATCTGTCGGACTTTTTGCATAGCATATAAAGTTAGGTCACCGTTTTTCCGCCGCCTATTGATTCGCTCTGTGTCATTTACCAACACCCCAAATTCTCTAGCAATATTTTTATCCCTCACAAAAATGAAGTTAAAATACCCAAACAAACAAAGTCTAAAAATAAAATATAATTAAAAAGAATACTGCAGAGGAAAATGGAACATAGATGATAAATAAAAATACCTCTTTCTCATTGTTGTAAACCCGAGCACAGTCGATATGTCTGTAACCAACCTGTATATGACAGACAAAAGTTCATTATCTTAATATAGAAGGTAAGGAAAGAATTTAGCACTTCTCACGCAATACTAGTTGCATTCGAACACCATGATATTAAATTGATAAAGCTCTCATTGAAAAGAGAATCTCCAGCCCCAAATGATATTCTAATTACAATAATAATAAATAAATAAATAAAACTATTTTGCAAACATCCAAAAGGACCAAAACAATGAAAAAAACAGCAAGTAATAAATAGGTATTGAAGTAACATGATTTATATTCACAAAAAGACACATAGCTACAATGAAAATAGCACAAGAAATAGGGATCTATCAGAATTTTAGTTTCTAATAGTTACTCTTCAGACTGCAGTCTAAACAGATGTGGTAATTGCTGGGGTATAAATGACTCCCACAAAGTACAAAAATTAGGAAACTGAATGCAGCAATCCACGAATTAGGACAATATGTGTGGCATGGTAAGGTCTTAAGAGGGGCCAAGGGTATTTTCTATATGCAAACGCAGTTTCTAGTAATAGGTCTTACTTGCAATAATTTTTTTTTATAAATCAAAATGTTAAATGAATCACAATAAATAAAGCAAACAAACAAGGAATCACGGGATGTCGTATATATGTAACAGTAATCGAAACCAAATGGGTAAGTAAATGAAAACTCCCAAAGATTCAAAAGTTTGAAACAACAATTACAAAGGACATAATCCTTGAATAGGAAATAAATACTTAATTCAGCACTAAGAACTAACATAACAACAACACTCAAGCCTTTATCCCAGTATAGTGGGGTCGGCTATATGGATCCTTTGTCTCCATTGTGCCCTATCTTTTGTCATAATCTCACTAATGCCTAAGTACATCATGTCTTTCCTTATATTTTCATTCCAAATCTTTATTGCTCTACCCCTCCCTCGTTTAACATGCCTAGTGACTAGACCCTCACAACGCCTAACATGTGCCTCTAATGGTCTCCTTTGTACGTGTTCAAACCATCTTAGACGAGCTTCTCGCATCTTCTTTGCAATTGGTGCTACCCCAGTCTTATCACTGATACTTTCATTCCTAATTTTATCCAATCTCGGGTGTTCACACATCCACCTAAGCATTCTCATCTCCGCAACTCTCATTTTTTGCTCATGTACACAATTCACTTCCCAACACTCAGAACTATAGAGCATCGCGGGTCTAATTGCAGTACGATAAAACTTGTCCTTAAGTTTTAGTGGTACTTTGCGATCACATAAGATCCCTGACGCGTCTCTCCACTTCAACCAACCTGCTTGGATTCTATGTGTCACATCTTTATCAATACCTCCGTCTTTTTGAACTATCGATCCAAGATACTTAAAACACTCACTACGGGAAATATCTTGATCACCCAACTTAATAACGAAGTCATCTGTCCTTCTTGTACTGCTAAATTTAAGCTCCATATACTCCGTCTTTGTCGTGCTCAACCTAAAACCCTTCTTTTCTAAAGTATCTCGTCAAGATTCAAGTTTTGCGTTTACACCCTCGTGCGTCTCATCAACCAAAACGATATCATTTGCAAACAATAAACACCAAGGTATTGCTTGTTGGATATGTCTGGTGAGCTCATTTAAGATAAGGGTAAAGAGATAAGGGCTTAACGCTGAACCTTGATGTAAGTCAACGATGATAGGGAATTCCTTTGTTCCTCCAGATGTCCTCACCCTTGTCACTAAATTTGTATAAATATCTTTGATTGTGACAATATAGGATATATTTACACCTTTCTTTTCTAAGACTTTCCATAAGATCTCTCTTGAACTCTATCATAAGCCTTCTCAAGATCAATACACAACATATGCAAATCTTGTTTTCTTTCTCGATCTTGTCAATGAGTCTCCTCAAGAGATGTATAGCTTCCGTGGTCGACCTTCCTGACATGAATCCAAATTGATTCTTCGAGATATTAGTCTCTCGTCTTAATATTCTTTCTATTACTCGTTCTCATAATTTCATGGTATGACTCATTAATTTAATCTTTTATAATTAACACAATTTTGTATATCTCATTTATTCTTATACAAAAGTACCAAGATACTTTCTCTTCATTGGTCTGGCATCCTATTTGACTTCAGTATCTTATTGAAAAACATGTAAGTGGCAAAATTCCTTCATTTTCTAGACATTTTCATACTTCGATGAGTATATCGTCTGGTCCAACCGCCTTTTTATTTTTCATCTTATTTAGAGCATATTTTACCTTTGATACTTGAATTTTACGATAAAACGATATGTTTTTATACTTCTCTGATTTACTTAACTTTTTCCAAGTTCAAATTCATCATATTTTGTTTTATTATACAGTTGATAAAAATATCTTTTTGAGTGCTTTTTAATATCCACATAAACCGTCAAAATTGTATCTGTCTCATCATTTATGCATTTTACTTCACTTAAATCTCGTCTTTCTTTCTCTAGATCAAGCAATTTTATATATGTCACGCTCTTCATCTTTGGTATCTAGTCATTTATAAAAAATTTCATAAGCTTGACTTCTTGCTTTACTTATTATCTATTTAACTTCTTTTTTGGCGACTTTATACCTGACTAAGTTTTCATCATTCCTACAAGCATAGAGTGATTTATAGCCGACCCTTTTTGCCCTCACTTTGTCTTGCACTTCTTTTTCCACCACCAAAATTCTTTATTTGGGGACGCACGACTTTTTGATACTCCAAATACATTCTTTCCACTTATCCTTAAATATGAAGACATAACTTCTCATGAGACATTAGGATCAACATAAAGGTCATCAACTAATTGTTTCATAACTGTCTTCTTGAAAGCAACCTGTTTTTCTATCTTCAAGTTGCACCACTGAATTTTTTGCAATATTTTTGTTCTTGTCTTAAATTTATTATATTTAATTTGTACATCTAACAACACTAATCTATGTTGTATTGTCAAACTTTCTCCTGGTATGACTTTGCAATCCTTACAAATCATTCTATCCATTTTGCGAGTTATAAAATAATCAATTTATGATTTATTTGATCATCTTTTAAACGTAATTAAATGTTTTTCTCTCTTTATGAAAAGCGTATTTGATACAATTAGCTCATATGCTACGGCAAAGTCTAAAATGATTCGTCCTTCTTCATTGCTTTCTTCATATCCATATCCTCCATGAACGGTCAGCCAGCTTCATAACTAACATAAAACAAATAAAATCACACGATAGTAGCAGTAGAGGGCTTGGAGAGGATCTCTCGGAGTTGGGGCAGGTGATGTAGTGAAATCCGGACACCTAGTAGATATTTGGGCTGCTAGACAGTGGACACTAGGGTTGTAATGGAGTTACCAAGGGCTGGAATAGAGGATTGCCGATGTGTACAGGTTGGGATGGACGGAGAAGGGAAGAGGTCGACAAGGGGTTGGAGGCCCTTGGGGAGGAAGGTAGATGGGGTTTTGGTTGTAGGATAGTAAATGGGGGTCGGTTTGAGGTGGTTCTATTAGAGGGGTAGCAGTCGTGGCTTAGGAGACCGGCTGAATAAGGAGGGGAGGGGTTTAGTTGGAGTAGGGGGGAGGCGATTCCACGTGAGTTGGAGGGGGGGAGTGGGGCTCGGTCTGTGAAAGAGGTGGGGTTGGATGTGAGAGGGTGGCCAGTTGCTGTAAGTGGGATGGGAGAGGCTCAAATGAGCGCTGCAAGGTGGCTCCATGTGAGGGGCAGTAGAGGGAGTGAGGAGAATAAGTGAATAGGAGCAATTTTAGGATAGTGGGGAGTTAGGAAGGTGGTGGGGTAGTGGAGGAGGTAGTTATAGGGAGGTGGCTAGCCGGAAGTGGTCGCCAGAGGGATTTCTGGTGGTGGTGGTGGTGGTGGCCGAAGGTATTTTCTAGCGATCGCCGGAAAATTGAAAACGGAAGAAATTTAAGGGGTAATGGTGCGGGTGTTCGTCGGAGATGGTTGAGAAATGTTTTTTGGTGATCGTCGGAGACTGTAAAAGGAGGGATTTTGGAGGGGGGAGTGGGCTTTGGAGGTATAAGGGGAGAGAATGCTAGGTGGCTGGCCGGCGGTTGGAAGGATGATTTTGGGCATTCGATTGGGGGGGGGAGGAATGTGGGTTGTCAGGTGTAGGTGGTAAGGGCTGGATTTGGGGGTTAAAGGGGGCTCGATTTGGAGGGGGGATGTTGGATGGCACTTTTATGATGCAGGCGCAAGCGTCACTTTTATGATGCAGGTGTAGGCGTCACAACTGACCAGCCACCCTGGCATCAGCACCAGGGGGCCCACCTTGGAGTTCACAAAGGCGACTTTCATCAGGTCCGCAGACCGTACACCCCAACCAACTCTCCGTCATAAAGTCATCACCATGCGGCAGGTTGTTGATCTAAGAGGTGATGAGAGCTCTGTTGAAAGACTCTTATCTAGGAGGTCGAGTGTTCGATCTCGGGCCTCAACAACCTGTTGTGTGATGATGACTCCATGGCGAAGAGCTAGTTGGGGTGTACGGTCCACGGACCTAATGAAATCCACCTTGGTGGACTCAAAGGTGGGCCCCCTAGTACTGATGCCAGGGTGACAGGTCAGGTGTGACGCCTGCGCCTGCATCACCTGCCAAAAATCTGTAGCGAATGATTACAACAGTCGTCCGCCGATAGACGGAAAATGATGTGGTTGACGTCTCTCAGCGGGGATGGTCTTGAGCAAACGTCGAAACGAGGTGGCAAAGCCGATGGCGTTCGGTAGCTAGCGCAAATGGTGGCGAATAGGTCCGGACGGCAGGAAGGGCGATCGTTCGCGTCGAGCGTTGGCAGCTTTCGTCGGACTCACAGAGTGTCGGAATGGCGGGGCGAAGGACTCGGAGACACAGTAGCAGAGGGTTGGGACAGGCACTTGCAAAGAAACGTGAATTTTGTTTCTCTGCTCTGTCTGAGGTCCTTGTCTTCCTGCGGTGTGGTTGTCTTTAATAGATGGCAAAATAATGTTTCTAAAATAATATTTCCCAAAATAATGTTTTCCAAAAGTCATTTTACGGTGGCTGGCTTTGGCATTGAATATTGTTAATATTTCTCCAAAATAAAATGTTTCCAAAATCTTTTTTTCGAAAGATATTAACTTTGTTTGTGTTCCAAAAGATTCTCGAGATGAATATCTCTCCAATTGTTACTCCTCACGAATGACAGTTGTTTGCTTGAGATATAATATTTATGCGTATTTTAAATAAATTAAGCTTGCATTTAGCATCCTAACTACTAAAATTATTGGACCGTTTTATTCATGCTCTCATCAGATGGTCAAACCGATGGTCCGGAACAAAACTCCAAATAAAAGTGGGTGTGCGGGAAAAGAAATTGACAGAAAATAAAATAATAGAAAATAATGTGTATAAAAGGATAAATGTCGCGTTATGATGTCACGCGTCCTTCGATTCGACAATGGTTGCATCGATTCTCCCAGGGTTGACAGAACTCGACTCCAGTGAGAATTCACAAAAGCTGATAACAGAGAGAGCAGACATCATCGCTGGTGCTAGATCGGGCGGTATTTTCGGAGCCTCGACGGGCAGCTCGACGAATGGCTCGATGCGCTTCTGAACATGAAATGAACCAAACCTCCTGCAATATGCAACCACTCGATCTTCTTTTGAAAAGTACAACTCACGGCGATAACGATCGACCATGAGTTTATAACGTTCAAAAGTTGCTTGTAAAGCATTAGCAATAATTTTATGCAGTTCCTTCAAATAATTATTATAAGCTTGCGCATCACATAAAATACGTTCATGGAATGGTAGGCAGTGGCGTATAAGGAATCCATGGATAATCTCGATTTGAGATTTATTAGGAAAGCTATTTTTAGAGTTATTAATTGTGAATTTCGCCCGTGGAGGTACAAGATCTCATTGCATTGAATTCTGCTCAATTAAACGCCTAAGAAAGTTCTCCAAACTCCTACTAACGAACTCGCTTCGTCTGTCGGTCAGAGAGTAATAAATGCAACTAAACTCAAGTTTGGTTTCCTTTCGACATCATAGTATATTCCAAAAATACGACATAAAATAATTACTATATTGTTGCAACTCCACAAATCCACTTATATATAACTTAATACTACAAAATTTAAAAATGATCTCAATTTTATCATTTAAAAGTTTCCAAAAAAATCCTTTAAAACATGTCTCTCTGAGAAGTGAAAATTTTAGGAATCTTTAGTAACCTTCTAGCATAAATCTTCCTGAACAGATAAATAACGTGACGATAAATTTCAGTGTGCAAACCTAGACTCAGAGGATAGTGAAGTGGACTAAGAGTGTAATCACCAAATATAAAGTCAATATAAAGTGATGAATCTAATGTGGGTGACAAGTGATCATCAAACAAAAATGCTTTGGATCTCAGGGAAAGCCAACTGCAGTAGACTAAGTGACTCGAGAAATACTAAGATCGAGTTTGTGTCATCTAAGGTGAGTGACACGTCGCTAGCAAATTCCTCTTCCTGGAACAGGTCTCGAAAAGAAATTCAGTGACTACAGTTGTCGTGACTCAGTGGGGGCAAGTGGAGTCACTGCCTCAAACGGGATGTTATAAATAAGAAGAAGCTCTTCTTCCTGGAGCTAGGGCTCAAGAAGAGATTCCTCAATTAAAGAGAGTGTTACAGTGGAGCTAAGTAAGGATATAGTACTCGTGGGGGAAACGACGAGTCTAGAAAGAGAACTATTAATATTTCGAAGCCCGGGTTCCACTAGTTAATGCGTAGTTAGGACGTAATCATAAAAAACATACTGTTTAAGTGTTGCGGTTCAATGTTGTGTATATTGGTGCACAACCCATTCAGATTTTGTTTGAATTCTGGAGTGACGAACACGATATTTTTCATTAAGCTTGTCATGCGTTTTTCAAGATTCTCCATTCTTAACTAAGGATTAATTTTTTTTATATAATGAAATCCTAACAAATACTTTAAAGTGACACCTTTTTTAAATTTGTTTAAAATGAGAGAGTTCCCGAGTTGGAGAAAAACAATTTTATTTTTAAATTTTAAAGTTAACTCAAATAAAAATGATATTATTATTTTTTAAATAAAGATTTAAATTAAAAGTAAATTCATTAAAGTTTACTTTTTAAAAATAGAAAAGAGAATTTAAAAAAATAATTAATTTTTTATTTTGAAATTCAGATCGTTTGATTCGCAATAGGAGCGAATCAACCTATCTCTGATACCAAATTGATGCAGGCCAAAATAAGGGTTTTAAAAATACCAAACTGATGAAGCCCCCAACGCCCCCGCAATAGCACGACATCTTCCCGACAGAAGGCTGAAATTCCAGAGTACGTGAGCCACGCACGACATCCTCGATCCTGAAGCTTCAAGAGTTCCCTGCTGAACAATCGGCCTCCTCACCTCGCCTCCTCTCCTCGCATCCTCAATTTTATTTCTTTGGAAATGTTGTTGATATACTACCTCTTCTTTCGGTTGTTTCAGTGACATTGTCCCAATTCGTGTCCTAAAACTGAAAAATTTGCATGGTTATTAGATTGCTGTGTTCTTCTTCCATAAATCAACTAAAAAAATATACTCTTATATTTGATTACTCGAGTTTTAGTTGGCTGAACAAAAGATTACTCTTATATTTGATATATCAAAATGAAAAAAGCTTCTACCATTCAGAGTTATTTTTTCTCTGTAACTGTACATGTATATCACAAGGTTTGACTTTGTTGCCCCATTATATTTTTGTTTTTTCGTATCTGTTATATAATTGTGGTGAGCATTACATGGTTGTTTTGGTTATCTTACTATCATGAATCAAATAATGTTTGGTCATTGCATAGTAATGATTTGTTAAAATGTATACAATGTTTGATCATTTATGTAAGATCACACAATGTTTGATCATTTATAATCAAATATCTGGATATATAAATCCATGCGAATGTGCACTTATATATGTATAAATTTTTTGCTTGGTTATGCTTGAATTGTAAATGATAAAACTGTGGCGGGATTCCGACGGTATTTTCCAGACAGTGGCGGGATTTCGGCGCTGGTGCACCGTACGGATCCCGACGTCGCCCTTTATTCTCGTCGACGACATTCCCCTGGTTCTCGTCTATCTCCACGGAGGTGATTTTCTCCATTGAAGCTGTGATTTGCTTGTAATTAGGTATGAGTACATGTTAATAATTAAGTTTTGATTTTTTTTGCTCAAAACACGTAGGAGGTAAAAGGAGGCCACTAACTTTGCCCGATCCATTCCAGATTGTCCGCATGTTAGTCTTCATCGCCAATGAACGGTATCGACTTTGTGCTGCGGGACATTGCGAAAACACAACGATCGGAGGAGACCCTCATTCGTCGCTGCCCTGAAATTCCGTCGGAATCGATTCCGACCCAAATGTCGTCATTCTTTTCGTCAGCATTTGACCGACCCACTAGTGAGCCCTGCGTTTGTGGCAAGCAATCTGGCATGTTGAACAAGATTCAGGAGGATTGGATCAAGATCCAACTGAAACTGATCGAGGATAGCATGTGTCCTCCTATTCGAATCGATCCGCACTTACCACTGTGGAGCAAGCGTCCAAACCTGAATGCGTATCTGCTGAAACTGTTGTTCGTGATCGATTCGGAACGACAATACGGCGTCAACGTGACATCGGGTGCATGTCTATCATGCAACAAAGTCGGTTTTCTTTTTCGCAAGCAATTCAGTGCCCCGCGAATCATCGATTGCATTGACACCAACGGATTTGCTCTCTGGGCTCGATACGCGTGCAAGAAGTCGAAGAGCTTGGGCGGCTGTGGTGCCACGTTCCAAGTAATGGACGAGGCCAAAACCGAGAAGTTGATCCCGACGCCCATCGTCCTTAACTATCCCGTACAGCTGTTCGAACAGAGTGCGCACGACGTCGGTCTTATTCGAATGACATACGACTTGTACACGTCTCGTTCCAGCAGTGTTGATGCCGCCAAGGTGATTCATTGTGCCCGAACGACTCGATACATGCGTCAAGCCGCGCTACATCGTGCCACGTGTCGTGGTATTTGGAAATGCGTGTTCGGGATGCTGCACTCAGACAATTGACGTCGCCTCAGGATCCGACATCGTTTCCCGATTTTTTGTCGTTCTTTCAGCATTGCAACGGGTACAATGGAACTCTCGGTCCAGTGGAATCAACGCTGACAAGTCTGGTCAACGACTGCATTGCTCGTCAACTCCCGTTCTTCAACCGAATGGAAGGCGCCATCACTGGGACTCATCTCTCGGCCGACCATCATCACAACGTGTCGGAACGCATGAAATTAACGGATGAGTTCAACGGCAGGAAATTCTCCCCCGTTGCTGGATTGCACTCTGTCATGAACGAGCGCCAACAAATCCTCTCCCATCAATTCACAACCACGACGGGCAATGCGGAACGTCGATCTGTTGGTCGGGGTTTGCTGAGACGGTACAACGCTTACGGTATTGATACTTCACTGCTCATCATGTACCTGGACAAGTGTTGCGATGATCGGGAATGGCTGGAAGAGTTCGAGAACATCATTGTTATTCTCGACAATCATCACCTGATCACAAGGTACTGGGACAATTCGAACAGCACGGATCGTGCTCGGCAAGAACAATTCATGGCTGTCGTGGCCGAAATCATTATTGGCACTGGACAAGTTCCAATGCGGGAAGGCTCCATCATTGATGCCGAATTGGATGCATTGTTGGATCGTATTGAAAAGTGGGAAATCGAGAATGATGTGCCCTCATTCTAGCGCATCGTGACGAGCAAACTTCTTGTTTGCCACGAGAGACAGAAAAAGCACATCAGAAATTGCTTAATGTCGCCCGCATCCACGTTGACAATCGTCGTGAATCGCTTCTTTCGTTCGAGTCTGCGTCGTGGATCAGGGAAAAATGAAAACTTGTGGTGCCATGGACGAGCCATTTGCCCGGACACCATATCCCTTGAAGGAGGGAACTTGTTGCTCTATGCCAGTGTCGCTCAAATCAACTTTCGAGACGAACTTCAATTTGATCATCGCTGGGCGTATTTGTCAATCTCTAGGATGCATATCATTCTCACTCGCTATCTCGCACTGTTTCCGACCGAAGGCATCACTCCCTCGCATACGCCTCTGTCGACTATGTTTCATCTATTGTCTCTCTCGATTGATGATTGTGACGACGAATTTGGAATGACGACAACATTTGGACAATCCCTTCCTCAACTGCCTGAAAATCCTGCAGGGCAACTGAAATCGCTTGGAATGGTCGCGGAATCAATCGTTGATATGCGATTTGATCGAGTCACAAGTTTGATGTGATTGTGCATGATGCCCTTGATGTTGGTGTTGTTGCAGTCGAGCGGGCTCACGATGATCATCGCATCATTGAAGAAGACGATACTGCACCGCGGGACGATGGTGATCTGAACCATGCCGACGACATCGATCCGTTGGTAAGCATCGAATCTGACGTCAAAGTCAACAACGCGCCTCATTTCATTCAGTCCAATCGCAAGCGCCGCAAACAAGGACCAACATCGCATGAGCGCAGCTCTTCATCGAGTCACAATAAGAAACCTCGCATTCTCAACGCATTGGACAATGAACGTCAGTCGGCATTACATGGGCTTAATCTCTGGGAAGCCGTCATGAGCATTTCACCAATGATCAACCCCTTGGAGCGTCGCTTGCTCCGAACGATTGCTCTCAGATTTCTTCTGCCCGATGAACTCCATGATCTGAAGAATTTCTCCATTGAATCTTTGCATCTTCCACAATTGCATCGAATTTGGTCAGTTCTGATCTCGGCTTTGCGTAGCACCAATTTCGCTTTCGAACGGTTCATTCGGCCGAAATCGGAACAGGTCCTGAAACAGCACCTGGAGGATATGGTTGCCCAGCACGATTCAGATTGCTCATTCAACGCGCAGTGCCCAAACGCAGCATCATTACTGCCCTGAGTCAGGCCGCGTCAGTGGTTGCTCCATTGCAGTCGCCCCTTGTTGAAAGTTTCAACATTATGCAGTTGGAAGAAACTGTGACGACGACTACAACTCGAATCGTCACCTTGGCAACCGACACTAATCACAGTTCACGTCAACCCCATGCATCAGATCTGCAATCTGCGCCCGAACAAATCATTGAAGTATCATCGGACGATATCATTAATCGACTGGTTCAACAAGATATTGATGTCGGACATGCCGACAATATTTATTGGACCAAAGTGGTCGCCCCCGCGTAAGCTCGCATTGCTTCCCGTCGTGAGGATCTGCTCGAGATGACCCGCAAGGAGATCCAGAATCGTTGGGAGTATCTTGCACGCCTCAAGAAGCATGTGACACTCCATTAGCACGACCAGGTCATCATTCCCGTTTGCAATCGCATTCCGAGATGGCTCCCCACCACGACGATCCAAGCTCCCTAAACATTCTGTCGTTGCCGTCGGTAGAACCATCAGTTCCAGTCGCATCTCTGACTACCCCGAATTCAAATCAACCGGCCTCTTCTGCAGTCATCACGACGGCAGAGGAACTTGTTGTGGTCAACACTTCCGCTATCAGGGAGATTGGTTCGCGCCCGCCATTCATGGTCGATCAAGAGCTATGTTGCACCGACACCGACACGGGACACGCGATAGGACACGGCACAACACGCGACTCGTCAATTCTCAAAAAATACCATATTCTAATACGCTGGAACACGTATATTAAATATTCATTTTTTATAATTATGAAAATCCTAAAACTTTTAACAAAAAATAATAAAAAAACAATTAACAAATATTTAAATAAATTATGTTATGCTTAAATATTACTCATCAAATATTCAAATGCAAAACTTAACAAATGATCAAAAAATGATAGAACATTAACACATTACCATTATATATCCTCAGCAAAAATAATGGATTCACATGCAAACTTTTTTCCTCACTTTCAATCTTCCTTTTTCTAGAGAAACTGTCTACGCCACTAGTACATCCACTTTCACTACTTGAAATGCTAGAAAGGGGTAAAGGCACTTCCAAGACAAATAGTCACCCGCTTTACCATGAGTAGATAACTTAAGGACACGCGTGTCCGATGGAGCGGGGCACGCGTGTCCGATTGAGCGGGACACGCGAGTCCCGCGTGAGCCAGCGTGTCGGATTTCCGACTCGAGTATCAGAGAGTGTCGGAGAGTCGGACGAGTGTCAGACTCTCTGACACAGACACGCTGAGCATTTTGAAGTGTTGGTGCTTCATAGGTCAACAGTTGCCTGAATCAAATATTGGCGGCCACCGTCCCTGCCCCATCTACAGGGGAGTCGTTTTCCCTAGCGGAGAAGGAGCTGCTCAATTACTTGCTGACCAGTCCAGCAGAGCGCTCCCATGTGAAATCGGCGACTGGTGATCAAACGTCTTGGAAAATGTTGGTCAAGCGTTTCTTGTATTGGGCGCGAGTCGCGCAGGTATTGGGGATGAACCAGTTTCGGGCTCAATTTGATGGGCAGCTCAAGCAAAAGGTCAAGGATGATAACAAAAAAAGATCTTGCAACACTCTTTATGAACTGCAAACAGGTAAGTTATTATGAGTTTGAAGATTCTTTTATATCAACAATTATTTTTAATTTATAATTATATGTGCTCGGGTTGAGCGAAAATCCTACTTTTGCCCCCTGTATAGGGTAGTTTAGTGTCAACTTTAAACACTAATTATGTAAATGCTAGCTTTATAGTAGGCAGCTGGGAATGCTTATTAGGGTGGCTCTAAAATTTTACCTTTTGTAAAAAAAATTATCATAAAATCTCTTCTTGAATTAGTGATGCATTTGATGGTTTTTTATCTGTGATTTATAAACTACTTTTTGTTTTTCAAGTGAGAGGCCATAAATGATAGAAAAAATCATAGTTTTATTTTATTTATTTGTAGCATGACTTCCCCATTAGTTATCTATCTTGCTTTATAGAGAGGAATCAGAGGGAAAGCTGAAAGGCATCATGGGCTACACTGATGAGGATTTCGTGTATGTCCACTGACTTTTGGGTGACAACAGATATCCGTTGTGGTACTCTCTGTACATTTACATTTCTGTCATGTTTTTTTCTTTGTTTATATAGTCTTGGTGTTTATATAACCCGTGGCGATTGATATATAACAGGATTAGCATCTTTGATGCCAAGGCTGGAATTGGTTTGAACGATTCCTTTGTCAAACTTGTGTCCTGGTATGACAACGAATAGGGCTGCAAGTAATTTGACCCACAATTCTCCCTAAGTGCTAACACACTAATTTTTACTTTTTAATCACACTAATTTTTACTTTTTAATCACACGACAAGAAGCTTTTTATTTTGGATTTTTGCAGCAATCATGTTGTGGATCTTATCCACCACATTGTCGGCACCCTTAAAGAGTAATTACCCTCTTTTTCACAATATGTGGCTTCTGTGGTGGTGTATCTTTCTTTTTACTGGTGTCTTACTGAGAATAAATGTAATATGAGGTGGTGGTTCAGAACCGAGGATCTGTAGTTTTTTTTTCCTTTTTACTGCTATGAGAAGTGACATGTCATTGACTACATTTTGTTTGCTGAAGTTTTGATTGATTATAAAATACCGTCCAACTGTTGTTAGTACATAGCAACATTTAAATATATGTTTGTTTTGTTCTTTGCTTGCAATATTTACATTTTTTTATTTGAGTTTTCTGCTTTTATTTTCAAACTTCTGGTATCTGAATCCTTCTTTCGTTTGTTTGATTGCAGAGAGTAATCTCAACTTCTATGCATAAAGAAATTAATTTTGTTTAAGCAGTGTTCGATTTTGGTTGTTTTCTTTCTTCAATTACAAACAAATTTCTTCCAGTTCATGTATTTTAGAGCAGGTACAGACATGTTAGTGTGCATGGCTTGATTCAGACGCCCGTTGAAAGAATTGACAGACGTGTCATTTTAATTTTAGCATTGATTGTCAAAGTAACATCAACCCTCTAGTTCTCATATGGGCTAAAGGATCGGCAATGACATGGATGACTACCATCATTGTTATTGATAGATACGTCCCAACTATTAGGATTCAACTGGATTCTATTATATTCATCATTGTTGGAAATTTATCTTATCAAAGTAATTTTTTGTTTTTGAATTCAGTGCCCCTTTCTGATTGATTTGTGCATCTTTTATGTGGATTATTTACAAATTCATATGGTTGAGATGATGAAAATGATAGTCAACTATGGAATTGATAAATAAATACAATTGCGATTACAAACAAAAATATACAATTTTGCCATACACAATGATCAGTTTTGGTAAGAGCTTAATTGGATGATCATCACTTACATCACTCGACATAAAAGCATGATCAGGGCTGTCCACGATTGGTGTGAGAGTTCCATCATAATCAATAAAAGAACTATTTATTTACCCTTTGCATAATTTGTGATTTGCTAAAATAATGTCAGAGCAGAAGGATATATCTTCTACATAGTAAAGAGTATTCTAGTCAATCAACTTTACTAAGACCTCAAGAGGTTACTTTGAACATGTTTTAAAAATCACAATTACCTAAATCTTAACTCTTTAAATCATGTTTTTTACGTATAACCAACCAGATGATCCCTAAGCAACATCATCGAAGTTGAAATGAACAAAAAATTACCACCCAAGAGAGATATTGTGCATCAACTTCTTCCCTCTTCTCTCTTTCTTCCTCTCTCCCTCCCTTCCATTTTTCTCTTTCCCTCTACTTTCTTTCTCCCTCCCCCCTCCCCCTTTATTTCTCCTCCCCCTCTTTTTCTCTCCCCCCCCCCTCAATTTTCCTATGAACCAACTTAGGCTCCGTTTGGGGGGACTTATTTTCACCGGTCAAGACCGCATGAACCGGACCCGCTTGACCGGTGAAAATAAGGCTTTGTTTGGGAAACCAGTGCCGGTTTAAATGGGAGCAGTTTGAAACTGAGATTTTAAAACTGTATTTTCAAAACTGAGAATTGTTTGGATAACCTCCGTTTGCAGTCAGTTTCAAAACTGTAAAACAATATATCTGTTTGGGAAACTACATTTCAAGTGGCGGTTTAAAATGAAACATTTTCAAATAGCTGAATTCAAACAAAGACATAAACAGTACAAAACATCATATAAAATGAAACATTTTCAAATAGCTGAATCCAAACATGAACAATATACATCATGACAATTTCGACATTTCCAAAATAAAGCCATAATATAAGTTCAAATAGTTAACAGTCCACAAAAAATTTGCATAATTAATAACGTCTAACCAAACATATAGCTAGAACTGAACTTTATAGTTAAGCTATTGATGGAAAAAATCAAGACAGGTGGAGCCTTGTTTTTGAGATCAGGCCAGATGTAGATGATGGCTTTGAGCTTCAACATGTTGAAGACAAATTGAAAACAATGAAATTGCAAGGTACCTTTGATATTTATAAGCATAAAGACCTATCGACTATCGTGAACAAGCACCGCATTAGGGTGATCAAACCCATGAAAAAAGAAATTGATGAAAGGCAAATCGTAGACGTATAGAGGAGAAGGGTGAATAACAAACACAATGCGGAAGCAGAGTAGTGGAGCAAGACCTTGACAGCGGAGATGACCGCTTCTCCGACAACGCCGGGCTCGGCCTGCCATGTCCCAAGACCCACCGTGGGTATCTGGGCGCCGGTGTTGAGCTTGAAAGACCTAGCCATGTCTTTCCCCTTTTTTTCCCGGAATTTTCTTCTCTCCTCCCCCGTCGTGTGATATAAATAGCATTGATGAACTTGTAGACTGGTGTCGATACAGCTGTCATTCAAGGCGTGCAGTAAAAACAAAAAATGTGATGCTCTTCGTAGAGTCAACTTGGCATTTGCAGATGCGGGACTTGTATTTAAAATCAGGATGCTCTCCATTTCAATTAAAATGGAGGGGATTCATTTCACGGTCTACAATGATTTCACTTTGATCCGACGAGTTCACCAATTTTCATATTTTTTTAGATTTTTTTACTCAAAAAAAACTCTACCGCAAGATTTTCTTCAAACTTATCTTATTCATTGGATGCTGAAATGGACCCCCTCCATTTCAAGTGAAATTGAGAGAATCCGGATTCTTGCATGCAGCACCTCTCTCAATATTTTTGAAAAATATTAGTATTCAAATTAAAGATATTATGGGGCACGGCTTAAACCGAGCCAAAACTCCTGAGCCCACAAAATCTTCCAGACGGGCTTGGGCATGGGCCCGGGCCAGGCTCAGGCTGTTGAATCCAGAAACCAGCGTTCAAAAGAAGTTCAATCAGAGGGGTGGCTTGCACTTACTTCTTCCGAGTTTGAACACTATGTCAGACTCTTGGAGCTAAAAACCTCACTCATCTGAGGTAGAAAACTAAGAATAAACCATTTAGCTATAGCGAGGAAGTCTCGCCACGCACTCGGAAGATTAAAGAGACATTCCCCTCCTAAGACAATGCTGAGTCGGGCATCTTGGAGGGCACTTGGGAGCACCATACCATCAACCCAGAAACCATGGTGGACAGTAAGTTCGAGCTCTCGCCAATCAGGAACAGCCTAAGGAGAGAAAAACATGAGAAGTCATCTTCAAAGGTGTTTTTGAGGGTCTATTTATAGTTTCTGAAAATGACATACAGATGGCGGAATAACACATTTTGATTTTACAAAATGTAGCCCAAATTGGTCTACTAATAGCGAAATCCCAGATTTTTGCTTCTCGATATCGTATTAGCATGGCGCCATCTTAGGACGTCCTTGCTCGTCTCGCTGTTCTTAGAGACAAGAATAAGGCGGTTACATCCAGCCGTATGGCCATCACCCTCGAGCATGGCTCACACATTTCCCCATGGTGAGTGGACAATAGGACCGCCAAAAAGGTCCGGCTTGGGTCCACATGCAAGACTGCGACCTTGCTTAAGCCACTGCAACCCGGGTTCAGCCTGGGTCTCAAATTGTCTGACTAGGTGTGTACGAGCCCCTCTTTCCTCTTCAGTGCTTCCCATTTTACTTTGTCAAATACCCTCAATTCATCATCAGGAGATTTTGCTGCCCAATCACACCATTGAGGGCTATGTGAGAGGTCATGCGGACGACAAGCAGGATGGCATGAACTCAGGCGAACCCTAATACTCGCTCACGGGTGCCTGGTAAGCCACCCTCTTCATTCTCATGCCCGATTCGCACTTCATGAGCACTATTAACCAATGAAGGTGTTCCTCCCGGACAGACACCACCGCGCATCGCGGCCTCTCTTCGACAGTCAGCCGCACGCTCGTGGCTGGCCTCCCAATCGGCCGAGGCCACACCTCGCGACCGCGCTCCCGTAATCACGAGGTCCGCAGCCGGCCCCCCGTTGGTCGCAACTCCTATCCCTTTGGGTGGCCTCCCGTCTTCGGGGGCTCGTCGCCGACCACCACCTTCGGTCGACCCCTTTCCCGTCGTCTGATCGTCCCCACGCAATCTTCATTGTCCGATGTGTGAGTAACCATCCGCATAACCACTAGCGTAATCACCCATTATAGGTGTATGAGTGCACATAGACAAAATTATATTAGTTTGAGTGTAGCAAATTATTAAAAAATGTGTGTCACGGCCTGTATTAATTTGACCTGTAAATAATAATTAGGGTGATTATGGTTTGCGGATAACCGCATAATAACCATAAGCACCCTTGTAGCTTATAAATAGGGCCTCAGTCTCTCCTCCATTTCATAATTTTCCTTCTCCGCTTCTCCTCCTACATGCTTGAGAGCTCCTCCAGGAATTTTCATTGCCCACAAAGATCTTCATCCATCTTTGATCGTCTTTATGCATTCTCACAAATGCTTCGCTCAGTGCGCACATCTCTTTTTATATGTTTGCCTTTGAGATTAATCACTTTTTATCTACCTCTAAATGCGCATTCAACTCCTGTTTTTCCCTAACCTTGATCTTTCGAAGACATATGATCGTAATGAATGGGGATTTCTTACTCGGGCCTTGGCTTGTTTGGTGTTTCGTTCTTCCTTTATCTCTCTTTTTATGACGTGTGTTTCCTCTGTTTAATATTCTTTTTTGCTTAATTGGGACTGGGGACAGTTTGGAAACCTACGGCCTGTAATAACCCATATTTAAAAAAGCGGGGGGATTTAATTTGATTAATTTAATTTGAAGGGAGGGCATTTTTTGTAATGTTTCTAATTAGGTTCTCCTATTAAACCTAAACCCGAGCCACCCCCCCCCCCCCCCCCCTCATTGTTGATTATTTCAACCAGTCGGCCCAGTTCACTTCCCATCTCTTGCATATCGCAGCCGCTCTGATTCCCCCGCAAGCCGCTCGTGTCCCGCCTCCCGATTTTTGTCGTATCTCGTTGCTTCTACTACTCCCGCGCCTCCTACCGCCGCTGCATGCTCCCTCTCTTCTCTTCTTTAAGGCCGACAACTCTTTTTTCTCTCGTGGCTGACCGAAGACCTCCTCCCAAGCAACCGACAGCCCTCCTCCTCCCCCTCCTGGAGCCTAGTATTCCTTTATCTCCCTTAAGCAGCAAGTTCTCCTCCTCCCAAAGCCGTTAACAGCAAGCCTTCCTCATCGGGCATCGATTTTGCACCTAGGGTTTGCTCGTGTCCATCCCTTCTAGGACTTTTGGAGTCTGAATTCGGTCTCCTTGGGTAAGAAACTCCTCTCCTTTCCTATATTCATATTTTTATTGAATTTATGTGATAATTTTCTGCGCCCTAATCGATGTGATTACGTCGATCCATCATGCGTTCATCGTATAATCGTCTAATCTTGAATTTATTTGTGTTTTCTGGTGACGCTCGTCGGATCTAGTGGTGGAATCTCTCCAAAACCCTCTGCGATTTAGGGTTTCTCACCCAAGCGTCGCCAAGTCCCCGATCCTACGTGGGAACTCCTCTCATCTCACTCTTGAGGAACATAAACTGCTAATCCGCGCTTGAATTAGTTTTGCAACAGTAAATCGTATGTGTTAGCGTAAGGTTTTATGTCTTGTCCAATGTCAAATATTGTCTGAGATTATTCCTGAACAGGTTCAATAAGGCCTTTGTCTTTGCTTGCGCCTCTTAGCTATCGTCAGTAATTTCGACTTTACCTTAAGGCATGTGGAGAATTTCCTCTTGCTTGCAAACTAAGAATTTAAATTCTCTGTATTTGTATCTAGAATTATTAACTGTATCTGACAACGCGAGAATCATTACTCCTTAGCATATCATATTGTGTTAGAAGTCTGTAAAGAAAATTATGAATCACTTAGGTCCTGAGTGTTATAAACTATCTTGAAAGGGTAGGGTTTAGATGGTGCATCGCCTTGTTTGTATGATCACGGTAAGCAGGAAGTACATTTTTTCTAATAAGACTTACACTTGAACTTGAGTGTGAACCACGTGCACCCACTATAAACCCCTACGCATTTCATCGATTATAGCTTATGTCGTTGCCAGAACGATTATGCTAAACTCTGAAGTAAGCTTATAAATTCAAACAGTTCTGCGTGATTTCGTTACTTACATGTTTCAGGATAAATTGGTACGATAATTTTTCTTTGTTTTCATTTGCACGTACTTAATTTTATAACTTGTTTACTGCTTATTTTTTATGTTCTGAGACATTTTTCCTTCTTGTTTTGAAATTTGTCTTAGTGTTCGTGACTGCGTTGTCTGTCACCTGAGCCCGAGCTACGTCAAGTTTCTGTGTTCCTGGAGGTTTGCCTTTTGTTGTTGTATCAGGTTCTATGTATTTGGTTTTTTTTACTGTTAATTTGTTATGATATAATAGTTATGATCAGCTACTTTCTTTTGAGTCATGGACAACTGATAGGTTATTTCTGGTGCACTGAAATTTAACATTAATGACATGTTCACTTCTTTGTTTTATTGCATTTACACTTTTACCAGTACTGTGTGTGACATGAGATTTTATTAAAGTGCGTGTGCATCAATTTTACACAAACCTTCCGCATTAAAACAAACTAGTTTTCTCAAATCAATTATTTTAAAACTAACATAATAATTTCAGCTCCAGCATAACAAAAATGGAATTTTCTTTGCCTATGTCTCTGGCATCACGACCCGCCCGTAGCGTCTCTGATAGTTGTTATTAGACAGGTCGTGATAGTTGGTATCAGAGGGAGGTTGAGCATCTTAAGATTAAGTATTTTATAATTTCTACATATTTTGAACTCCCTTATATAAATAAATATGCATGCATCATTTCTTCACTCACATCATCGTTGTCTGTTGTTTAAAGCTGAAGCACTCACACTACACTCATAAGCATGAGTAGTATGCACACGAATGTTAAGGGATTATGAACAAACTTAGCACTTATGTACAAATTGTTAAGGTATTTTATATATGTCTGCGCGTGTCGAGACCGACTCGGAATGACCCTTTGGGTTTCGTGTCACTAGAGTGTAACGGCTCTACACTGGAGATACTATATAAGGCCATTCCACACTGATGAGCCTTAGTGGACTATCTTGAGCAGGGCCTTCTAACATTCTAAAGATGGATTTTTTTTGCGCTCTGCTTAGGGTTTCCTGTCCGCCGCTCTCTCCCTCCGCTCCCGATCGGAATTTGTCAGATCTAGCCATCGTTCGCGAGTTCCTGTTGCCGCTCTTTGATTCTCCCGTTGCCGTCCAGTTTTCGCGTGGGATGGCGTGCTCTCCCAACGCTATTTGGAGAAATCAATCGAGAAAGAGAAGCCGTCGCTGCACAGATCCTCCACTGCACAGATCTGCCACTGCGCCGCTTAGATCTTGCAGTTCGCAAGGTTCTCTGATCCGCCTTCGTTCTCGCTGATCTGTCCGCCCCAACGCTGGATCGCGCCGTCGGGCGTTTCTCAACAGATCAGAAGCCAGAGTCGTCATTTTCCTCGATCCGTTAGCCAGTCGATCTAGGGGAGACAAAGTAGTCGTTGTTACAAGAGCCAGATTCGTCGGAGTTGCAGATCTTGTCGCAGATCTAGATCTATCCCTTCCTGTGTGCCCGATCCAAGTCTCGATTCTTGGGTTTTCTTTGTCTAAAGCTGATCAAAGAACCATCTCATCTCTGAGTTTTATTTTTTAAAATTCCGACTGCACCCCGGTTGTCCTCTCGAGGTGGACTTTCTTCCAAGAGGAGTAAAAGCCATTGATAAATTTGTAGACTTGCTGTTTTCTCTTGGACTTTCCTGGTCTCCTGCAGCAAAAAGGAAGAAAGACCTCAGCCGTCTCCAGGGATCTTCAGATATTGGAAGTCTTTTTTTTGTGGGCCTGCTTACATCTCTCAGTTTGGTGGAGAGATTAAGATCTAGTTGATTCCATCTTGCTGTTAAGAACATAGTTTCAGATAATTGGAGAAGAGCAAATAATCTCGCTGCTTATATCTCTCCAGTGCTGCTAAAATTCTCTGTGCACTTCAGAGGTGTTCTAGTCTTTGGTGACTGCATTCAACCGAAGAGGAGCAAAATAACTCTTGGATTGGTTCCGAAGATTTTCCGACGTCTTCATACGGCTCAGGTGACCCCGTTCTAACATTTTTATTTCTGTTTTAAATCTAGAACCATGTCAAAGAAAAGCGCGCTCGAAACAATAAAATTGCAATCGTTCGACGTCTCCGACTTTCTCAGTTGGAAAATTCAAGTCCAACTAGGAATGAAGGAACGCGAGATTTTATATACTGTTCAGAGCGATTTCGCTTCTACCGTCGAGGATGTGGACGAGTACCAGTGGAACAAGGATGTGGATTTCTGCAGGGATTACCTGTTGAATTCCCTGAATCCCCGGCTCGCGTTGACCTACCACGCTTACAAATCTGCAAAAGAAATTTGGGATCGGCTGGACGCGTATTTTCAGAAGGAGGAAGGATTGTCAAATTCGCTCATTGGAGAGAAGTTCTTCAACTTCAGATTCAAAGCGAACGTGTCTATCACTTCTCAACTCTTGGAGCTGGTCAACCTGCGTCAGAAGCTGGATGATGATCATTCGAAGATGGACGACAGCCTCTTTGTGTACATGATCCTGAGTAAACTGCCTCCTGAGTGGCTCTTTTTCAAGACCGAGATGCACCGACTGAAAGAGAAGATCAGTTTGGACGAACTCAAAAGGTTCATCCATATTGAGGACCAAAATATTGCTGGGAAAAGCTTGGAGCAGGTTGCACAACCCTCACAGGTTGTCAACTTCGTTTCACGTCCTAGTAAGCATTCTCAGAAGCCCCCGGCACCTAAGGGTGATACTCCAGTGCCGTTGGCGGTCAAAAAGGCTTCTCTCAAAAGAAAGAAGGGCATGTGCCACAACTACGACAAATGGGGTCACTGGGCCGCTGAATGCAGGGGTCCGAAGAAGCAAAAAGAGGAAGCCCCACAAAATGTGGCGCACATGGTGGTCGACAACTCCGATCCCAAGTCCTTTGTGGCTATGATTGGGAGTAGTCACTGCAGTGCATCTTCTAAGTGGTGGCTGGACAGTGGTGCTACCTGTCACGTCACAAATGAAAGGGGTCCTCTTTCAGAGGTCACAGCGGTCAAGGACAGAGTCGAAAATTGCAATGGAGGAGCGAATGATGTTTCTCATGCTGGGACTGCAGAGCTACTCCTCTCCTCAGGTAAAACTTTAATTTTGCAACATGTTAAAATAGTTCCTAATTTAACTAAGAACTTGATTTCTATGAGTTTGCTTGATAAAGCTGTAATGTCTTTCACAACCATGAACGGTAAAATGACATTAACTGTTAATTCTCACTACTTTGATTGTGCTTACCTGATCAATGGTATGTATAGACTTAGCCTAGATAACGAGTGCATAAATCAAGTGAGTTCAACTCTGATTGATCCAAAGTTATTACATAATAGACTTGAACATATTCACTATAAGAAAATGCGAGATCTAGCTAAAAGTCAAAACATTGCATTAGATCTTTCTATTCAATTTGATAGGTGTGAGGTTTGTGCCCAGACTAAGATCACTAGAAACCCTTACAAGACAGTTTCTAGTAGCACACAACTTCTGGAGTTAATACATTCCGACCTCTGTTATTTCACAGTCACGCCACTAGAGGGGGAAGGAAATATCTAATTACAATCATCGACGATTTTTCCAGATATTGTCATGTTTTTCTATTGAAATCAAAAGATGAGACATTCGAGACCTTTAAGATCTTCAAATCTCGGGTAGAAAATCAATTAAATCTAAAGATTAAGAGACTTAGAAGTGATCGAGGAGGAGAGTACACTGTAACTGGGTTTAATGACTTTTGTGCCTCTGAGGATATAATCCTAGAAACCACAACTCCTTACTCACCCCAGTCGAATGGTGTTGCTGAGCATAAGAATAGAACTTTAAAAGAAATGTTGAACTCTATGCTCCTCATAGCTGACATGCCTAATTCCTTTTGGGGGAAAGCAGTCCTAACTGCAAATCACATTCTAAATCGAGTGCCTCACTCAAAGCTCAACCCTAC
This sequence comes from Platanthera guangdongensis, assembly GCA_039583875.1. Taxonomy (NCBI): domain Eukaryota; kingdom Viridiplantae; phylum Streptophyta; class Magnoliopsida; order Asparagales; family Orchidaceae; genus Platanthera; species Platanthera guangdongensis. The sequence continues at coordinate 166,144,054 of CM077161.1, forward strand.
TCCATATGAGTTGTGGCATAACCATCCTTGTAGATATGACACTCTAAAGACTTGGGGTTGTATCGCTTATGTAAGGATACAAGACCTTAAGAGACCTAAGGTGGGACCTAGAACAACGACCTGCGTCTATCTAGGTAGTGCCGAAGATAGTGCAGCTGTCAGTTTCTGGATCTGTCCACTAATACAGTGATAGAGTCTAGAGATGTTATTTTCTTTGAACACAAATTTATCAAAGATCATGGCTTGACCGTCTCCGGGTCTACTGACATGATTTCAGAATCTACTGTAAAACCTGAAGATGGCCCCTCTGGCACTGCTCCCCAACCTCTGGAGGTGGAACCTGTTCCTCTTAGAGTATCTACGAGAGATAGAATCCCTAATAATTTTGGTGAGAATTTCGTCACCTATCACTTAGAGGATGATCCATTCTCCTATCAGGAAGCAAAGCGATCTAGAGCTGCGTTAATGTGGGCAGAAGCCATCGATGAAGAGATGAACTCACTGCTATAAAACAACACTTGACATCTAGTTGACCTGCCGAAAGGAGCTAAATTCTTATGATGCAAGTGGGTACTGAAGAAGAAATTGCACAGTGATGAGTCTATAGCCAGATATAAAGCACGTCTAGTAGCTAAGGGTTATAAACAACAGGGGGAAATTGACTACTTTGATGTCTATCCACATGTATGTCGCATATCCACTATTAGGATTCTTCTTGCCATAGCTTCTATCGAGAACTTTATAGTTCATCAGATGGATGTAAAGACAGCCTTCTTAAATGGAGAGCTTGATGAAGAGATCTACATGACATAACCTGAAGGTTATGTACATAAGGATCTAAGAGACAAAGTGTGCAAGCTCGATAAATCCATCTATGAGCTTAAACAAGCACCTAAGATGTGGCACATCAAATTTGATCAAGTGGTAAAGAGCGTTGGATTTCAGTCCAGTCTCACAGACAAGTGTCTCTACTACCGCTCGATGGTAAATCAAACAGTCATCATATGTCTATATGTGGATGACATGTTGTGTACAACCCCGTATTCGCGAAGAGTGCGCCCCAAACAAGGCAAACACATTTTTAAGCTTTTTGAAGATTTTGCACTCTCGGTGGCCAATTTTGGCTCTGACTTGGAAAAATACTAGTAGGGGGAGGAAAAATTGTCATCTTCCCCTGGGCCCTTTAGAGGGGCGGGTGCGGCAGGATAGTCGGCACCCCCTGACTTGCTAGGTGCGAGATAAGATGGCGGGACTGGCTGGAGACCAGGATCCCGCCCCGGACACCCTGGCCTTGGGCAGGGGAGAGACCGGGCGGCCAGCCCTCTCGCCCCAGGCGGCGAGCTCGCGGGGCGAGACCGGGCGGCCAGTCCTCTCGCCCAGGCGGCGAGCTCGCGGGGCGAGACCGGCGGCCAGCCTTCTCGCCCCAGGCGGCGAGCTCGCGGGGCGAGACCGGGCGGGCAGCCTTCTCGCCCCAGGCGGCGAGCTCGCGGGGCGGGACCGGTGGCCAGTCGTCGCGTCGTTGCGTCCATAGGGCTCATCTAGATTTGGAGTATGTTAGTGTTAGGTACTCCTAAGGTTGTTAAACCAGGCAAACATGTTGATAACATGGTACTAAATATTTACTTTTCCTCTGTCGAATCTTCCATTTTAAGGATATGAAATCATTTCTTTACAAGCATGATTCAAGGAATAGCGGCTAACTTTTCAATTTTGTATTCATGAATCAAAAGTCCCCCATGCATTATGTTCAAGGTATTTGTAATAGCTTAGCTCTTAACTCTATTGAAAGTACTCTTTCAATTGAACCATTTGACAATCAACCCCAAATAGTTAGGATATGATTTTAATGTTTATTCATAGCTCATTAAGTTATATAATTATCATTTTGTTGATGACGTTTGTTGTTAGTAATATGTCATCTGAGTGCTTACAAAATAACAAAACTCATTTTCTTGATGGTTGCCTCTCTTTTACCATGTTTGTGATTTCAACACGTCTTAACTTTATTAAAGAAGTTATAAGTACTAATGATTTTCTCCTTAATCATTTGATTGGGTTTATAAATGGAAATCTTAAATTTTCTTTTTCGCTATTTTCATTTTTCATTTGGCCATTTGGTCATGATGCATTTTTTTCATTGTATTTCTCAATTTTATCTTGATTTATTTTAAGAAAAATAATGGGGAAATTACATACGAGTGTAAAGCTTGGACATAATTTTGGGATACTTCAAAGAAATCAAGATGGGTAATGGGGCTATGATCATAATGGTTTTGATTTGATGTGTTATGCTTACTCATGCACGTATTATTAATATTATATTAATTCCTATTTTAAATGATATGCATTTACGGTTTATGTGATCCCCCTTCTTTATTTAAGGAGGTGACATGAGAGTGTTAATTTTCATCTTTAGATCATTAGGTTTAGGATCTTTCATTTGGAGAGGGGCTTCTAGGTGGAACCAGCCTCCTGAAGTTGGACACAAGCATACCTCATGATTGTATCAAGTTTATTGTCTATTGCAAGTGTTGATTTCCTCTTCATTACATTTAGTCTGACCCAGTCTCCCCGCCTGCACATCTTGTGTCGTCGGGTTTCTCTCAGGGTCTTTCGTCTCACGTCAACAATGACATTCTCACACCCGATTCGATCTCGCCTTGGCCAGATCCGATCTCTATTGACTGATCCCGCCTCCGCCAGATTCCGCCCGCTTCTGATACGATCTCTATCGATCAATCCTTCCGACTTCGTCGACTACAACGATCTGTCTACTCTGTCGGCAACAATGATCGATCGTTTCCCGCCAAATCAATTGATCCCCCACCAAATCCAACGGTGGTTTGCCGACTAAGTCGCCAGCAATGGTCCGCCTCTCGCTCCGCCAGATCCATCCCTCCCGATTCCCTGCTCTCAGTCATTCACAACGCCAACTCCATTCTGCCACCAGCCCAGCCTCATTCTGGCGCCAGTCTAGCTCCATTCCGCCGCTAGACCAGATCCATTCCTTCTGCAGTGATCGTCCGACAGCTAGCGCACCTCCGCCGGCTTCGACACTCTTTTGCATACCTCCAACTCTTGCACACTCTTCTTCGTATGCTAAAGAATTGGATGGAATCCCGCGTGGAAGACCTCAAACACGCCCTCACCACCATAAACTCTCGTTTGGAGGCCCTAGCCGAACAACTCACGTCGATCATGGCCATGCTACACAACTTGCAACCTCTACCACAGTTCCGGCCCCTTGCCGCCTCTGCCTTGGGATCCCCCGTCACATTATCCTCCGAAGAACCCGCACTGGAGAAATTGCATCCTCCGCACCGCCCATGCCTATACATTCCGACATTCATCGAGGCTGATCCCCTCGGTTGGATTGCCCGTGTCGAGCAATATTTTGACATTCATCAGACTCCTCAGACGTAGCAGGTCTCCACAGCTCTGATCGGCATGGAAGCGTCTGCCCTCCATTAGGTCCGCGGGCTCCGCTAGTCCTCTCCCCTTCACCCGGACAATTCTCATGGAGACCCTCATTCAGCGGTATGATCACTGCTACTCTAGCTCCATGATCGAGCGTCTTTGCGGAGTTCGTCAGACCGGCTCCATTGACTCGTACGTTGTTTCATTTATCAAGTTGATCACTCATGTTCCAGGTCTTCCACCCGACCATTACTTGACCTACTTCATGCACGACTTAGAACCCCACATCCGAGCCCGCCTCCGCATCCTACAACCGTTAACTGTCCACCATGCTATGGACCTCTCCCAACTAGTGGAAGCCGACTTCTTGGCGACGTCCGGGGACCTTCGTTTCCCATTGCCTCCTTCCAAATCTCCATACCAACCATATTTTTCTCCCTCGTCTAAACCTCCATCATCGCCCCCTCCTCTTCCTCGGTCGACCATTATGTGCTCACGTACCAACTGACATATTCCTACTCACTGCATGTCCAACCAAGAGTACAATGACTTGCGGGGCAAAGGTTTGTGCTACCGTCGCAGGCAACCCTACTCGCCTAATAATAATTGCCCCGTCAAGGAGTTCTGGGCTATGTTGCACCGACACCGACATGTAACACCCGACCTGACACGACACGACACATGACTCGTCAATTTTCAAAAAATACATATTCTGACACGTTGTGACACGTATAGTAAATCTTTATTTTTTATAATTATGAAAATCCTAAAACATTTAACAAAAAATAGAAAATGAAAAATTAATAAATATTCAAATAAAATAAGTCATGTTTGAATATTACTCATAAATAATCAAATGCAAAACTCAACAAAAGGTTAAAAAATGATAAACATAACATATTAGCATTATATATTATCAGTAAAAATATCGGATTCTCAAGCAAACATTTCTCTCACTTTCAATCTTCCTTTTTCTACAAAAAAATATCCACCCCACTAGTAAATCCACTATCACTACTTGAAATGCTAGAAGAGGGCAAAGACACTTTTTAGGAGCAAGACTCACTATTCTAGCATTCACCATTTTTTCTAATTTTTCTACTTCAAATAGACCACTCTTTGAGACTTTTACACACTTTCCAATTTCTTTTCCACCAATCATTAACAAATGTATTCTCGCTCTTGTATATGAACTTATAAAATATTTTTCACAAAAAATTTACTTTCAAAACAAATTGCTTCCCGCCTCACCATGAGTAGCTAGCTTAGGGACACGCGATGTCCACGTTAGTCATTGTGTCGGACTTCCAACACGAGTGTCGGACTTCCTACACGAGTCGACACGAGTGTCAGAGAGTCGGACGAGTGTCGGAGAGTCCGACACGGACACGCTGGGCATTTTGAAGTGTCAGTGTTTCATAGGTTCTGGGCCGTCATCGGGGATGACTCAGACGAGATCAACATGATTGACTTTGACGCCCTCACGAATGTACCGTCGGACGGAGCTCCGGGCACCTTTTCGGCAGCCCACCCGCCGGCACATCACTACTGGTGGGCGACACCTCGACCTTGGGGTCAAGATCGATTTTTTGGCGAGATGGATTGTTACGCGCGCGCGTAATATTAGTATTGTTTTAATTCCTATTTTAAATAATATGCAATAGGGTTTATGTGAGCCCCCTCCTTATATAAGGAGGTGACATGAGAGTATTAGTTTTCTTCTTTGGATCATTAGGTTTGAGATCTCTCATTTGGAGAGGGGATAACTTCTAGGATGAACCAACCTCCTGAAGTTGGGCACGAGCATATCTCGTGATTGTATCAAGTTTATTGCATATTGCAAGTGTTGATTTCCTCTTTGTAACATGATGTTATTCCTATTTCTAATTGAAATCTAATGCTATTAGTGCATTAAATCAGAGACCGGTGCTAAATGGGCGAGGGAGGCCATTGCTTTTTTAATCATATAGGACAATGGAAATAACATGGAAATGGTTGATGCTCGCCAGTGGTTTCTCGAAGCATTTCTCCAATTACAGGTAATTTATGCCTTCGAATCTCATCGATAGGCCAATGTGGCAATGTATAATATTTGATGTTGTTTTTGTATTTTTAAGATCATTTTTACTAGGATGCTCCTAGATTATTTCGTTTTTGTGTGGATAAATAATAAACAAGCTTTCATTGCCTTTGAAAATCTCTAACTTGCTTACAAACAAAACAAATTTTTTGACAGCCCGACCTTGTGCTCCCAGCTACGCCGCATTCCATACACCCATTAATCTGATTCTATTAGTTAAATACATCTCATCCTTCCCAAAATTTCCTCTTCCGTTTGTCAATTTTTTCGTCTTAAAGTGTTCGTAGCTTCGCTTCTCCTCTTCGATGGAAGCACCTTGGGGTTGCAAAATTTTGTGTCTATATCTTCTCTTATTAACTCCTCTAAGAAGATGGGAAGAGCCCGTTTGCACCTGTAGAAAGTGAAACAATGTAAACTTTGTATATCCAAAAACTGCCTTACACTTGGAGAGAATACACATATATATATGAAGAGAGAGAGGAGAAGCATCCCAAACTAAAGATGTGGGATAAATCTAAATCTAAGTGGGCTCCAACATGAGCCAAATTAGTGGCCTAAGTACATGGCTTTTACAACACTCTTCCGCAAGCTAGAGAGGAGAAGCATCCCAAACTAAAGATGTGGGATAAATCTAAATCTAAGTGGGCTCCAACATGAGCCAAATTAGTGGCCTAAATACATGGCTTTTACAACACTCTTCCGCAAGCTAGAGCGTACAAGTCGTAAACACCAAGCTTGGATAGAAGCTGATGATATAATGGTCGTGGTAGAGCTTTGGTAAAAATATCAGCAACTTGCCCAGAAGTACATGCTCCAGTTCTAGTTTCTTTAACTGAACCTTCTCTCGAACAAAGTGACAGTCAACTTCAATGTGTTTTGTTCGCTCATGGAACACGAGATTCTTAGCAATATGAATGGCAACCTGACTGTCACAGAACAGAGTTGCCGGTGCTGATAATTTAACTCCAAAATCCCCAAGAAGACTCTCAAGCCAGGTTAGTTCTGACACAAGAACCGCCATTGCACGGTACTCAGCCTCAGCAGATGAGCGAACAATCACATATTGCTTCTTACTGCGCCAAGTAATAAGATTTCCTCTAAAGTAGGTGCAAAAACTAGTAGTGGACTGTCGATCACCTAGCGAGCCCGCATAGTCCGCATCCGAGTATGCAATAAGAGATAGAGAGACGGATGACTTATGCATGAGTTCTTGTTTAAGAACAGTCTTCAAATACCCAAGAATACGTTCTACTGCCTGAAGATGAGAGATTCGTGGAGTATGTATAAATCGGCTGAATACTCCAACTGCAAATGAGATCTCAAGTCTTATAAATGTTAGATATATCAGTTTTCCTGCAATACGTCGTCGCGTCGATAGTACTCTAGATTTGGAATCTTCTATTTGGAGTATGTGGAGGCGAAGAGGGTGTTGGCCTCAGATGAGCCCTTGTTTGGGTTTTCGGGGGAGAGGAAGGAGGTAGAAGGAGGAGTGGGGCTCCATGTCACCCTAGGGGGGCAGTCCCGGAACTGCAGGTTTGTCATCGTGGATTCCCCCAGCAGCTATGACGCCATCTTCGAGAGGCCCCTCATCAGCGCCTTCCGCTGCGTCCCATCATCATTCCACCAATGCTTGAAGTTTAATGCCGAGGGGATCCAGGTCCGGGTCTGGGGTGACCCCAAAGTAGCAAGGGAGTGCTACGTCACTGCCGTGAACTCCATCTCTTGGTAGGAATGAGCCGAGGAGATGGAGCGCAGAATGGAGGAGGAGGAGCAGGAGGCTGGCAGGGAGGAGATGGAGGTGGAGAGCTGCACCGAGGTAGAGGTGGCAGGAGGAGGTCGGGAGGAGTTGGCCGAAACAATGGTCGTAGAGGAAGAGGTGGAGGCGGAGGTCTTTGTCACGTAAGAGAGGGACATCAGGGAGTGGGGAGAGCAGTCCAGGCTGGAGGCTGCAGAAGAGGTGGTGGAGCTGGAGGTTCTCACCCTTGGATGCAGGGTGGAGAAGATTCGTGCCAGCGGAGGGTTGACCCTGGAGGCTCAAGGCAGGATGCTGGCGTGCATCCAGAAGAACGTGGACATCTTCGCATGGAGCGTCGCGGAGATGCCGGAGGTTGACGCGGATGTGGCTTGCCACCGCCTCAACCTGGACCCAGGAACTCGCCTCGTCCAACAGAAGAGGAGGTCCACTGCGGACAAGCTGGTCAAGCCCATCAGGGAGGAGGTGGCAAAACTTCTCAAGGCCGGCTTCGTATCTGAGATCCAATACCCCGGCTGGGTCTACAATGTAGTCATGGTTAAAAAAGGAGACGGTCGGTGGCGTATATGTATCAACTTTTATTTGCTTAATAAATCGTGCCCCAAGGATTGTTATCCCTTGCCTCAGATCGATGTGCTAGTTGATTCGACCGTCGGTTTTTCTGTAATGAGCTTTTTAGATGCGTTTTCAGGTTACCACCAAATCAGGATGCACCCCCCGGACGTCAGGGACGTCTCATTCATCACGGGGGATGAGTGTTACTGCTATAAAATGATGTCATTTGGGCTGAAGAACGCAGGGGCGACCTAACAAAAGATGATGGACAAGGTCTTCAGGGAACAAAAGGGGAGGAACCTGGAGGTGTGCGTGGATGACCTCATGATCAAGAGTCAGGACATAGACTTTCACCTCCAGGATCTAGAAGAGACCTTCGCCACCCTGCGCAAGTACAAGATGAGATTGGACCCCCTGAAGTGTGTCTTCGGGGCCAGCGAGGAAAAATTCTTGGGGCATCTCCTCACCCCCGCAGGGGTCGAGCCAAATCCTGATAAGGTCAAAGCTATCATGGAGCTGGGGTCGCCGCGAAATTCTAAAGATGTGCAACGATTGACAGGGAAGCTGGCAGGTTTAAGCAGGTTCCTCTCCCGGGTCGGGGAGAAGTGCTCCCCCTTCTTCAAAACACTAATGGGGGCCAAAAATTTGAGTGGACCAAGGAGTGCGAGGAGGCATTCCAAGCTCTTAAAGTATAGTTGATGCAGGCTCCTTTGCTCCAAGGGCCGAAGGAGGGGGAGGACCTACTCTTATATCTCGGGGTCGGAGCGGAGGCCTTGAGCTCTGTCTTGGTGCGTGAAGAGGGGAAGAGACAGCTCCCCATATACTACGTGAGCCGGGTTCTAAGAAAGGCCGAGCTCCAATATCCAATCTTGGAGAAGCTGGCCTTCGCCCTGATCATCTCGACCAGAAGACTGCGGCCCTACTTTCAGGCACACTCCATCCGAGTGGTGACTGACCATCCCCTCCGCAACATCTTCGAGGGGGTGGAGCATTCGGGCAGGTTGGCCAAGTGGTCGATAGAGTTGAGCGAGTTCGACATCTCCTTCGTCCCCCGCCTCTCAATCAAGGCTCAAGCGATGACCGACTTTTTGGCCGATTACGTGATCGAGGTGGTGGAGGAAGAGCTCACTCGTCCGACTCCATGGAAGGTGAAGGTAGATGGCGCTTCAGGGAGACATTCCCTGGGGGTGGGGGTGATCTTGGAGAGCCCCCAGGGAACTAGAATCGAGCAAACGGTGGTGGTGCACTTCCCCATCACTAACAATCAGGTCGTGTATGAGGCCATGATAGCAGGGTTGTGCCTGGCCAGGGAACTAGGAGTGTTGTACGTGGAGGTCCTCACTGACTCAATGGTGGTAGCTTACCAGATCAACGAGGAGTTTGAGGTAAGAGAGCATACCCTACGGCTATACTTAGCCAAAGTAAAGGGGGTCGTCGGTACATTCCAAACTTTTTCCATCTGACACGTGCCCTGGGAGGAGAATGAGCATGGTCCCCGGGTGGGGGGTACCATCACCGATCTATTCTGCCCTTCCATCGAAGAAGGAGAGCTGATGTAGATAGAACGACGCCCCTCGTGGATGGATCCGATCACGACTTTCCTCTCCACAGGAGAGTATCCGAAGGGGATGGATAAGAAAAGGCTCGGATACAAATCGGCGTACTATCTCCTCAGGGACGGGCAACTGTATAGGAAGGCGCTCTCGGGAATGTTGGCCCGTTGCGTGGCCAAGGGGGAAGCACAAAGAATCTTGGAAGAAGTCCATTGTGGGGAGTGTGGGAGTCACTCTGGGAGTCGGACCCTGGAAGGAAGGATTGTCAGGCAAGGGTATTTATGGCCCACCCTGAGCCGCGATGCCGCGGAATTCACGAAGAGGTGCCACAAATGCCAATTGTTTGCCCCCTCCAGCTACAGCCGACCCAGCGCCTCAAGAGCATCACAGCCCCATAGACCTTTGCAATTTGGGGAATGGATTTGGTCGGGCCGTTCCCCCAGGCCAGTGGGCAAAGAAGGTTCATGTTGATGATGATTGATTATTTCTCTAAGTGGTTGGAGGTGAAGGGGCTGACTAAGGTGACTTCGCAGGTCATCAGGAACTTTATTTGGGGGGAGATCATCTGCCGCCACGGGCTGCCCCAGGCCATTGTCACGGACAACGAGCCTCAGTTCGCCAGCACAGAATTCACCAGCTTCTGCGGGCAGCTCGGGATCGACCTCAGGTTCGCCTCAGTTCCCCACCCTAGGAGCAACGGGCAGGTGGAGGCCGTGAATAAAATTATTGTAAACCTCCTAAAGAAGAAAGAAGAGAACCTGAAAGGGAGCTGGGTGGAGTAACTTCCCTCGATTCTTTGGGCCCTGAGAACCACCCCCAACACAGCCACAGGCGAGACCCCTTTCAAACTCTCACATGGATGTGAGGCGGTACTCCCTATAGAATTTGAAGTTCAAATGCCCCGGGTGGTCGCGACCGGGGAAGGCAGGGAAGAATGGCAGGCCGAGAACGAGGAAGAGCTGCGGCTCTCCCTGGATATGGTGGAGGAGTTGCGTGACCTCTCCGCCATCCAACAAGAAGAGTTGAAGAGGAGAATAGCTATGTACTTTGACAAGCACGTCAGAGTCAAACAATTTGCGGAGGGGGACTTGGTCCTGAAAAAGGTGGATGCAGCAGGAAGGTCGGCAACCGTGGGGAAGCTCAACCCTAACTGGGAAGGCCCATACATTGTAGAGGAAATGTTGAGATCAGGAGGGTATCGACTCCAAAATGTGTAGGGCGAGACCCTAAGTCTCACATGGAGCAGTGACGACCTGAAACGCTTTTATCCTTAAGAATGTGTAAGATATGTTTTATTCTTAATAAAGCTTATTAATGTGCTAATTGTGTTGCAGTAACTCGTACAATAAAGTGAAGTATTCATTTGATAGACCCCGAGCAGATCCCGCTGTCAGGCTCTCACCTAGCTGGCAGGGCTGGATGTCACTCGATGGTGTATACCCAGACCCGGAGCAGATCCCGCTGTCAGGCTCTCACCTAGATGGCAGGGTTGGATGTCACTCGGTGGTGTCTACCCGGAGCCCGAGCAGATCCCGCTGTCAGGCTCACACCTAGCTGGCAGGGCTGGATGTCAATCGATGGTGTCTACTCAGACCCCAAGCAGAACCCGCTGACATACTCTCACCTAGCTGGCAGGGCTGGATGTCACTCGATGGTGTCTACCCGGATCCCGAGCAAATCCCGCTGTCAGGCTCTCACCTTGCTGGCAGGGCTGGATGTCACTCAATGGTATCTACCGGGACCCCGAGCAGATCCCACTGTCAGGCTCTCACATAGCTGACATGGCTGGATGTCACTCGATGGTGTCTACCCGGACCCTGAGCAGATCCCGCTGCCATGCTCTCACCTAGCTGGCAGGACTGGATGTCACTCAGTGGTGTCTATTCGGACCCCGATCAGATCCTGCTGCCAGGCTCTCACCTAGTTGACAGGGCTGGATGTCACTCGGGGAAGTCCTATACTCTCCAGATGTTATCCAGGAAGTTCAGAATTTTTCCTAAAAATAGGGGGGAAAACTCTTCACAGGCGAGTCAAGACTAGTCAGCTCACCTCAGCCTTGGCAGAAGGGTGGCGAGCCGGGCCCTTGGATCTCGCTGAAGGGAGGCGGGCCCTGGCAGGACGCTTCACCCTTTCTCAGTTTTACTTGGGAAATTTTTTAATTTTGGTCTTATATTGATAAAAAGATAGGCAGCTCGCGAGCAAGCTGGGGGGTGGTGCATCCAGTGCGACAGGTAGCCCACCCCCGGATCGTCTGAAAATTAGCGAGCTCTCAAGGTCTACTCTCGGGAGCGAGTCCTAACAACCATCCTAATCTCAAAATCTATCTACGCGAGGTCGCCAAGGGACGGACTCGCGAGCAAGCCGGTCACAATAAGGAAACCCAGAAAAAAGATGGGAGAAATAGACAAGATCATACCAAAAATGTATTCAATTAAATAATGATAGTTACATGGAGAGCTCGCCTCTGCGAGATTACAAAACAAAAAGGAAATAAGGGATCATCATTTTCCCCCCTCGCCGGACTGGCGATCCTCCCCCCCTTCACCGGGCAAGTCCTGGAAGCTCTTCCCTAAGAGCGCGTCGAGGCTATCTTCCTTCTCGCTAGGCGGCGTCGCCGGGAACAGGCTCGGCATGAGGTCCCAGACTGAGATCTCCTCGTAGCCCTCCACCTGCACTCATGTATCCTTCATCATCTGGAGGGTGCATTCGGCGGTCTGGATCGAGTTGACCCGCAGCCTCTCAGCGACGTCAGCCTCGCCGAAGATCCTCGGGCTCTTGTACGGGAAGGTGGGATCGACGTCGCGAGCTGGGAAGAAGATCTCCTCTTGGCGGCGGACCTCTCCACTGAGGCTCGTGTTCTCCTCCTTCAGCTTCGTGTTCGCCCCCTCCAGCTCTGTAAGGCGGGCGCGCAGCTGGCCATTCCCGTCTTCCAGCCCGGCAATGCGAGTTCGCAACTCTCCGGCAGCCACGACATCCTGAAGAACAAAGAAACACATTTATGAGGGTGGAAATTTCTAAGTACAAAGGACAGGAAGCAACCCGATACTTACCAGTTCGCCGGCGGCTTGGGAGAGAAGGTTCTCAGCAATGCCGAGCTGCCTCGCAAGGTCGACGGCCTTATCCTTGGCGACGTCGCGTGCCTGCTCGGCTTTTTGGAGATGGTTACTGAGATTGAAGCTACGGCGGACCATTATATGGTGGAGCTCCATGGCCCGTACGTGGACCTACATACCCTCATGGCCGAGCTACCGCAGGGTCATGCCCTTGTAGTCCTCGGCATCCTCGCGGCCATAGAGGCCGAAGACGAGTGCGTAGGCGTGATCGGTGGAGAGCGCGCGGTCAGCCCAAGAGGGGTGGAGGGTGGAGATGGAGATTCGGTGGGTCAGCGCGCCCCACTAGACTATGGGCTCACCAGCCGAGTCCTTCCATCTCCCCCCAAAGCCGAAGAGGGGGTGTTCCTTCGGCATAGCGGGCTCGCGAGCCGCCTTCCTCATGGTATGGGGAGCAGAGGTCTCGCCACCCCTTTGCCCCTTGCTCGTGATCTCCTTGAGCGGGCTCTTCGGCGACGCATCTGGAATGACCTCGGGCGAGCTCATGTACTTGGGGCTTTGTTGTTGTTGATGATGGCTCGCCCGAGGTACCACCATTACCCTTCTCATTCTCTTTGGCGGTGGTTGACGACGGGGCGGGCTCGACCCCGCATCCTCAGGTCGCTTCTTGCTGGAGGAGGGCTTGGAGGAAGCCGCCTCGTCTCGGCAAGCCGTCGCCGCCCTCTCGCGAGCAAGAAGGTCCGTGTATAACCCCGAGTCCACGAATGGAGGGTTCACGGGGATCAGTCGTTCTCCTGCATAAAAAGACTTAGAAAATTTTCATGATGATATTTTGAACTGAGCACTGAGAAAGAGAACAATACCTTCGCCGGGCAGAACTGGGCGGAGCGAGTCGAGGCCCCTTCGCAGTAAGGCGACCTTGAAGTCCTTGTGGAGGAAGAACTTGTGGAGCTCGACATTGTTGCCGGACACGGTCGGCGGGCGGTAGACGTCCTCTCCATTTTGATGGGGCGAGTAGGGGATGTTGCAGAGATCGACCTTGATAAAGGCGATCTTGATCATCCAGTTGTGGTGCTTGTTTGCGATCTCGCAAACCTTGATGAGCGAGCCCCCAAAATAGGCGACCCCATTCAGAGTCGCCTTGTAAGAGAAGATTTTCCTGAACGCAGTCAGGTTGAACTCTATCCGCTCTCGGCGGAGGTAGCAGGAGAATGCCACCATCATGGCGATGGCGTTCGAGTTAAGCTGCGCGTGTACCGTACCGTAAACCTTCAGGATCTGGCGGACTTCCGGCCAGAGGGGTAGACGCAACCCCACCTCAAAATGCGAGATGGGGAAGGCGAGCTCGTCGTTGTAGAAGGTGTTGATGGCCTCCCCTTCCCTCGACCGGCGCGCCTCGAAGCCGGACGGGACATGGTCACTGATGAATTCAGCGAGCTCCGCCTCGGTCGTGTTCCTGTCAAAGAAGCAGTAATCCCTGAAGTGTTGGACTCATTTGGAGGGACTGTCGGCATCAGGGTTAGTCTTACCCATGCTGGCGGAAGGGGTTGGGGGCGCGAATGTGAAAAGATAAAGCGCAGGAAGAGAGAGAAAGAGTAAGCAGTTAAGACGGTGGTACGAGGTTGGTGGGGGGGGGGGTATTTATAGAAAAAGAAATCTGGGGCCAAGCTGTCCAACCGGCCCAGCTCGGCGTCCCAGCTCGCCAACCCCAGCTCGCCGACTTCTCACGCGTCCCATCACATGCCGAGTTAGATATAAAGTAATGCATATACCATTATTCGAATACCAAGCACTGGTCTAAAAAATGTTCAAAGTTGTTTCAGGAATCACATACAGAAATAAAAAAAGCAAGGCGCACGAGCAGAGGGGGACTAGGAGGCAATGGAGCCGCCTTCTATCTACCCCAGCCTCGCATCCCCCACCCCTAGACTGCCGCGAGCGGAGAAGCTCGCGGATCGGCCCCGAATTCCTTTGCGCCACCGAAGGCCGTCATCAATCTCGTCCAGAAGCCGGGAAGGAGACATCACCTCGCCAGCCGGATTGCCCCTCACCTCGTCAGCGAGCCGCACATAGTCACGCTGCAGAGCCTTGTTGACCTCATGCACCTCGCGCAGGCCACGCACGAGCTTCTTGAAGAGCTTCATCCCCCTCCTCGTCATCTCGTCGTTCTCCACTTCAGGGCCCAGATAAGAGTCCAGCGAGTTTGGGGAAGGGAGGGGGGAATAGTGGGCTGTCCGCGAAGACTCCTCGGCCGCAGATTGGCTGGGGAGAGCTGTGAAGACAAAAACATCAGCAAGGGGAGGTGCCCCGGAAAACCACATGACAAGAATCCAATGCCAAGCTTACCTGATGAGCTCGACATCTCCAAGAAGGTGCGGGGAGGGACGAATCTCAGGTCCTTCCCGCGGCCTAGGCGGCGCGTTCCCGGCGAGAGAAGGTCGAATCCCGGAATATGGATGGTTTCCACACTTGCTCCTATGGTCCCGGCAGGTCGCTGAGGGGAAGGGGTGCGAACCGGCGAGTTCGGCTTCTGCGAGTCCACCATCAGGGTCCCAAGGGGGGACACGGGTCCCGAAGATGATTCTCTGGAGTTCTGAATTGTGAGTCGCCAAGTACATTCTTGGCTCGCGGGGTGGAGTCTCGCGGCGTGGTACCTTCAATGCCATCCAGCTAGCTGTCCGGGCCGTCGCAGAGGTCAACAATATTTTTGCCCTTTTCAAGGGCAGGCAGATTGGACGAGCCAGCCCCGTACTCCAGGGCTGTCCTCAAATCGTCAAAGATAGGCTTGGCCACCGGAGGAAACGGCTTCGCCCTCTTGGCGGAGTTGGGCTCGACTGAGCCACCCTGCAGGACGGCGAGTGAAACCGCAGTCAGGGCGGCTACGCGAGCAAAAGTGGCCTGGCGAACTCGGGCAAGCCGCTCTTGGATCTCCGTTGGGATCGGCATCTCGGCAGGGCTAGAGCAAAGGGAATGACAGGAGTCAGGCAGGAATGCAGGCGTATATATATAGCCACAGGGGACCCCACCCCAAGATTCTCTCTGGGACCCCCCCCCCCCCCCCCCATACACTCGTCGGACACTTGGGGTGAATGTTTCTTTCCGAAGCTTTGCCAAGCTCAAACAGAGCGAGGATTGTGTACAACCCCGTATCCGGTGAGTGGGGTTGCCAGGAACCATACCGGCCGACCCCCTTTTTCTGAGACTCGGGCGAACACCAAGAGATACACGAGGCTCGACAACATCCAGCTCGCCCATACGAGCCCGACGCATGCCACACGAGTTTGGCCAACCTCGCGAGCTCGGCGTTCAACGAACTGTGCTCGGCGTTCGTCGAACGTAGCTCGACGTTCGCCGTTCTATTGACCTTTTTGCTGACCTCCATATGGCTCGCCGAGTCCTGACAGCTTGGCGGGCTCGCAGCTTGCGAGCAGGGCAGTCTGTGCCCGTGCTCGCCGCCCTTGCCGAGTAGAGATTGCTGAGTGTTATTCGCCCATTGTTCTATGAGGTATTTTTACCATTTTGCCCCCGCTGGCCTGCCCATAGCCCTTCAAAACAGTGGAGTTACGTTGTTGGCAGGCCAACCTGGACTGCACATAGTCGTTCAGAACAACAGAGGTTGGCTATTTACAGGCCGATTCCAGAAATCTATAAATAAGATCCAAGGGGTACCTCAGAAAGCATGCTTCTTGTGCCCACTTATTCCCATATCTTCTAAGCGCTTTCTGAGGTTACCTTATCTCGGCCTTTGGTTAAGGAGGGGAAGCGCTCTAAGATCTTCCGGGTGTGTGGTGGGTCCTCCACGCCGAGTCCTTGGGTCAGTTCTTCTTTGCTTCCTTTGTTGTTTTGCTTGTAGGAGAGAAGTAGGTGCGCGATCACCCCTTCCCCAAGGGTGAACTCCACAAGAGACCGAGTTTTTGGTTTCAACAGTGAGGAGTGTGGTCACCGCCCTAGTCGATAGAAACACCACCCCAGCTCGCAGCTAGCACAAACTCAGTCCGTCGAGTCCGCAAGGACAAGGGCGGACATCAGCCCATTCGCTAGGCACCAAGTCAGGAAGCCAGTCCGCTACCTAGCAGACACCACACCAGTCTGCACGCTGCATAGCACGCAGTCACAGTGACAACCCACACACTGCATCAGTCCGCACGCTACATGCTGACACAGCACCAGCCCACACAGCTCGTGAACACCGCACCAGCCCGCCATACGAGTCCACGACCAACATGCACAAATCGCCCGGTCAACCAACAAACTCTGCGGACTCTGTGAATACCCTGAACTTGTCACAGAATGTGACCAAGTCCAGCAACCCATCAAACATCTGGCACGAGCTCGGCAGACAAGAAGCCAGATCGCCAGCTCCACTCAGAGCTGTCACGGTTCCGGTTCGGTTCCGGTTCTATTAAAACCATGAACCGAACCGCTAAGATAATGGTTCTTCAAGTTAGAACCAAAACCTTATTTGGTTTGACCGGTTCCGGTTCTATCATAATTTTTGGAACCGTCGTGTCAACGGTTTCCGGTTACGGTTTAACAAGAACCAAAACCAAATCAGTTACTAACGGTTCGGTCCGGTTCTAAGCGGTTCGGTTCGGTTCCAATCGGTTCCAACTAAAACTAAAACTAAATTTGACAGAATGAAATAAAAGCAGTCTGCAAAAAACTCAAACACCTTCAAAATAGAAATAATTAAGTTGCACACTCCTCGACGGTATCTTACACGATCGGTGGGCTAGTATATGTCGCCTTCCTACGCGTGTAGACTTGCTATGACGTCTAGTTGACTTGTGCGCGTCTCGTCGACATGCTTGTATGTGGTTCGGTCCGGTTCAAATGAGTTCTAACTAAAACAAAACCAAACTTGACGGAGTGAAATAAAAGCAGTCTGCAAATAGTAAAACTCAAAACAACAACAAAATAAAAATAATTAAGTTGCGCACTCTTCGTCGGTCTATTCCACGATCTGTGGGCTAGTATCGGTCGCCTTCCTACGTGTAAAGACTTGCCACAACGTCTAGTTGGCTTGCGCACATCTCGCCAGTTTGCGCACATCTCGCCAGCTTGCGCAACCGTAATAATCAGCTACGATTAGTTGTGTCTTTCATGATTACTATTTAATAGTAATTGTATAGCTTCTATATTTTTAAAATAAAATATTTCAGAAAAATATGTAAGTAAAATTAAAAATACATTATATCACTGTATAAAAATAAAAAATGTACTGTAAAAACCGATTTCAAACCGCACCAATGTCAAACCATATCACACGGTTTTGGTGCGGTTTTGTTCAGTCCAAAACTGACTCATTTTGGTGCGATTACAATTTCGGTCCAAACCACACCAGTTTCACCCTGATAGTAAGTATAAATATTATAGATAGATTATAAAATTATAATAATATTATAATAAAATTAATAAAAAAAACGGGTTGCGGTTCGGTTCTACTTCGGTCCGGTTCGGATCGGATCCAAAAATCTTAAAACCGCTTGAGACTTGTATGTTGCGGTTCCGGTTCCGGTCCGGATAATAAAATGTAAGAACCACACCCGAACCAAAGTTGTTCACGGTTCCAAAATTCAAACCAGAACCCGAATAATTTGCAAACGGTTCGGTCCGGTTCTTTGCGGTTCCGGTTCGGTTTACAATTTTAAGTGACAGCTCTAGCTCCACTGACAGTCCGCCAGCAAGAATGCAGTTATCAACAACTGCACCACCAGAGATCAAGGGCATGGGCCAATGCCGATCTCGTGATCTCCAAATGCAGTCCGCCACAACGGACTCCGCGAACTCGAACACAGTCCGCCACATTCCCGCGGATTCACCACCAATCCGCCCGGTTACTTCAAGAAACAGCCAACTGCAGAACCACATGCCAAACTGACAGAACACCAACACCAGGTCGCAATAACAGGCCGCCCAGACCGCACCATCAGTTAACCCAGACCGCACCATCAGTCCGCCCAGGCCGCGCGGTTTGCTCGATCAACCTCTACTTTCACTTCACAATTTTAACATTCACTAGCATCTATACAACCACTTGATTTTTTCCCATTTCCTGGGCTTTCCACCCTAAAACCTTCTTCCTTGCCGTCTAACTTTACTTTGATTATTTGTGCGCTCGACCCGCTCTCGAGCCGGGACGGTCCGATTTGCCTGGACAACAAGAAGTCAGAAACGCGGAACGACCAACAACAAATTTAAAATAACTAAAAAATAGTTAGTTCTCCTCTAAAATAATAGATATCAATTTTTTAGGTGATTGTTATATATAGACCATGTTTGACTATATACAAATCATGGTTATATACAAATCATATTAATTCAAAATCAGCTATATGTAGACCAAGTTGTTATATGCAGACCAATGAAATTTTTTTAAAAAAGAATCAAACTTAATTTTCTTATAAACAGTCATTTAATATTATATTAGAAGAATATGTAGGACATCTTATATTAGCAAACATTACAAAAAACAGGTAATTCAAGACATAAAACTGTTAAATCCTTCAAAAAATCATGGCGTTCGCCTTCTTCGCCAAGTAAAGCGAACCTGCAATCAATGAATAAATTTTAGATATCCGATTGAATCAAACTTTTTGTTACATAAGATCTAATGAATGAGAAGATCTTGAGCCAGGTTCAGATCATCTCAAGATCAAATCATTAATCTTATCATGAAGTAATAGGTGAGTTTGAAATTAAAAAAATAAAATGTGTTAATTAGATCCTTCATATATGTTTATCTCATGATTAACATTTTCATGCAGTGAATTATATGGAGCAAAATCTTATTCGCAAATCTGAAAGAAGTGAGAGGACTTTGATTTAGGAAATCCTGCGTTTAATGAAATTATTGCATATCTTTATGCATGATACATCCTCTTGCCTTTTTGCATATCTTATTCAGTAAAATCACACAGATGACCATGGGCGGAACTAGCCCTGGGCACGGTAGGGCACGTGCCCGAGCGGTTTTGGCTAAATTACCGCTCCCTGCTCATCCTGCTCCCGATCCCGTATCCCCCTCCCTGCTCCCGATCCCGTCATCGCCGCTCCCTGCTCCAGTTCTGGCTCCCGTCGGTACTACTTCTTCTTATTCTTAGCACGGTCTATTTCAATCGTGCCTTTTACACAACAATTCTGGGGACTTCTGTGGCTACCCGTGCGTTTTGTTCCCACACGGTTTCGGCCAAACCGTGCGCGAAGAAATCGCACGGTCTGCATATATTTCTGTGAAATTCAGCTTTTTGGGGTTAATCGTGTGTTTCCTTCACGCACGGGCGGAATCGCCCGTGCGCGAGTAAAACGCACGGTTCCTCTATCTTCTTCTTCTTCTTCAATGTGAAATCAGTCCAGATTTCACTGTGATTTTGTAATATTGTGTTCAATATTTTCATTACAAAATATCTCTGCAAAAAAAAATCGGGGGCGCTGCCCCCAAACCCCGCTCAGGGTGCGCTGCCCCCCAAACCTCCCGAATTGACAGTACTTAGATTGTGCCCGTGCGACTTCAAAATCCTAGTTCCGCCACTGCAGATGACCCCAACTCCAACAGGAAAAAAGGATGCCCCAAGCGCCGCCTTAGTGTTCTCAGTGGCGCTGCTGCTTCCTGTCGAGGGAAGCCAAACACGACGACGACAACAACATTTGGGGGCACCGATCCTGCTTTCATGCCAAACACCTCCCTCGACAGGTCGCAAAAGGTTGAAAAACTAGAGAGGGTTAGTGTTTTACCACTTGTACGTCGCGAAAGGTGGAGAACGACCGGTTGACGCCACCGGCCACTGGAACGGGTCGTCGGAGTGGAGTTTGTCGCACGGGGCGTGGCGACGGGAGCGGCTAGGGCAGGAAACGGGTATGCTGAATGAGAAATGATTTTTATTTTGGGGGGGGGGGGGAGATGTTTTTATTATATTTGTATATAGTAGAGTAAAAGCGGTAAAAAACTACATTTTAAGTTTGTATATTGTCAAACATGATCTATATATAACAATCACCTTTTTTTTTATCATACAAATTTAATTAATAAAATCAATTCTTATTCGATTAACTATGAACCAAACTTGTAGTCAATATTTTAAATATAAAAACCGTTGTTTTTTTATAATTATGATTAACGTGGACGTGAAGCCAGCTTTGCACAAGCATCTCCAAAGGGGTCCTCATTATTTCGAATTAACAGCATTTAATTGAGCTGTTCGTACATGCTGCTATGTTATTAACGTTTATACAATAATAATAATATTATTATTATTATTATAATATTTCATAATTGTGACTGTTATCATACTATTATTTTATATTTAATTTCATAATATTTGATCAATAGAGGGAGGCCCTACATATTTTATATCATCTTTTATGTTAGCTCAGCCGCTTTGACAGGGTTCCTTAAAATCAAAGTAATCAGGCTAATCTTTCTACCCAGCAAACTCGTCCTATTCTTCAAGACAATTCCAACGGGCTCATTCTCATGCAATTCCGAGTTCGTTTGATCTCTCAAACAAATGCCAAAACACGAGGGGGACACAAGCAATCAATCCGTGCCCACGTGCAAAACACGCCACACCTACGCCCGCCCGTGCATACAGCGCGCCCACACTGACAGCCCGCGGCCCACGCTCCCCGCGCTGCCAGCCCGCGTTGTGCACCCGCCCAGCTCGCAGCCCGCACGCGGGTTTTAATTGATAAGTGACTTTTGCGGCTTTGGCTCCGTTTGGCATGGTGGTGGCAGTCATGAACATGGGGTCAAATTGTCATTCGTTAACTTTCACCTAAGAAATTTCATCCGCTTTTATGTTCAAACAAATGATGTTTGTTAGACGATTCTTAACGAATGACGATTTAATCTATGCGTGTATCTGCAGGTCTGTGTATTTGAACCGAGAAGGAAGAGCAAACTATTTTATTTATTTAATTTTTGCTAAATGGACCACAAAGTCCTTCATGGCCAGTATTGAAAGAATATATATCTATATAAGGTTATGGACATTAGGTGCATGTGCCCATGCCGACTCCTAGAAATCATATCTCTGCATGAAGAATTGGAGAATACCTACAGTTGGGTGTCATAATTTTTCAATGTAAAAATATGGACCAGGCACATTACTTAAGGGCGAGTCAAGTTCATCATTGATCAAATGGTTCAAAATAGGCATGTTCACATGATCAAGACGCTACTACATGCTCGGATCGAAACAACAAAAGTCGATTGTAGATTAACTCGAATTCATCATGACAGCGGGCCTCTCGTTGCACGACGCATTCTTAAAGCGCCCTGAAGAGAGGGAGTTCTCATTTATGTGTCAAGACCTAATTACAAATAAGATATGATATTAATAGTAAGTTGTTTGTTATATGCCTCAAATCCTAACCATTTCTCTTCTCATTTTTGGGGCGCAAAACTTTCTTCTATATTTAATTCTGTTTTCCAGAATGAAAATTTTAGGGTTTTGTTGCGTATAGCGTAGTCTATTTTCTAGGATTCGGGAATGGGATGAAAAAAATGAGCATCTTCCTCTTGTATCCATTTCCGCTCTTTCATATAGTGAAAAGAGATGTTGGAGCCCGTGAGTGTATCCCATCTTGACGTGACCCACATAATCTTTTGTATTTTTTGCGCTTACTTTTCTCTAGTTTTTTGCTTGACTAACAATATTGGAGGGACCGATCGAAACTCCATTCTCTATTGCAAGGAGCTCGGTCGATCGATTACGGAGAGCCCCAGAGATCTTATTTCGCTTGTGCATTTTTTCTTCTAGTCTTTTTTTCAATTTATTTTCCCAAATCTAACTATTGCAGTTAATCTTGTTCCAAGCATTGCTTAGATGCTTTCCCTAGCTTTGTTTCAATTATGTAGAAACACAAAAGAATTAAACATCCTTTAATAATTTGCAAGCTAACAACTCTTCACATTCACAATCCTTCAAATGAGGAGGTTCTCAAGTATGGCATTTAATTTTTTTAGAATAAGAAGTTAAAGACATTCATTTAAATGAATAGAAATATAATAGGATGATATAATATGGAGAACATTTCCGGCTATGTGCCGCTCAAAAGTAAATACAGGCCAGAATAAAAAAAATCTTAGAAACCCGACGGCCCGTATAGATCTTGGCCTTCATATAATCATTATGAAATTGCGCAAATTACACACAGCCAAAGTCAGCCTACATATGATTATTGCCTATAAAAATGATGCTCATACACCCGGAATAATAAAATAATGTAGCGCCTTCAACATCCCATGAACCAGTTTCAGCCAAGTCCATTATCCAAGTAAGCTTGAGATTTTTTTTTAAAAAAAAACAAATCAAGCACTGATCATTAATCAACATTTATTAGACATTCTATTAGCACGTGTTCGATCAGCACAAAATCGAATGGTGCGAAACATCCTGATATTTGTCAGTGAATGCCGACTGCCGAGCTTCATTCACGAGGTAGGTAAGGCAACTCTAATGTTCATGGAAGCTATATATATATATATATATATATATACTATGCTCGACAGCTCCATTATGGCTACGCGCCACAGTATGACGCACCTCCGCCATAACTGAGCAACTTATTATAAAGAAGTATTAAAATCAGATCACAACCGTTGAATATAAATCAAACATTTGATCGCAACCGTTGATCACAACAACGAATCAGGGTCATTCATATTTTTTCTTAGATCTCCTAAACCTATATAGGGCCTCTTCAAATCTACATATTTTGTAGGGCACCCTACAACCCATCAGCCCAGTCCAATATGCGGGCTACAAAATTAAGCCCAAAATCCTACAAATGCAAGTCCGCCAACAAGAACAGCAAAGCACGGGCCCGCCGCCAGTCAAGCAAACTCGTCGACCCGACAGTTTTGTGCCCGCAATTACAACATAACATCTATAGGGAGGTAAATCAATATATACCCAAAAAGCCAAACAAAACTGGCGGTGTGGGACTAAATCCCGCCTGGGATTAATACAATCTCAGACGGGATTAATTAGGCGGGATTAAATCCCGCCTAAGTTAGGCGGGATTTAATCCCGCCTAACTTATACGGGATTTAATCTCGGGATTAAATCTCTCACTTAGGCGGGATTAAATCCCCGCCTAACTTAGGCGTTTTTTGTTTTAAATATTTTTTAAATATAATTAAATAATATATTAATATTTAAATATAAGCAAGTTTTTAAAATATTTAAATATAAGTTGTGTCGGGGGGCGGGCGCAGCCCGCCGTCACGGGCCGGGTACTGTGGCGCGTAGCCATAGGGGTGGAGCCCAGTGTCGGGGGCGCAAGCCCGTCGGGGGGCGGGCGCAGCCAGGTGCGGGCGAAGTCCACCGTCACGGGCCGGGTACTGTGGCGCGTAGCCATAAGGGCGGAGCCCCGTGTCGGGCATTTGTGTGTATGTGTGTGTGTGTGTATATATATATATATATGTCTGTAAATATAGCTTCGCGTAGTGGGATCTCGTGCGCATCACGTGTGGGTCGCGCGCGTTGTTCGCGCTCGCGGTGGTTAATTCCTTGATCCTCACCAAGTTAGTGGGGATTATGGGTCATTGGCCATTCACACTACATATTTTCTATAAATTTAACTTGGCCCCATCATTTATCCCCCAAAATCCTTGATGTTCAGAGCCGAAGCGTAGGAAGAACGAGGATTTTGAGTGCGAGACTTTTTTTGTGGTGATCATAGTGGAGACGAACGAAGAGATGCTAGAGAAAGCAGAGGGTGGTGGCGTGTGCGCCTAGGTACGTGGTAAAGGGGGAGCGATTGAGCGAGAAAGAAGTACATATGAACGTGGTTCACCTGCGTGCATGGGAGCAGGGAAGATCGGCACAGGCGGGGCTACACGAGTGTTGGGGGGGTGTCGGTGCGCGACGACCCAAGAGTGTATTCCCCACACCTGCGCGTGGTGGCGGGAGTGCACACGGACTAGCGTGTGTGCCTGCGCGCACCGGCGGGCAGGTCTACACGCGTGCGCGCACCCGCGTACACTTAAGCGTGGGCATGTACATCTGTGCGCGGACTCGTATGCTCGTCTGCATGCACTCGCGCACAGGGTTGTGCTTGAGTTTGTGCATGCTTGCGTGGTCCTGCACGTTCGTGATGTGGTTGTGGGTGTTTTGCTCATGCGCGGGGGCTCTTTTGGGTGCCTGGGGGGTGATTGTCGTGCATACTAGACAACATTCTTATGTCGTGTGCGACCATTTTTCGTGGTTTGTTTTTCATGATTTTACCTTCTCTTACTTTTCAGGCTTCAAAGCGCAATGCGTGAAGTCGTACAATGTGGTTACGCTCTACACATACCACCGAGCAAATTGTTGTTTTAATAAGAAGATATAGAATACCTATCAATATTGAAGTGAAGATACCCTATATTAATGAGAGAGTTCAGAATCCACCAAAGGGTTAACTGACGGTGTGTGAGACGATACTACGGTCAAGATTCTGACTTCCGCTGTGCGAGGAGGTTGTTGATATTTTGAAGTTATGCGGTGTCCATGTATCCCAATTTACTCCTCTTGGGATGACTTGTATTATGGGGCTAGGTGCGTTCTTTAGGGAGCATGAGACGAGATTTTCCTTAGACTTGTTCAGAGATTGGTGTGAGATCCGTGTTGATGGCGACAGTCATGTTAAGATCTATAACAACAAGAGTTAAGTTGACTTTGAGAGTCGAATAGATTATCGTCATAGGAACCCCTAATTTGGTTATGTCTGAAATTCTTGAGGCCTGCCAGAGCTTTGTAATTCTTGGAAGATCGTTTTTATCATCAGAATGGGCAAGTGGGACTTTTCTTTGATGTTGGGGCTTACAGAGCTCCAGCAGCTAGCAAACTGTCAATTCGGCATTTTTTTATTTGTGGAGGAGAAACGTCTGCTGTTGTGCGGGCTTTTTGTTGATCCTGAACATGTAGTTGCAGCGCCTCTGGTTTGCGATCGGAAGAGGAAGCTTATGTTGAAAGGCAACATTGATGCAGGTGCGGAGCCTTGATCTTCTTCAAGGCAGAGAGATTGTCAGATTGAGGAGGTCCCTTTCAGTTCCCGAGATGAGATTACTCCTGATTTTGTGGTGTTGGGGTCTTCCTCCCTCCCCCCCAGAGTTTCCTATTCAGAGGTCCCTTCCCCCAGTGTGTCTTACTCTTTGAAAGCGATGAGTGATGTGGTGAGTAAACACTTTTTTTGGTCAACGGTTTTGTTATTTCGTGCAAATCTGACCCCTTCCTTTTTGTTGCAGATTGAAGCCCAGGCTAATATAGCGCTTACATGGAATGACCATTATATGAACCTGAAGGATGGCTATTTGACACTTCAGGAGAAGCTCCGAGAAGCGGAGGATGCACTTGCTATTTTGAGTGAGAAGCGTGATCGAGATATATCTCGCTTTAGGTAGATTGGGTTGGAATTGAAGGCAGAGATTGGGGAATCACGTGTGGCGTTGCAGAAAGAAAGATCATTGGTAGAGAAGACTATGCAGTTGCTAAAGGATGCTCAAGAAGAGACTTCTTGTTTGGAGACCGAGCTGGGGTCTTCGAAAGCTGAGGTAGAGCGACTCTCTTCTGAGGGTCGGGTAGCAGTGCTGAAGGCTGTAGCGCTTGGCGAGTACAGGGATTCTCTGGACTTCATGCGTGATCATTACTTACTCGACGACGAGATCCGGGATGAGGTTTGAACCAGAGTGGTGGAGCCCTAGATTTAAGGTGCTTGTGAGGTGCGGCTACCCCTTGCAACCGCGGGAGGCGGCCGCGGGATGCGGCCGTCGGGGCAGCCTCGGGGCTCAGTAGTGGGGGTGCCGCGGCGTGCGGCCGCCCGTTGCGGTTGTGACATTGCGGCCGCGACCTCGTCGTCATGGCGCGGAGGCATCCGCAACCTCGTCGCGTGTCGCAGAGGCGGTCGTGACCTCATCGTCGGAGCGCAGAGACGACCGGCCGTTTCAGCCGGCCGAGAGCGGTTTGCATGCGTAGTGGGATCTCGTACGCATCACGTGTGGATCGCGCGTGTTGTTCGCGCGCGCGGCGGTTAATTCCATGATCCTCACCAAGTTAGTGGGGATTATGGGTCATTGGTCATTCACACTACATTTTTTCTATAAATTTAACTTGGCCCCATCATTTATCCCCCAAAATCCTTGGTGTTCAGAGCCGAAGCGTAGGAAGAACGAGAATTTTGAGTGAGAGACTTTTTTTGTGGTGATCATAGTGGCGACGAACAAAGAGATGCTAGAGAAAGCAGAGGGTGGTGGCGTGTGCGCCTAGGTACGTGGTAAAGGGGGAGCGATTGAGTGAGAAAGAAGTACGTATGAACGTGGTTCACCTGCATGCATAGGCGCAGGGAAGATCGGCACGGGCGGGGATACACGCGTGTTGCGGGGGTGTCGGTGAGCGACGACCCGGGAGCATATTCCCCACACATGCGCGTGGTGGCGGGAGTGCACACGGACTAGCGCGTGTGCATGCGTGCACCTGAGGGCAGGTCTGCACGTGCGCGCGCGCCCACGTACACTTAAGCGCGGGCATGCACATTTGTGCACGGACTCGCATGCTCGTCTGCCTACACTCGCACGCAGGGTTGTGCGCGCGTTTGTGCATGCTTATGTGGTCCTGCACGTCCGCGATCTGGTTGTGGGTGTTGTGCTCATGCGCGGGGGCTCTTTTGGGTGACCGAGGGGTGATTGTCTTGCATACTAGGCGACATTCTTATGTCGTGTGCTACCATTTTTCGTTGTTCGTTTTTTCATGATTTTGCCTTCTCTTACTTTTCAGGCTTTGAAGAGCAATGTGTGAAGTCGTACAATGTGGTTACGCTCTACACATACCACAGAGCAAATTGCGATTTTGATAAGAAGATATAAAATACCTATCGATATTGAAGTGAAGATACACTATATTAATGAGAGAGTTCAGAAACCACCGAAGGGTTAACTGACGGTGTGTGAGATGATACTACGGTCAAGATTCCGACTTCCGCTGTGCGAGGAGGTTGTTGATATTTTGAAGATATGCGGTGTCCATGTATCCCAATTTACTCCTCTTGGGATGACTCGTATTATGGGGCTAGGTGCGTTCTGTAGGGAGGATGAGACGAGATTTTCCTTAGACTTGTTCAGAGATTGGTGCGAGATTCGTGTTGATGACGGCAGTCATGTTAAGATCTATAACCACAAGAGTTAAGTTGACTTTGAGAGTCGAATAGATTGTCGTCATAGGAACCCCTAATTTGGTTATGTCTGAAATTCTTGGGGCCTGCCAGAGCTTTGTAATTTTCGGAAGATCGTTTCCATCAGCAGAATGGGCAAGAGTGAGACTTTTCTTTGATGTTGGGGCTTACAGAGCTCCGGGAGCCAGCAAACTGTCAATTCAGTATTTTTGTATTTGTGGAGGAGAAATGACTGCTGTTGTGCGGGATTTCTGTTGATCCTGAACATGTAGTTGCAGTGCCCCTGGTTTGCGATCGAAAGAGGAAGCTTATGTTGGAAGGCAACATTGATGCATGTGCGGAGCCTCGATCTTCTTCAAGGCAGAGAGATTGTCAGATTGAGGAGGTTCCTTTCAGTTCTTGAGATGAGATTACTCCGGCTAATCCTGATTTTGTGGTGTTGGGGTCTTCCTCCTCCCCCTTCGAGTTTCCTATTCGGAGGACCCTTCCCCCGTGTGTCTTACTCTTTGAAAGCGATGAGTGATCTGGTGAGTAAACATTTTTTTTGTTCAATGGTTTTGTTATTTCGTGCAAATCTGACCCCTTCCTTTTTGTTGCAGATTGAAGCCCAGGCTAATATAGCGCTTACATGGAATGACCATTATGTGAACCTAAAGGATGGCTATTTGACACTTCAGGAGAAGCTCTGAGAAGCAGAGGATGCACTTGCTATTTTGAGTGAGAAGCGGGATCGAGATATATCTTGCTTTATGTAGATTAGGTTGGAATTGAAGGCAGAGATTGGGGAATCACGTGTGGCGTTGCAGAAAGAAAGTTCATTGGTAGAGAATACTATTCAGTTGCTAAAGGATGCTCAAGAAGAGACTTCTCGTTTGGAGACCGAGCTGGGGGCTTCGAAGGCTGAGGTAGAGCGACTCTCTTCTAAGGGTCGGGTAACAGTGCTGAAGTCTGTAGTGCTTGTCGAGTATAGGGATTCTCTGGACTTCATGCGTGATCATCACTTACTTGGCGATGAGATCCGGGATGAGGTCTGGACCAGAGAGTTGGAGCCCTAGATTGAAGGTGCTTGTGAGGTCGCTCTTAGACATGGAGTGTCGAAGGATCTTCGAATGGTGGTCAGGATACTCGAGTGTGACATTTCTGGTCTTGACTTTGATGTTCTTTTTTATGATGACAGCTCGAGATCTGAGTCAGATGTTGATGTTGTAGGCGAGTAGTGGCTTCGTCTTTGTTGTACTTTCGCTGTGTTGTCATGTTTGTATCAAGTACTTTTATGCTTTATATTTTGGCGCTATGTTGTTTGTAGTGCTTTGGACACTTATTTTTACGTTATATCATTGATTATAGATTTCTCTATCGTAGTGTCATGTTTCTGTGTTGGTTGAGCACGTATGGTGTTGGTACCGTCGCTTTGTATGTTACTATGATCTCCTTATTGGTTGCTTATGGTTGGAGGAAGAGACCCAGTCAACGTCCCATCGTACTACCAGGGCGAAGGGCAAGTACTTCTAGTCTGGTAATGGGAGGTCAGAGCGTTGAGCCGGGAGATGTCGCTGGCTATGGTGATGAAGGGTGAAACTTCGAACCTGGGTAGTGAAAGGTCACAGGGGCTAGGCCCAAGAGATGACGAGGGG
Source organism: Platanthera guangdongensis (assembly GCA_039583875.1). Classification (NCBI taxonomy): domain Eukaryota; kingdom Viridiplantae; phylum Streptophyta; class Magnoliopsida; order Asparagales; family Orchidaceae; genus Platanthera; species Platanthera guangdongensis. The sequence goes on from CM077161.1 coordinate 166,173,249, forward strand.
TAGAACCTACTAGCTGTTTGGAGAGGCTGAAGTCTCCTTTGAGAGATTAGAAAACTCTGTATGAGAGAGTTCAGAGTCTCTTTTTGGGAGATTTGAACACTCTGTATAAGAGAAGCTGGAATCTCCTTTTGGGATATCCGAACACTCTGTACGAGAGAGGCTGTAGTCTCCTTTTGGGAGATCCGAACACTCTGTATGGGAGCGGCCAGAGTCTTCTTTTGGGAGATCCGAACACTGAGAATGGGAGAGGCTGGAGTATCCTTTTGGGAGATCCGAACACTTTGTATAGGAGAGGTCAGAGTCTCCTTTTAGGAGATCCGAACACTCTGTAAGGGAGAGAATGGAGTTTCCTTTTGCAAGATCTGAACACTCTATAAGGAAGAGACTGAAGTCACTTTATGGGATATCCAAACACTCTGTGTAGGAGAGGTCAGAGTCTACTTTTGGGAGATCCGAACACTGTGTATGGGAGATACCAGAGTTTCCTTTTGGGAGATCTGAACACTCTGTACAAGAGAGGTCAGAGTCTCCTTTTAGGAGATTCGAACACTTTGTATGGAAGAGGTCGGAGTCTTCTTTTGGGAGATCCGAACACTTTGTATGAGAGTGGTCAGCGTCTCCTTTTGGGAGATCCGGACACTCTGTACAGGAGAGACCGGAGTCTCCTTTTAGGAGATCAGAATATTCTATTTGAAAGATTGTGTAACATCCAGTTATAGTGAGAACAACACTTATTATTTGTTCACATGATGAGAAACTGTGATTAGTTTACATATATACTGATAATATGAGTTACAAGTAAAGATATTGAAAACACTAGAAATAATATTGGTAGAAAACAAGCTCTCCTTTGGGACGATCGTCCTGGGGACTGCCCCCATGCTGGATTATTCTCAATCTGTTGATTCAAAACCTTTACTTGTGAGAGATCTTTTGAGGTGTCTTAGGCGAACGAACAGTTCAATTTTTTTGTTTTTAGTCATGAATAATCTTCTGTCTTATGTACATGACCATGATGACAGTCACAATATTTAGATTGGTCCCTGGAGTTTGGAGCGAGAACCCTTGGCTTCTGAAGAGAGGGTTGATCGCGTATGGCGAACAACACTTCTGTTTGTGAAGTATTGAGGGGAGTGAACGTGTCACGATGCAAGTCGTTCTTCCTGTGAACCTATAATGGTGTTAACACCTACTCTCGTTGTCTTTCTGAGTTCCTTTCGAACTGTTGGCAGTACGCTTCAACTGTATCGTCAGCAACAATTTAGGCATCGATCCGACGAACGAGATTGGGATAACTGGGCACAGTCTCCCATATTAGTGCGAAGTAGAAGCTACTAGGGTGGAGCCCTCCGAGAAGAAATCCTTGCAAGAGCTTTGGGTTTTCCCCAGAGATTTGTCGTGCCTAAGTGGTGAAATGAGTAAAGAAATCTTTAAGAGCTTCCCCTTCGTTTTGGTGGATTCCAAACAAGTGAGGTGGATCTTTGACACTCCGACGGTTGACGATGAACTGGTTTGTAAATTGTTGTGTTACCTCTGTAAAATTCTTGATTTCTCCCTTCTTCAATGTGGAAACCACCCATCACCACACATTTTCCCAAAACCCCGAGGTAGTAGGAAGGAGGGACGGGGGTACATAAACACCAAGGACCACCCGCTGCAGGCGATATGGGACTAATCCATCCACGGGATGGCGGGGATATTCCGCCACACGGGGGGCCCACCTGGGTCAACACCCAGACCAGGAACGCGATTGGGAAGCCCAAATATGCGGTCTCACACACACCCAATCCCGCTGGACCTTGGTTCTCAACACACCCCCGCAGCGGGATGGCTCTGATACCATGTGGAAACCACCCGTCACCACACATCTTCCCAAAACCCTGAGGTAGTAGGAAGGGGGGACGGGGGTACATAAACACCAAGGACCACCCGCTGCAGGCGATGTGGGACTAATCCATCCACGGGATGGCGGGGATATTCCGCCACACGGGGGGGGGGGGGGGGGGGGGGGGGGGGGGGCAACCGGGGTCAACACCCAGACCAGGAACGCGATGGGGAAGCCCAAATATGCGGTCCCACACACACCCAATCTCGCTGGACCTTGGTTCTCAACATTCAAGGAAAGGAACTAGGTGTGATTTTGTCCTTTCAAAGTTGTCGGGAATGCTTGACATAACGGTGGGTCAGGGGCATTGCAAAGGCGCATTGTGATTTCTAAGTGTCTGGCGTGCTCCGACTTGTCATCCGTTCTGTCGAATGCTTTGATTTTCGGGAGCTTCAAGCCGTGGGAGATTGGATGTGCCAGAATCTCAGGTGTGAATGGTGAGTAGTGATGGAGAGGACGGCTGGCCAAAGTGGCACATTGCTCAGCTCGGTTGTGCTCTTCAACAATTATGACGAGAATTTCTTCGCGTATGAGCCTTTCATCTACATGTTTAAGGCTTACTACTTTTGAGTGTTTGCAGTGATGTTGAGCTTCTGATCCTCCGTCTGAACGGTCTCTGCGACCTTGGACATCCGCGATGGGGAGCTCTTCTCCAGGTATGTTGACGAGCAAGTGAAGGGGAGCTAGATCAACCTGCCCCCACACGGACTGATCCTTTAGTTATGCGGAAAACTTTTCCTACCATGATCTCTTGTCACGAGTACCGCTGTGTAGTGGATACTGTCTTTAGACCCTTCTTTGAACTTTGGGAACCGTATTCCCACGGATGGCGTCAAACTGTTGCGGTCAACTTAACGCTGCTGATAGACCAGATTAAACTAGGCCAGCTTAGACTGTGGAGAGGTCAAGCGCACAAACAGTAGCAAAATAAATAAAGAAGATCGAGCACAATGCGATTTTAACGTGAAAAAACCCCTCAATTAGATAAAAAACTTTGTGACTAGTTCGGGGTCTGTCAAACTCCACTATTAGCTCCTCCTTACAAATTGGAGATGAGAGAAAATACAAACGCACTTGGTGGGTGATAAATCGCCATACACGAAGCTTTTTTTCACTGTTCACTGGCGGTGGCGGACGTTCTTGGATGCGATCAGGCTGCTCAATTCTACTTCGTGGTTGGTTACGGTGCGCCAGAGGGGATTTGCTGGATGTTGTGCACGTAGGCGGCTTCTTGGACTGGTCTGTGAAGCGTCTTCTTATTTGGGGTGTTGTGAACTTAGATAAATTTTCGGGTGGCTCAATGGGAGGCGGTGGCTCGTATGAGGATTTTGACAGAGCCACGGCCTTAGGAAGAATAAAGCTAGGAGGAGAAAAGGTTAGAAATGTGATGTGCTTGAGAGCCTTTTTATAGGCATCAGGTGGTGAGTACGGTAGTTATGTGGCTATCCGCACACCATGACCACCTAAATTACTGGGTGCAGACCATATTCAGTATAATTTCTAGCGAATATTAATTAATATATTTTATATTTGTACTCCATAAATTTTTTATTAAATATTTCCCTCACTAACCATGGTGGTTACGTGAGTGGTTACCTACAAAATGGACGGCAGTGATCGTGCTGGGATGATCGGACGGCGGAGAGGGCACCCGTTTTGACGAGCGGCCATCTTTGCTGACGGATGGCCGACAGAGATGGAGGAGTCGCGACCAGCAGGATATCCGGCCGCGACAAGCAAAGACTCGCGGCTGCGGGGAGCGGACACGTGGTGCGACCGCGGGGGGAGTCCGCGAGGTGCGGGCGCCCCTTGAGGCCGCTACAGGCGGTTGTGGGGTGCGGCCATGTGTGGTGGATGGCCAAGAGGTGCGGCCACCCCTTGTGGCCGCAGGGTGCAGCAGTCGGGGGCAGCCACGGGGGGCGGTCGCGGGGTGCGGTCGCGGGGTGCAGCCGCCCATTACGATTGCGACCTTACGGCCGCGGGAGATGGTTGCGACCTCGCCGCCAAGGCGTGGAGGAGGCCAGCCGTTTTGGCCTGCCGCGGGCGTTTTGCATGCGTAGTGGATTCCCGTGGGCGGATCGCGCGCGCTGACGGAGCACACTGTGGTCAATTCTATGTTCATCAAGTTAGTGAGGATTATGAGTGATTGGTAATTCACATTCCATTTTCTTTATAAATTTAACCTGATCTCATTAATAGCACAATATAAGCTGCCGGTGATATATATATATATATATATATATATATATATATATATATATATATATATATATATATATATATATATATATATATATATATATACACGAGTGCCCGACACGGGGCTCCGCCCCTATGGCCAAGCGCGACAGTACCCGGCCAGCGACGGCGGGCTTCCCCCGTCCCCACCGTGCTACGCCCATGACGCTGCGGGTTACGCCCGCATCAAGGCGGGTTGTGCCTGCAACATATACATATGAGTACTCAAATAGACCGTAAAAAATATAAATCAAGATTACAATTTTTTTTGTAAAAAGAATGTATGATTTTAAGTAAAAACTATCAATTTCTTTATTCTTTCTTTCTCTCTCTCCCTCTCTTTTTCTCTCTCCAATATATATATCTAAATTTACTCGAGCCTAGCCCCTTTCCAGCCGCCCACTATCCTCTCTCTTTCTTTCTTTCTCTCCCTCTCTTTCTCTCTCTATCTCTCACGCCATACACTAATACCGCCCTCTCTCCTCTCGCTCATCTCTCTCTCCCTCTCCCCCTCTTTTTCTCTCTCTCGAATCCCTCACATGTCATAGGTATAGGATACCTATTTTTTTTGCTTTTGTCCAGCAAAAATGATCTGATGGTGCCTGATATCAGGAGGTCGATCCAACAACAACACTTTCCTCCATAGATTTTAAAAGCATGGCTTTTAAATGTTATTTGATATATCTTTTATAGTATATATATATATATATATATATATACAAGTGACAGGCACGGGCCTCCGGCCCGATGACTACGCGCCACAGTACATGGCCGGCGACGGCGTGCTTCGCCCACCCCAGACGGGTCCTGCAGACTGCGCCCGCAACATATACATATGAGTACTCAAAATGATCGTAAAAAAATTTAAATCAATATTACAATATTTAATTTGTAAAAAAATATATTTTTATACCTAAAAAAATTATTATTTTTTCTCTATATTACTATTTCTTTCTCTCTCTTCCTCTCTTTGATTCTCTCCCTATCTTTTTCTTTCGTCCATGTGTGCGCCCCTTTCCTCTCTCCCTCTCTTTCTCTCCATCTCTCTCCTCTTTCTCTTTCTCTAGAGTTCAAAATAGTAATTTTTTAAAAAAATATGAGGGCATTTTCGGTAGATTGAATGTTGCACCAAAGGCAACTTTTCCTTTATAATATAGTATAGTATATATATATATATATATATATATATATATATATATAATATATATATATATATATATATATATATATATATATATATATATATATATACATACACGAGTCGCAGGCACGGGCCTCCGGCCCGATGGCTACGCGCCACAGTACCTGGCCGCCGACGGCGGGCTTCGCTCGCCCCACCACCCCCGGCAGGCTCCGGCCGCGCCCCCCCTCACGGCGGGCTCCGCCCGCCCAATTTACATTTTTAAAATATTTTATAATATTAATATAAAATATATTTTATATATTAATAATTTTTATAAAAAATTTATTTTATATAAATTTTATATATTAATAATTTTTTTTAATTTTTAATATTTTATAATATTAATATTTTAATTTTTATAAAAAAAAATGAAAATCCGCTCCCCCCCCGGGAATTTGCGGCGTCCCCCACCGCCGGCTGCCTGACCGGATGCCCCCGGTAGGTTCGCCGGGAGCAGGCGAACCTGCCGACGGTGGTCCGGTGGCGCTCCGGCGGGGCCACCGCCGGCGGAGCGCCACCAGACCACTGCCGGCAGGTTCGCCTGCTCCCGGCGAACCTACTGGGGGTCGCCGGTCAGGCCGCCGGCGGCTCCGCCGGCCGGCGGAGGCGGAGACCGTGGAAATGGGGGGGGGAGCGGATTCGGTGATCGGGAATTTGGAGAGAGAAAACATAGGTTTTTTCTGTTTTTTTATATGCAGACCTCTCTGGCTATTTGCAACCCAGGATCCAGCGGCTTAGAAATAAGATAGTCAAATCTGACGGTCCATGTAAATAGGCTATTTTTGAACTCATGATATTGACAGACCTCACTATATCTTTTTAAGATAGTGTATATATATATATATATATATATATATATATATATGCATGTAAACCGCTCACGACCGGCTGAAACGGTCGGTCGTTTCTATGGTCCGACGATGAGGTCACGGCCGCCTCTTCGACCCGCGACGAGGTCGCGGCCGCCTCCGCGCCATGACGACGAGGTCGCGGCCGCAATGTCACAACCGCAACGAGCGGCCGCACGCCGACCGACTCCACAATTGAGCCGCGAGGCTGCCCCGACAGCCGCATCCCGTGGCCGCCTCCCGCGGTCGCATGGGGCAACCGCACCTCGCGGTCTCCTCCCGCGGTCGCAAGGGGCAGCCGCACCTCGCGGCCGCCCTCCCTCCGTGGCAGCACCCAGCGGCCGTCTCCAGCAGCCGCAAGGGATGGTCGCACCTTGCGGCCGCCCCCGCAGCTGCCTCTAGCTGACACGGGGGCAGCCGCACCTCACGGCCGCCACCCGAGGCTCCTCCACGCGCCCACGATCTCCCAACCGAGTAGGGCGGTCGGTGCTAGGGCCAGCCGCCCTCCTTGCTTGTCGCGACCGGACATCCCGCCGACCGTGGCTCCTCCTCCTCCAGCAGCCGTCCGCCGGAGAAGATGCCCGCTCGTCAAAAGGGGGCCCACTCTGCCGTTCAATCATCCTGACACGATCGCCGTTGTTTGTTTCGTAGGTAACCACCCACGTAACCACTATGGTTAGTGGGAGAAATGTTTAATAAATAAATTATGGTGTACAAATATAAAATATGTTAATTAATATTCGGCAAAAACTATACTGAATATGGACTGCACCCAGTAATTTAGGTGATTACGGTGTGCAGATAGCCGCATAATTACCATAACCACCACCTAGAGCTTATAAAAGGGCTCCCATGCCCCTCTCATTTCTAACATTTTCTCCTCTCAGCTTTCCTCTTCCTCAGGCCAGAGCTCCACCGAAATCCTCCAACGAGCCACCGCCTCCCGTCGAGCCATCCAAAAATTTGTCTGTCCACAACTCCCCGAAGAAGATGTTTTGTCGGCAACTCCAAGAAGCCTCCTACGTGCACGACATCCAGCAAATCCTCGTTCGGGCACCGTAACCAACCTCATAGCAGAATTGAGCAGCCCGATCGCATCCGAGAACGTTGGCCACCGCCAGTGAACTGTGAAAACATAGCTTCGTGTACGGCGTTCTGTCGTCCACCAAGTGCGTTTGTATTCTATCTAATCTCCAAGCTGTAACGAGCAGTGACCCGTCCCTCCCGATTTCACCAACAATTTGTAAATCGTTGCTAATAGTGGAGTTTGACTGGCATCGAACAGGCCACGTGATTTTTTATTGAGTTGAGGGATTTTTCCACGTTAAAACCGTCTTGTGTTCTTCCTTATTTTTTGTGTGACTGTTTACGTGCTAGACTGCTCTCCGAGTTAAGCAGTCTACTTTAGTCCGATCTACCATAAGCATTGAGTTGGCCGCAACAAGAATATTTCAGTGTAAGTTAATCGAAGCAGAGTATACAACACTTCACAATGTATGTCGAGGCTGTGCAAGTGAGGATTCACGGTGTATACAACACTTTGCAGGAGATTTTACACTGGCTGCGCTGAGGTGAGGAAACATCTTTTCCTTGCAAAAATGAAAGTGTTGCTCGAAGCATCCGGATGTGGATCAAAGTGGAATCCCCTACCCGTTGCCCCTAGGCGGGTATAAATAGGCAAACCCAAGGAGTTTCTACGGGTATCGGATCTACACGTGTCTGAACTGACCCGTTATGCCTCCGAACCCGTTATTCGTCCAAATATATATTAACAATCTCCTCATATATTTATGACAAATAACGTGTACTTTTCGGAGTGCAGAAAGTGGAGAATATCAAAATAGATTTCCGACTTTACACATTACATAAGAGTTAGCACATTTTTAACAAAAAACATGAACATAAGTTTTAAACAATAATATAAAACATCACAAAATATAAATGTGCTACTCCATAACAACTAAGTCTGGAAAAATAAAAAAATGACTACAGATAAACGTGTAACAATTCTACTCAGAGAGTAGATCATCATCATCTATGTCAAAATCCACTTTCTCTCCTCCATCTTCACCAGTGCCTGCAAGGAATTTCATGAGTCAGACTCTATGAATTCATAAACATATGCAGTGACGTATCAAGGTAAACTAGCTCTACCTAAATGATCTTAGCACTTGTAGCAGTAGTGAAGTAACACTGTCAGCATCTCTATCCGGTCTAGCTAGGACCAGTCATTTTTTTATTTTAATAAATCAAACGTTGTTATCTTACGCATTAGTGACCACTATGTACCTCATCATATGATTTGACACACCGTCATTTGCAACATTATCAAATGTGGAATAATGTGCTATGATCACTAATGTTAGATTAACACATACAACGACTTTCTATTCCCAGTTGAATAATTCTCAAATCAGCTTACAACGAGAAAGATGTTAAGTCATCAGGTGTGGAATGACTAGCATCTAACCATCTTAGGCTTTCATTAAGAAATTATTTGGGGTTTTCAGTCTGTTATTAGATGCTTGAATGTTGCGACTATATGTTCTTACTATGAAAACATAACATAGGAGGAAGTTTCATATTTCTATGAACTTTAATCTCATCTCCCCCGATGTTTTAATGGTGAGAACTCTATTTAAGCCCTTTGTTAAGGCGTCTGCAACATTATCTTTTGACCTCACATCAACGAGCTTCACAATCCCTTGACTCGTAAGGGAGGTCAACCAGGCTTGTTTCATCCTGAGTTGCCTTCTTTTGTTATTGAACAAAGTATTCGTAGCAATCGTTTTAGTAGCCTGATTGTCGCAGTAAACTGCAACAGAACTCAACTTCAGGCTTGACAGTGGAATGTCTATCACCAAATCTCTTATCCACTCTGCTTCTTCTCCTGCTGAAGCTAGAGCGTAGAGTTTGGATTCCATAGAAGACAATGCAATACATGATTGTCTCTTGGACTTCCAGGCTACAGCTGCTCCTCCTAGTGTGAATATAAATCCACTAGTGGACTTGCTGTCATTTAATTCTGAGCACCACGATGCATCAGAATATCCTTCCAACACTGGAGGATGACCATGATAACATAAAACATACTTTTGGGTGTGCTTTAGGTATCGCATCAGCCTATCGAGGGCATCCCAATGGTCTTGGCTAGGATTACTAGTGAATCTGCTTAACATGCCGACCGTAAAGGCTATGTCAGGTCTTGTGCAGACCATAGCATACATGAGACTACCAATCAGTTTAGCATAATCTGACTGTCTAACCGCAGCTCCATCATTGGGCTTCAAGCGATTATTATAATCGTAAGGTGTCTCCACTGCTCTACATTCACTGTATCCCCACGTGTCCAACAAGGATTTTATGTAGTGGCGTTGACTTAGAGAAATGCCATTTTTCCCAAAGCTCACTTGCATGCCTAGTATAGTCTCAGCTACACCCAGGTCTTTAATGTTAAACGTCCGCATTAGTTCTGACTTAACGTCATCCACCACGGATTGATCAGAACCAAGAATCAGCATATTGTCCACATACAAGCATATTATAGCGACTTTGTTCGATCTATGACGTATGTAAAGATATTTGTCCGAGAGACTCGACATGAATCACATGTTCCTTACACTATAGTCAAACTTCTCATGCCATAACTTTGGTGCTTGTTTTAGTCCGTATAGCGATTTGATCCACTTACAGACCTTACTTTCGTGACCGTGTACTATGAAACCTTCAGGTTGGCTCATGTATATCTCTTCGGTCAGATCTTCGTTCAAAAACGCAGTCTTAACATCCATTTGATGAACAATAAAGTTCTCAATAGACGCAATAACAAGGAGTATTCTAATGGTTGCTAAGTGACACATTGGTGAATATACATCAAAGTCATCCACCCCACTAACTTGTGTGAAACCTTTAGCCACCAGGCGTGCTTTATACTTAGCTACGCTACCATCAGGGTTGAGTTTCTTTTTCAGAACCCACTTACATCCTATAGTTTTAGCCCCTTTTGGCTTATCAACCAACGTCCAGGTATTGTTCTGAAGCAAAGAGTTCATCTCTTCATCAATGACCTCTTTCCAGAGTAGGGAATCCCTTGATCTCATGGCGTCCTTATAGGTGGATGGATCAGCCTCAACGTGGTAAGTGAGAAAATCACTACCGAAGGTTCTGGGAGTTCTCTCTCTCATCGAAGTCCGTCTAGACTCTAGGACATTATTGTCTACCGGGACTGAATAGGAGGTGCTCGGTACTGATTCAGGTTCTTCCTCAGTAATAGTTGCTTGCATACCTGGGATTGTCAGGTTCTTATCCTTAAGGAACTTATCCTCAAAGAACACAGCATCCCTAGATTCAATAATTATATTATTAGACAGGTCTAAGAATCTATCTGCAGCACTATCTTCAGCACAACCTAAGTAGACACACGTGTTGGTCCTAGGTCCAAGTTTAGACCGTCTAGGGTCATAGACCCTGACATAGGCTATGTAGCCCTAGGTCTTAAGTTTAGTCAATGTCGGGGGTCTCTTAAACCAAAGCTCATAGGGTGTGACGTCTAACTTAGCATGAGGGACTTTGTTCAGAATATTGTTTGCAGTTAAAACTGCTTCTCCCCAATAGGCAGTAGGCATGCCAGCAGTGAGCAACATAGAGTTCAACATCTCTGTTAACGTTCTATTTTTTCGCTCGGCTATACCATTCGATTGGGGTGAGTAAGGAGCAGTGGTTTCTGCTATGATCCCTTGAGAGGCAAGGAAACCCCAGAACTCACTGGACATGTATTCTCCTCCTCTATCACTTCTAAACCTCTTAATTCTCATGTATAGTTGGTTCTCTACCCTGGTTTTGAAAAGACAAAACTTTTCAAACGCTTCATCTTTAGTTTTAAGAAGATAGATGTGACAGAACCTAGAGCAGTCATCTATAAACGTGATCATATACTTCCTTCTTCCTCTTGTGACAAAACTTTTAAAGTCACATATGTCGGAATGTATAAGCTCTAGATGTGTTGTGCTCCTAGTAACCGCACTAAAAAGGTTTCCTAGTGATCTTAGTCTGAGCATACACGTCACATTTCTCAGGCTGTGACTTAGTGTCTAATGTGATCTGGTGAGTTCTAGCTATTTGGAACATTTTCCTATAGTTCACGTGTCCTAGTCTCTTATGTAGAGTCTTAGGGCTAACTAAGTTTGTTTGAACTTGTTGAACTACTTCGTTTGCTAGACTTAGTCGGTACATCCCATTTTGGACGTATGCACATCCAAAATAGTGAGAGTTAACTGACAGTGTTACTCTACCGCTACAAAAAGTAAATGACATAGCAGCATCACATAATAGACTAATAGACACTAAGTTAGCAGCTAGTGAAGGAATAAATTTGACATGCTTTAAAATTAAAGACTTACCTGAGGACAGCAGCAAGATTGCGTTCCCCACCTTCAGTACGTCAGCTATGTCGCCATTGGCCACCGTCACAGACTCTTTCACAGTAGTGAGACCTGTCATAAGATCAGAATTGTTGCAAACGTGGCACGTCGCCCCCGAATCTAAGTACCACTCTGTGCTGGCCGTAGCGTTTCCGACCATTGCAACAAAGTCGGAAGGCTCAGCTTGGCTAACCATATTGGCTTGGTTGCCATCCTGTGGTGCTTTGGTTCTTTCCCTTTTAGGGAGCCTGCAATCAGATGCGCTGTGTCTCCACTTGCCCTTGAATTTTTTATTGCGTTTGTTAGAGCCTGCAACTTGGGAGCTACCATGGGAGGGTCTGGTCCTCTTAGGGTTCGGCACGCGTTTAGAACTAAGAAGCATGTTAGCTGCAGCCTTCTGCTTGCTAACAGTTTCTAAAGCGTGTCGAATCCTATTTTCATCCTCAATGCGAATAAATCGCTTTAGGTCATTAAGACCGACCTGCATCTTCTTGCGGTACATTTCAGTTTTAAAGTTGTACCACGTAGAGGGCAGTTTAAAAATAATCGTGCCAGCAACAAAGCTGTCTGGCAGAGAAATGTTCTCACTATGTAAAGAATCTACTATAGCTTCAAAATCCGATACCTGAGGGAGAATCGCCTTCTCCTCGTCGAACATGAAGGAGTGGAATTTGTCCACCAGGTGTGCCTTGGACAGATCCTCCTCTTGCCTGAAGTGCTCCTCCAGTGCCTCCCAGATTTCCTTGGCGGTCTTCATTTTGATGTACGTCTTCGCCAGGCTGGAGGACAAGCAGTTCAGCAGGTAGTCGCGACAGAAGTCCTCATCAGCAATCCACTGGGCTTCATCGTCAGTCCCCATAACGTCAGCACGATCAGACTGAACTGTGTAGAACACGTTCAGGTACTTCATTCCAAACTGCGTATTCAACTTCCAGTCGTTGAATTCAGTCGATGTAAACTTCTCCAATTTGATCATAGGAACCAGGGACGAGAAATTTCCTTTCATCATTGTGGTAGCGACGACGGGAGCGAGACGCACAGCACAGAGACTCTTCCTCCTTCCCGCTCCAGGCGGTGGCGAGAATTTTTCCTGCAATTGTCTTCTCTAACTTTTCTCTCACAAATCCAAAGATCTCCAAAATTGAGAGAAAGGTAACGGGATGGTTTTCTATCTACAGGCGAAGGCCAAAAATCCCGAGAAAAGCTGGGTCGGCTTCCTTGTCCTGATCCAGATCCAGACAGCGGCAGAGAAAAACAATTCTCTATTTCCGATCAAAACCAGAGGCGGAAGAAGAATTCCAAAATATATATTACCAATAAACCTTAGTTATGACTTTCAAATCTTTGCAGATGATGATTGATTCCTGTTAATAACTGAAAACAAACAGTAAGAGTTACTGCGATGGAGATCCTGAACACCTCCCTCAAATCTAGATCGGGATCTATAAGATGAGGAACAGTTTCTTCTTCCTTTTTTTTGTTTTGCGATCCTGGACGGCGACGGGACGAGGGAAAAAGAGATGAAATCGAGCACGGGGAAGAGAGACGTGAGCGCCGACGTCTTCTCCTCGCGATCAAAAACGGCCTTCTTCCTCTCAATCTTTTCAAGCGGCGGCCAAAAAATCAAACGACGGCAGGATTCTTCACCCTTTGTCGATCTCCGGCGGCAGCAAACTGAGAGCAGCGGCGGTAAAAATCGCAGAACACAGCGGCCTCTTTCGATCAAGCCAGCCGCAATCTTCACGCCAAAAACGGGGTTTTTTTTTTCCGATCACGAATGCCTGTTCCTCCTTCTCGATCCCGATCTAGGCAGCAGCGACGCGCAGGAACTTCTTCTCTCCAGGCGGCGGCAGAAAATTCCTTCCGAATCCAGGAAATGGGAGCGGTTACGGGAAGGAAACGGGATGCAGAGCAACCAGACAGTTACTTCGGGATTGAAAGTGTTGCTCGAAGCATCCGGATGGGGATCAAAGTGGAATCCCCTACCCGTTGCCCCTAGGCGGGTATAAATAGGCAAACCCAAGGAGTTTCTACGGGTATCGGATCTACACGTGTCTGAACTGTCCCGTTATGCCTCCGAACCCGTTATTCGTCCAAATATACATTAACAAAAAACTCAATGGCTCCAATATCTTTTAGCTTTTGCCTTAACAAATGAAGGAAAGATAAGGAGTGGCTATGAGGTGCAAAGAGCCATCATTGGCACAAGGGTCGAGAAAGATTTCCATTATTGAGGAGGAGAAGAAACAATACAATGAACGATACCACCGACAAGCTCAGCACAAACTTTGTTCACCCATACATAATCTTCTTAATTATATGCACAATACCAACATAAAAAAGGGACATTTTTAGCAGCTTCACACACAGACAGATACACACAGAGCCCGCGCAGCGTCAAGAGACAAGTTCAACCATGTCACCACCGGAATCACATGACAATCTCAGGCTTCAGGATATTGGATTTGATCTCCTTATGTGGCAGCACCACGCCTCCATTGCTGTAGACCTCATCGCCCACATGCACATCTTCTCCGAGGATCGTCATGTTCTCGACTCTCGCCCACTGGCCCACGGTGGAATGCCAGCCAATGATGCTGCTGGAGATGCACGCGTGGTTCTTGACGCGGGCCCCGCGCATCACCGTGCACCTCGAGAGCCTCACGCCGGACTCCACCACACAGCCCGGCCCGATGGCGACGTCCGGGCCAATCAAGCATCCCTCTCCGATCACGGCAGTTTCATGCACCAGGACGTTCCCGACAAAGTGAGGACCGGCGGAGAGTTTGGCGGGCGAATTCTTCTTAATGGAATCCAAGTAGAGCCTCAGGCCCGTGATGTAGTCTCTCGGCTGCCCAATGTCCATCCAGAACCCCGGGAGGACCATGGCGAAGAGCCTCTGATCGGCGGCAATTTTGGGGAATATCTCCTTCTCGATCGAGGTGGGCCTCAGTTCAATGCGGTCGAGGACAGATGGGTTCAGCAGATAGATGCCAGCATTGATCTTGTTCCCGACGAATACTTTCGGTTTTTCGACAAATTTATTACTTTTCCGGTCTCTTCCTCCATAACCACCACGCCGTACTTGGAAGGTTCATCCACCTGCTCAATGAAATTGATGATCAGCTTACAGGTCTATCAGATATCATGAGGAAATTGGTAGCATAAAGATTGAATTTATACCTTGGTGACCATGATTGTTGCATCTCCCCATGGATTTTATGAAATTTTATGAGTTGTGCGAACGGGTATTCGCTGATAACGTCGCTGTTGAGGACAAAGAAAGGCTCCCCGGAACCATCCACCAGCTTATCTCTAGCTAGAGCGAGAGGTCCGGCGGTTCCTAGAGGTTCAGTCTCCTGAGAGCAGGTGATTGTCATGCCAAGACTACTTTCAAATTCCTTGAGGAAATTAATCATGACCTGGAAGAAGAAACTGAATAAAACTGAGTATTTCATCTTAAGAATGCAATTTTCCCCCTCAGGATGAGTCTTTAATTTTACCTCAGGCTGATAGTTTATTGCTAGAACAACTTCAGTTACCCCCACCTCCTTCAGAGCTTCAATCTGGAGGCAGCCAAGAACAGAATTAAACTATAGCATCCCAGATATTCTTAAACATCAAAAATCTTGTTTTTTTTTTCAAGTCATCTCACTAGAATGCAAAAAAAAAAAACATCAGCTAGAGCCCTTCCAAAGTGGAAGAAAAAAGAGTAGGCGAAGAAAGCCCTTCCAAAGTTACACCTATAAAATGAAAGAACTAACCACCTGTTGGGAAAAAACGAGTGCAAAACAATCACAGAAAACACAGAACACAACACAGGAAATTAACATCGAAAAGCCACAAATCCAGGGAAAAAACCACAACCATTCACGCCACAGAAATCCACTATGACGAACGTTCAAAGAAACTTATACCGCTTCTCTTTTCGCCGCTCTCCTTCCTCCGGTTTCTGATCTCTACAAATCGCACGAAACCTTAAGCCCAAAAAGGCTTAAATACCCACAAAATAAAGATGTTCAAATCGTGTTGAGTGTCCAGTACATCCAACGCAGTCAGACTTCATCTCTAACACCACCCTGAAGCTATGCATCAGAAGATGTTTTTAAGTTTGCTCTAAATCTATGATATAGTTTCCTCCTTGTGCACTTGGTGGCAACACCTCTATTCTATTTAATGTCTTGTTTTTCACATTCTATCATCCACTTTTCATCTATAAAATGAATGGCATCACACACAAAAATTCAATTGTGTTCTTCTGAAATGAAAAATCTGGGGGAAAAATTGAAAGTTTGGAGGAGCAAATAGGTACAAACAAGCAAGTCCAGACTGATTCTGGTGAACTTGTGATTTACGTTATTACTGAATTTGGTAACTCCAGTTCCAAATCTGGAGATTCAAAGAAAGACTCAAACGAACGATTACAATACCTGATGCAGAATCATAGGCTTGTTGGCAAAATCCACAAGGGGTTTTGGAACACTGAGGGTCAACGGTCTCAATCTGGTGCCGAATCCACCGACAAGAATTAGAGCTTTCATGGTGGCTAATCCTCCTCCTCCTCCTCCTCCTCCTCCTCTTCCTCTTCCTCTGCATTTATCAAATGAAACAAATTTTTATAAGAAGAAATGCGAAAACAACAGGAGAATGCTGCAATCAGAAAATCACTCTATTATATTATTATAAAACAAAGAAATAAATCTCTGAACTTCGTCGCCGGGTGTCCAGCTTCCGAACAACAAATTCCAAACAAGCATTAAACATAAGTGATAAAATCGCCGCTTAAAGGCCAACAGCAGTACACATAAGGAACTAGAAGCAAGCGGCAGAGAAAAACAAAAGAAATTTCACCAGAGTCAGTCAGTGAAACCCTGTCTTGATTTCACAAAACCTACAATACAGATTCAAGAATAAAAGAAAAGGTCAATTTCAAATTTCGAAAAAACATTTATGGCCCCCGAAAGGTGGAATTTAAAATCAAAAAGAGGGATTATTAATTTATTATTGCAATGGAAACGTAATCATAGAAAAAGGAATGAAAACGCCAGAGGAAGGCGAGCACAGCAGGTCAACCCCACATTGCTCTCAAGATCCATGTCCATTAATTCGCGGACGACGAAGACGATGGAAGAAAAAAAACCCTTGATAAAGGAAGGGTTGAAGAAATGAAGACTCAGATCTAGCTAGGAAGAAGCGGTAGAAATGAAATGAAAGAACACAGAACAAACTGATAGGTATTAAAGAAGAAATTACCGGATTTGATGTCAAATTCGATGGGGAGGACGGGAAATCCGCTTTTAGCTCGACATCTTCTCCGCCATTTTTCTCTTCCCAGGAATGAGGAAGGAGAGAGAGAGAGAGACCAAGAGAGAGATTAACTGTGAGTCCTTGTAAACAACCTATTGTTGGACTATATAGCACCCGTCCCCCGTCGTATTTGCAGCTTCCTAATAACTATTTGTTTATTAATTAATT
The DNA here is from genome assembly GCA_039583875.1 of Platanthera guangdongensis. Taxonomy (NCBI): domain Eukaryota; kingdom Viridiplantae; phylum Streptophyta; class Magnoliopsida; order Asparagales; family Orchidaceae; genus Platanthera; species Platanthera guangdongensis. The sequence goes on from CM077161.1 coordinate 166,190,298, forward strand.
TAATAGGTTTTATAACACCTGAATATTAATCAATAATAGATTTATCATTACATAACACCTTCAATTGTGATGTAATTATGATTTCACAGAAGAATCTCGGCAGCAACGAGGCGCTCTACTCAGTACATTAATAAGTGTTTCCAACAGCTCCATTTACAATCTCTTTTTTTGTTATAGCTCGCCTTTCTTTGGTGCCACGATGACAGTCACCAACATAGTTCGCGCTCATGAATGCTCGAGCACATCTACTTTTAGGTTCAAAAGTAGTTTCCTTTTTTAAAGGTGATATTTTTTGTCCAAACTCAAAAAAATCGTGCCAAAGAGAGCCCTAGGAACTTCCTACTGCCACTGTTGTCCCAAATGGATTTTTTGGTTAAGTGAGAAAGAGAGGAATAGAGTCTAGGGTAGATGATGCTCGAGAAAAATCCGAGTAACTTCAAACCGTAAATCAAAGGGTTGAAGCTTCAGCGACACCAATGAGAAAGCGTATAAGGCTACGATTGGCACAGCACTTCTCTCTCATGAATTTGAACAAAAATGTCATCATCGTAGAATGTATGTTGGGCCTTAAAACGATTACAACCATCACCAAGAAAAGAAAAAGTAATTTTGAACATAAAAGTGGATGAAGTTTCTTAGGGGAGGTCGAACGATCACGAACGACAGTTCATAACCACTGCGTTCATGACTGTCGCTACCATGGCAAACGGAGCGTAAATATCAAATTTTAATTTTCTAATTTAGAATTTGTATGATGAATAACAAAATATACAATGTATTTGTATAAATACATGGGATAATACTTCTGTTTAATCCCTATTGATATGTAAAATAACTAATAAGGTATTATCAAAATGACAGATCACGAAAAAAATATAATTTTGAACATGAAAATGGATGAAGTTTCTTTGAAGTGTCAAGCATTTACTAATGATGGTTCATAGAATCATAGTCACGGTATTCATGATTGGTGTTGTTGTCGTGCCATGTAGATCCTAGAACTCTATTTGGTACAGTGGTGGAGGTAGTAAACATGGTGGTTATGCACAGTCGTTCGACGTTCATGCACACCCTATCTTATAAGGAACTTTATGTTCAAAAACTTGCTTGTTCACTCTTTTTGGTGGCCATCATAATCGTTGTCATGCCAAAATATGCATTCTATGATGGTAGCGTATTTGTCCAAACTCACCGCAGTAAAACGTCGCGCCAAACTGAAATCAAATACATTTTTTAGCATTGTTGTTTTTGTTGGAAACGTGTATGGGTTCCTGCTACCTCGAAAAATCTCTAAGTACTCGGCGAGACCAACTTTGCAAGACCTCCAAGTCGCGCGGCTAGACCCCGGCGAGACCGCTACCAAACCGCGCGGCCTCAAACCTCCTGGGCGAGTACCAAACCGCGCGGGCTCCTTCCCCCCTATAGGCGAGTACCTCCTCTCGCGAGCGAGCTCCCACCACCACTCGCGAACACAACCAGGCGAGATCGCCTTCACCACCTCGCGCCCAAACCACCAGGCGAGCCTGCACCCCACTCGCGGTCCGCCTACTCGAGACCGGCTCCCGCGCGCGCCACCTGCGAGAGCTACACCAACTCTGCGAGCTCCCCCCCTGGCGAGATCACTCGAAACGCGAGTCACACAAAACCCGCGAGCTCCTTCTCTCGCTGCGCGCTCACCAGACCGCGCGGCTTCCGCTTCTAGTCGCCCGGGGATGGATGAAACTGAGAGAAGCTAAGAAGAAGGACAAGAAGGCATTGTTCATCTTGTACCAAGGGGTGGATGAAGCTACGTTTGAGAAGATCTCGGACGCCGAGACTTCAAAGGAGGCATGGGAGATTTTACAACGCTCCATGCAGGGAGTCGATAAGGCAAAGAAGGTGAAGCTGCAGTCCCTTCGAGCTCAATATGAAGTGATGAAGATGCAGGGTTCAGAGAAGGTTGGCGACTATGTGACCCGTCTGCGGACGATCACAAATGAGATGAAGAGAAACGGGGAGACGATAGACGAGGTCAGCTTCATGGAGAAGCTCCTGCGTTCTATGTCTAAGAAGTTCCGACATGTGGTGGTGGTCATCGAAGAATCGAAGGACCTCACAGTGATGACGGCGGATGAACTGATAGGTTCGCTCCTTCCTTTGAGTCCTTGCTCAACTTCAGTCCTGGGTCGGCGGGAGTAGAAATGGGCTTGCTGTTCTCCATCCTGAACTTCTTCAGGATCTCCCCTGCGTACTTCTTTTGTGAAATGAAGATCCCATCTTCACTCTGCTTTACCTCCACTCCCAGAAAATAGTTGAGCTCTCTCAGGTCCGTCATCTCGAACTCCTTCTTCATGGTTCTCTTGAATTCTTCAAACATTACGGGGCTGTTGCCGGTGAAGATCATGTCGTCTACATATAGACATATGATCATCATGTCTCCACCCTTCTCCACCTTGGTGTACAAAGCGTACTCATAGGGGCACTTCTTGTAACCGTGCTTCTGGAGGTAGGCATCAATCCTCCCATTCCAGGCGCGAGCCCCCTGCTTCAAACCATATAGGGCCTTGTCCAGCTTGCACACTTTCTTCTCTTGTCCCTTCACGACGTATCCTGGAGGTTGTTCGATGTACACATCCTCTTCTAGGTAACCATTGAGGTAGGCAGAGACCACGTCCATCTGCATGATCTTCACCCATGATGCGCTGCCAGTGCGATGATCATCCTGATAGTGTCGATTCTCGCCACTGGGGCAAAAACTTCATCATAGTCCACCCCTTGGACTTGCCGGTACCCCTTCACGACTAGCCGCGCCTTATGCTTCTCCACGCCCCATCTTTGTTTTTCTTCACCTTATAGACCCATTTCACCCCGAGGGGTTTTTGGCCTACAGGTGGATCCACCAGCTTTCAGGTGTCGTTTTTCTTAATGGAGGCTATCTCCACATCCATAGCGTTCCTCCAAGTTTTTCTTTGGCTGCTTCCTCATAAGAGTATGACTCAACATCTGCTAAAAGACAATATAAAGAAAAATTGTTAGCAGTTGGTGCCGTCTCCTCGTAGATCTCCTCCAACCTCCTCATCCGAGGTTGAGGACGATCCTCCTTGCTCCCGCTGGTACTTGCTCTACTGGAACCACCTCTACTAGTGCTTGCTCCACTAGAGTAGGGAGTGAGAGCTCCCCTGGCTCCCTGCTGGGTGGTGATGGTGGCTCCCTGCTCCACTAGAGTAGGTGTGGAGGTGCTGACTGCTGAAGCAGAAGCCGCGTTGACGAACGCACAAAGGACAGCACTGAGAGAAGCTAAGAAGAAGGACAAGAAGGCATTGTTCATCTTGTACCAAGGGGTGGATGAAGCTACGTTTGAGAAGATCTCGGACGCCGAGACTTCGAAGGAGGCATGGGAGATTTTACAACGCTCCATGCAGGGAGTCGATAAGGCAAAGAAGGTGAAGCTGCAGTCCCTTCGAGCTCAATATGAAGTGATGAAGATGCAGGGTTCAGAGAAGGTTGGCGACTATGTGACCCGTCTGCGGACGATCACAAATGAGATGAAGAGAAACGGGGAGACGATAGACGAGGTCAGCTTCATGGAGAAGCTCCTGCGTTCTATGTCTAAGAAGTTCCGACACGTGGTGGTGGCCATCGAAGAATCGAAGGACCTCACAGTGATGACGGCGGATGAACTGATAGGTTCGCTACAAGCACATGAGTATCGGATGGTGCAAGATGAGGAGGAGTCGAGTGGCTTGGGGAAAGCACTTCAGACTCAACTCAATTTTGGAGAGAGTTCAGGAAGAGGAGGAGGCCAGCGTGGTCGAGGCTACCAAGGCAGAGGTAGAGGAGGAAGAGGTGGAAGAGACTTTGGAAGAAATCAGTTCAACCAGGGAGCGGTAGAGCAACATCATGGTTGGAGGCAAGATGCAGGAGGTAGAGGAAGAGGCCAAGGCAGAGGTCAAGACAGAGGACAGGGAAGAGACCAGGGAAGAAGTCAAAGAGGAGGAAGAGATATGTCCCAAACTCAATGTTACAACTGTAACAAGTTCGGACATATGAGTTACGACTGCTGGGCTCCCAGGAAAGGTGGTGAAGCCAACCACTATGCGGAGGCTAGCAACACGGGTGGAGACCCGATGATGTTCCTTACTATCCAAGGCGCTGCAGGAGGGAGGAATGGAGTATGGTACCTAGATACTGGAGCAAGTAACCACATGTGTGGTGATAAGGAGCTATTCACCAGCTTTGAGCCGAATGGAGGAGATGTCAGTTTTGGCGACGCCTCGAAGATCTCTGTGGAAGGAAGAGGAGTGATCGCGGTGACGATGAATGGGAAGGAGGTGCTCATCAACGACGTCTTCTATGTACGGGCTTAAGGAGTAACATCCTAAGTCTTGGACAGCTGGTGGAGAAGGGCTATCGCGTCCTGTTGAGGGATAACACCTTAGCGATGAAGGATAGTCAAGGAAGAGAGGTGGTAAGAGTGAAGATGGCGACGAACCGCCTCTTCCCTCTAAGTTTGGATGCCAAGGAGACGACATGTCTTGCGAAGACAGGAGAAGAGGAGGAAGCTTGGCTGTGGCACCACCGGATGGGGCATCTGGGGTTCACAGGCCTGAAGCTGTTGTCTGGATCTAAGATGGTGGAAGGGCTGCCTATGATCACACCTCCTCAAAGGGTCTGTGAGGCATGCACGAAGGGGAAGCATAGGAGAGAAACTTTCGAGGGTGGCAAGTCCCGGAGAGCAACAAGGCCATTGGAGTTAGTTCACTCGGACATCGCTGGTCCGTTTGAGACTACTTCAATAGGTGGAAGCAGATACTACATCACGTTCACCGACGACTTCAGTAGGAAGTGTTGGGTATACTTTCTGAAGGAGAAGGCAGAAGCTCTGGACAAGTTCCAAGAGTTCAAGGCGATGGCTGAGAAGGAAGTTGGGCAACCACTGAAGGTGCTCCGGACAGATAGAGGAGGGGAGTACACCTCTAAGCTGTTTGATGACTACTGCAGAGAATGGGGGATCTCACACCAGCTGACGGCGGCGTATTCGCCTCAACAAAACGGAGTGGCGGAAAGGAAGAACCTAACCATTATGAACATGGCGAGGAGCATGGTGAAGGGCAAGGGGTTGCCAAAGAAGTACTGGGCGGAAGCAGTACAGGTAGCGGTGTACTTGCTAAACCGTTGCCCAACCAAGAGTGTGAAGTTCAAGACTCCATTCGAAGCTTGGTGTGGGAGGAAGCCCAGTGTGAAGCACCTGAGAGTCTTCGGGTGTGTAGCTTATGCTCACATCCCGGACCAGAGGAGGAGGAAGTTGGACGATAGAAGTGAGAAGTGCATTTTTGTAGGCTACGCTCCTGCGAGCAAGGCTTACAAGTTGTACAACCCGGAGACGGAGAAGGCCATTATCTCACGAGATGTGGTGTTTGAAAAAGGGAGTAGCTGGAGCTGGGATGAAGCAACAGTTTTCTCTCCAATGAAGATGGGGGCAAAAACCATCAAACAAACAGATCCTAAATCACTTGAAATTATATTTTAATTAATTTATTTATCTTACAGCATTTACTTTACAATCACTTAAAATTATATTTTAATTTATTTATTTATCCTACAAACATTTACTTGTCACCCTTAACACCTCTTATTTCTATTTTAACATATCGAAGAGTGCACAGCGGGTACAAATTAAATTTCACTACAATTCACATGGAAAATAAGAAAATGAAAAAAAAAAAAAGCCTTCATGGCTGTACAGCCTGTACTTGGGCCGGCTGCTTCTATGTACGTTTGTCAGTTTGTGCTCCGCATTGCAATGAATATCCTTCAGCGGTCCATGAGTCTAACGATCTGTTTGGCAAGCTGGCGGCAGCAGTAAGCGCATGGGTTAAACCATCACTGGTTAAGAATCATCTAGCAAATATCATTTGTTTGAACATAAAAGTGGTTGAAATTGTTGAAATTGTTAAAATTGTTGAAGTGTAAGTAAAGTGAAGTGGGGCGGTCTGATATGGCAGACCGCACAGACTGTCAGCGGTTTGACGGGTAGAAGGCGGCGGCTAGCCGGTTTTCGGCTTCTCTTTTTTTCTCCTGTGGTCTGGTTCAGTAAGCGCCCTGGAAGTAACCGGGGGGTTAGCCCTATCTAACCGCGACTGTTGCGGTCTGGATTGTGAGACCGCACAGTCCGCTTAGAGCTATCTGACTCTCTGGATCGCGCGGGGGCATGCGGTTAGCACGGTCTGCAAGATCTAACTGTTTAGTTCGCTGGGGCTTATTCACGCGGATTGTGCCAGAATTCGTTGATTGGGTGGACTTGGTCATGGTGTTATTGTTGAGGTATATTTATGTGTTAATGGGCTCCTTAACGGGTCGGTTAGGATCCGATAGACATCCAAACCCGTAGTCGGGGATTTAGGGTTTCGGCTATAAATACCCCTGCTGGGGGCAACGGGGAGACCATTCCAAACTAGATGGTCACGCGGATGCTTCGAGCGCTCTAACATTCTCGAAGATTCTCTTTCGTTTTGCCCTAGCCGCTCCGCTCCCGTGACCGATCCTCGCTCCCGCACGGAACACAGCCGCCGCTCCTTCGTTCGTGATTTTCCTGCTGTCTGCCCGAGCCGCTCGTCTCCCGTGACGATCTCTCGCTCCGCAGCCGACACTCCCTCTGTCGTGATTTTCTGCAGAGCTATCATCGCTGTTTTCACGGGATCCCGCTGCTCCCTCTCTAGCGTGCTCGGTGGCGTCGCCGGCCCGATCGCGAAAGAAGTTCGCCGATCGCGAAGAAGAATCCCGCCGCCACTCTCGTGCGCCGCTTCCGTCGCTGGAAAGAACGATCCCGTCACCGCGCTCGTTCACGATTTTGCTGGATCTGGCCGCCGCTGTTCCTGTAAAGACGATCGAAGAAGAAGATCGGAAACGCCGCTGCTTGCCATCGGGAGGAAGACCTAGCCGCCTCTTTCAATCGGAAGGAGCCGCTGCGATTTTCTGCGCATCGTCTTGCCGATCGTGAAGAACCGTGCCGCCGCTGCTCGCGATTTTCCTGCCTCCGTCGCCATTTTTGGTTTTCTTGCCCGTCGCCGCTCTGTGCGAAATCGCGACAAGGCTGTCGCTAAGGAAATCCGGCCGTCTGCGCTAAGGAAATCGCGACAAGGCTCGCCGCTCTCTGCGATTTCTTCGTGCGCCGATCTCTTCGTGCGCTGCCCACGATTTCCTGCACGCTGCCGCAGGGAAGGAAGAACAGCTGCTGTTTGCGTATTTGGAGAAGGAGAGCTGCAACAAAATTCTTCTCTCCATCGTTCTTCAACAGTGAAATCCTTACCAGATCTCACCGCTGCTAGGAGCCTGTGGAGATTTGGTTCAGATCTAGTCGTTGCTCTATTGTGGAGGATCGTCCTGAGGTTTCATCGAGGTCCTTGTGGAAATTGCTTATCAAATTTCTTGATCTTCGCATTTGTGTTAAGCCGAAGAGGAGCAAGCAACTCTCTTGGATTGGATCCGAAGTTTCATCGTCTCTGCGGCTCAGGTGATCTCTCTCCAGTTTTTTTCTGCTTGTAATTTAGGTTGCTAGTAGAATTATTCTGGGTGGAAAAAGACACAAAATGTCAAAGGCGATCAATCACTCCTCTCCCGTGCCAATGATCAAGCTGAAGAAATTCTCCAACGCCGAGTTCAGTGCCTGGAAGCGCAACACTGTAACAGCCCAAAGTTCTGAAACAGGAAAATTTGGGTGACACGGCCTGGGACACGGGCGTGTCCCAGGGCGTGTCAGGGGACACGGCCTGCGACACGGGCGTGTCGCAGGGCGTGTCGAGGTTGTGTCGACGATTGGGCTTTGTCTCGACGATTTTTGCTCTCGACGATTCGTCGAGAGGAGGCACACGGCCCAGGACACGGGCGTGTCCAAGGCCGTGTCGCATGCTCGACGATTTTTGCTCGACGATCGTCGAGTGTCGAGAAGTGAGCGTCGAGTGTTGAACACGGCCTGTGACACGGGCGTGTCACAGGGCGTGTCAAATCAGGCGACGAACTCAGCCCGCCGAAAGAATTCGACAGGGCGTGTCTTTGTGCCGTGTCTGGGCACACGGCCTGGGACACGGGCGTGTCACAGGCCGTGTGAAGTCTCGGGATGATTTGGGATTTTTTTCCCCAGGCACACGGCCACAGACACGGGCGTGTCTGAAGGCGTGTTGGTGACACGGCCCATGACACGGGCGTGTCCCGTGGGCGTGTCACTGGTTTGGATAAGTCGGTTGACCACCGCTTGAGGCACACGGCCAGGCACACGGCCGTGTTCGAGGCCGTGTCTGGGCAAAAGTTGTGTTTTTGGCAGAATCGTGGTCGTCCATTCCTTCAGTCTGGATCCAAGGGCTGAAAGCTCTTCTTCTTTTTCCTTAAGGGCCGAAGTCAGAGAATTACTTCTCATTTTCTTTGGCCTTCATCTTTCTTCAAGAGAGAGAAAGAGAGAGAGAAAGGAGGAGGAAGAAGGGAAGGGGGCTGCTGTTGGTGGTGCTGCGGTTTACCGGCGAGAGATCCGAAGCCAGCGTTGCGGAGGAAGCGCTCTTGCAAGTCTTGCAAGCAAGCTTTCAAGCCATGGCACCGAAGCGATCGTCAAGGGTAACGACTTTTCTTCCTAGCCATGTGAAGGCTTCTGTTTTGGCATATCTTTTGATTCCCCCACCAAGAGGTGGCTATTTTTGGGAGTCGTTTGGGTGGATGCTTGAAATCCCCTTTGTTATGCATATAGATCCGGAAATGGAGTACGGAATAGGCATGCTGTGTGAAGCCCATCTGGACAGGTTGGTCTGGATTGGTGATGTTGCATACGAACCGGAGAAGACTCCGTGATAAACATGTAGTGTTAAGGAGTCTACGGGTTATACCTGTGAAAAGGAGTAGCAGGAAGTACTGGGGTGGTAGCCCAGGAAAATAGCCTTGTGATGATTTTGGGTCCAACCTGTGGATGAGGCACATGAAGTACTGGTGGGACCAGGAAAGGCCCTTTTTGTGATGCTTGATGTCATAGGGTGTCCACCTGTGGAGGGAGTCACAGGAAGTACTGGTGTGCCCAGAAAAGACCCCTGACATTTGTAATTTGCGGTGTCCACCTGTGACGGGAATTACAGGAAGTACTGGTGCGCACAGGAAAGACCCGCTGTTGCTGTGAGGAAATGGGTATAGTGAATTACCCAGGCTTGAATGCCAGGAACAGGATTGGTGAGACCGACCCGCGCCTTTGATATAGCCATGAGTACGCTGCACGCGGAAAGGACAAGGCGATTTGAGCAACGGGGGGTGGAGGATCCGACCTGCGCTGTGTCCGTCCGACGTGAGACCAAAAAGTGCGGTCTGTTGGAGCGCATAGCAAGAGTCTTCGGCCTGCGCGCCATGACACAAAGGGGGGCTACGGGCCATCCCGGTGTCCGAGGACTAACTCCGGCTGCACGCCACGGAGTAAATGCTCAAGAGAGTTACCGTTGGGTGATAACCCTGATACGATGGTGGGCAAGAGGTTGCCAGAACACCAAGAATGTGCCCTGAGTGCACGGACCGTTGGGCCGGGTGGCGGACGGTTGTGATGGCTTGTGTGCGTGAAAGCACTTTTTGATGATATAGCTTGCCATACTTGTGATATGATATGCCTGCAGGGAAAAATACCGCTGCCCCGAGAGAAGGGGTAGGGTCGTTATAATTTGGTCAGCTGAACGCTGACCGTTGCTTTTGTTTGCCACCAGTGGGTGGATTGTCCTTGCACAGGTGCTGGAGAGCCGAGCGGGACGCATAGAGGTTGATGCTCTTGCTGGTGTTGCTGCTGCTAGCTGCTAGCCCTCGAAGGCTAAGTGTGTTCTTTTGTGTGTTTTCTTTTAGTGTGGCCGGCCTGCGCGCCAACCTGTTTTAGGCCACTGATTGAAAGCCCTGTAAGGCCATAAGGCCAACTCTTTTGACATGTTGTACGACATTCCTATATGTATATAAAATGTGGAGTTTTATGTTTGGACATTCATGAGGAGTTCAAGTAGTTTAGGCTTCCGCTAGAATGCTTGTGATAGGTGCGATGCGCTACTCTGGTATCATCCTGTACCTTCACCGACTGTTTTGTGGTATATCCTGTGGGGCCCCGGCCGGACCTTCTAGAATATATCATATGAACGGATGGGGTTGTTACATTTTGGTATCGGTTGTCTTGGTCTTTCCCTCTCGAAGTCGTGGCCGACTTCTTTTGTGGGGTGGCGAGCACGTGTTTGTGCACACCGAAGTCTACGATTGAACTCCTGAATGTCCATGATAGGAATGCATTTTGTATGTTTGAGGAACCTGCGTGTTCCTATTTGTGTTGTTTGCTTTGGTACGACCGCTAATGTATGTGTCTTGTCCACCTTTAGGTGACACGAAGTGGAGCTGGGCCGTCTGAGCCCCAGCGTTCTGATGAAAGTACGGCACCAGCTGCGGTGCCTACACCTCCACCGTCTGCAGAACATGTCCGTTTAGTTGCGGAGGCCTTGTTTACTATGATCCAAGGTCAGCCACTGAGGCAGGAACAAGCGGCTGTGAGGACAGAACAGGTGGTGGCAAGGCCTGAACCTGTCGTGGAAGTGGTTCCTCGAGCGGCTGAGAAGCAGCTAACACGGTTTATGAGTTTCCATCCGCCTACGTTCTCGGGAGCGGGAACCCCGACGCAGGCTGAGGATTGGTTATCGCGCGTCAAGCGAGTGATGACGGCGATAGGCACGGCGGAGCATCAGAAAGTTACCTTAGCCACCTTCTTGTTTGAAGGAGAAGCGCGTTTATGGTGGGATGAGATGGAGTTGCATCATTTGGCGGGTCGTTCGTTAACCCAAGTGTCGATGGAAGAATTCTCCCGGCTCTTCCTTGCGAAGTACCTTCCTGTGGCTCAACGGATAGCCATGGAAAATGAATTCCAACGGTTGACTCAAGGTGATGGCAGTGTTGACGCGTACCTGCATGAGTTTACTCGCTTGGGGCGGTATGCGGGTTCGATTTTTGCTGATGAGCAGAGGAAGACTAATCAGTTCTATGAAGGACTGAGGGACGAGCTGAGATTCCTTGTGTCCAGTTATGTGAACCAAGGTTTCCAAGCGTTGGTGGACACTGCGACCGCGTTGGAAAAAGACATGAAGAGGGTGCAAGGGAAGAGAGCGTTGGTGATGACGCAGCCAGAGTGGAAGGCGCCCCGATCGGGCAAATCGTTTTATAGGAAGAGATGGGGCAAGAAGTCCAAGCCTAGTGGACAAGCTCCTTCCTCAGTTGCAACGGGAGCAACATCAGGGGCAACCTCCAAGCCAGAAACTCGTACCTGCTTCAATTGTGGTAGGATGGGGCATATTGCGCGAGATTGTCGGATGCCACCAAAGAGTGAAAGAAGGCTGGAGCATCTTATGCGGAAAAAGGAAAGGCGGTGGTGGATTCCTCTGCCTCGCAGGCGCAACCCCGAGTCTACAATCTTGGCCTGCAGGAGGCCATCAAGCAGAGTGACGTGGTCACAGGTATGAGTTTAGTTTTGCATATGTTATTGTATGTATGCTTCGCTTAGTACCCCTATGTTTGTGGTTTGTGTGTGTGACATGTTTGTCATAGGCTTCGTGATGATTCGGGACACGCTGGCGCGAGCACTGTTTGATACAGGGGCATCGCATTCTTTTCTGTCGAGTGAGTTTCTTACGCGGCTTGGGATACCCAGTCGTGCAAAGACAGATAGCGTCAGAGTGGTGTTGCCGAATGGATGTTGGATGCTTGTGGATCAAGCTTGCGATGTGGCGGTTCAGTTAGGAAGTCGGGATTTTTGGTTAACCGCATTTGTTTTGCCAATTTCGGAATTTGATGTGATTTTTGGGATGGATTGGCTGGCGGAGCAGCATGCTATGATTGATTGCCAGTCCAAAGAAATCGCGTTGGGCCAAAATACCGAACAGGAGACCAAGTTCGCGGTATGCGAGGAGTAGGCGGGACGTTGATGTCTGCACTTCAGGTAGTCAAAGCTGTTCGGAAGGGTGCGGAGTGTTACTTTGCACTAATTCAGGCTGTTGAGTCTAAGGCCACGTTGTGCGAGGTTCCGATTGTGGCAGAATTTACAGATGTGTTTCCCACGGATCTCCCTGGGCTACCACCCCAGCGGGAGATTGACTTCACAATTGAGTTGGTGCCAGGTGCGAAACTCGTGGCCCGCTCGCCATATCGCGTTGCGCCTAAAGAGATGGCTGAGTTGAAGGTTCAACTACAAGAAATGCTAGAGCAAGGCTATATCCGCCCAAGTATGTCACCTTGGAGCGCGCCTGTGCTTTTTGTAAAGAAGAAAGATGGTGGGTTACGGTTGTGTATTGATTACCGTGAATTGAATAAGCTGACCAAGAAGAATAAGTATTCGATACCTCGGATTGATGAATTATTTGATCAGCTAGTTGGCTCGACCGTCTATTCGAAGTTGGACCTGAAGTCTGGTTATTACCAGTTAAGAATTCGGGAAGGTGACATTCCCAAAACCGCATTTGGAACGCGTTATGGGCACTATGAGTTCACAGTCATGCCTTTGGATTGTGTAATGCGCCTTCGGTGTTTATGGATCTGATGCACCGTATTTTTCGTGAGTACCTGGATCTGTTTGTGATCGTGTTCATTGATGACATCCTGGTGTACTCGAAGTCTAAAGCTGAGCATGAGATTCATTTGCGGTTGGTGTTGAACACGTTGAGGCAAAATCAGCTCTATGCCAAGTTCTCGAAGTGCGAGTTTTGGCTATCGTCAGTGGCATTTTTGGGCCATGTGGTGAGTGGAGCGGGCATTGCAGTGGATCCAGCGAAGATAAAAGCCATACAAGAATGGCCAATATTGTCTTCCGTGGCCGAGGTCAGGAGTTTCCTTGGACTTGCGGGCTACTATAGAAGATTTGTGGAAAACTTCTCGCGGATCGCTTTGCCGCTAACCACACTGACGCGAAAAGATCAGAAGTTCGTTTGGACGCCAGAGTGCGCACGAGCTTTTGAAGAGCTGAAGGTTCGGTTGACCACGGCGCCGGTGTTGTCTTCGCCATGTGGAACCGATGGATTTGTGATTTATAGTGATGCCTCAGGAAGCGGCTTAGGCTGCGTTCTTCTACAGAGCGGAAAGGTGATTGCTTATGGCTCACGCCAGCTGAAGGTGCACGAGCGAAACTATCCCGTCCATGATTTGGAACTAGCGGCGGTGATTTTTGCACTTAAGCTGTGGCGACACTACCTTTATGGAGTGAAAGTGGAGATCTATACTGATCATAAGAGCCTAAAGTATCTATTGGAGCAGAAAGAATTGAACATGCGACAACGAAGGTGGTTAGAGTTCCTTGGGGACTACACTTTCGAGATTTACTATACACCCGGGAAGGGAATGTTGTCGCGGATGCCTTGAGTCGGCGAGTTCCGGCTAGAGCAAATTGGTTACAAAGGCATGATGAACGTCTTATCCAGGAATTGGAGGCGTTGGAAATCTCTTGTGTTGACAAGAATTCCACTACCAGTGCATGTTTGAACTGGACCGAGGTGCAATGTGACCTTGCGGACCGAGTTCGACGGGCAACGGAGTTGGATGAAGATCTCTTGCGCTATGTGAATGAAGGACCAGAAGGCAAATTCACCTGGAATGACGGTCTTTTGCGAAAAGAGGGCCGGTTGTGCGTCCCAAATATGGGGAAACTGAGGGAAGAACTGATGTATGAAGCACATTATACGAAGTATTCCATTCACCCCGGGAGCACAAAGATGTTCAACGATATGAAGAAGCTTTTCTGGTGGCCAGGGCTTAAGAAAGATGTTGCCCTGTATGTATCCAAATGTCAAACATGTGCGATGGTGAAGGCGGAATGCCAAAAGCCGGGTGGTTATTTGAAGTCACTACCGATCCCAGTGTGGAAATTTGATGATATTTCCATGGATTTTGTGCATGGATTGCCAAGATCGCAGCGAGGAAATGATTCCATTTGGGTGATAGTTGACCGGCTAACAAAAGTAGCACATTTTCTCCCAAACAGGCGGGATGATTCGGTTGAAAGTTTGGCAAAATTATATGTTGACCAGATTGTGTGTCTTCACGGTGTTCCTCGGAGCATCGTAAGTGATCGAGATGGGCGATTTACGTCAAATGATTGGAGGCTAGTTCACCGACTGTTGGGCACGAAGTTGACTTTCAGTACGGCCTTTCATCCCCAAACGGATGGCCAAACTGAACGTACCAACAGAACAATGGAGGACATGCTCCGAATGTGCGCCCTTGACTTCGGAAAGCGATGGGAAGATCATCTCTATATGGTCGAGTTTGCATATAATAACAGCTACCAGGCAAGCATTGGGATGGCACCATATGAAGCCATATACGGAAGGAAGTGTCGTACTCCCTTGGCTTGGGTAGAAGCGGGTGAAGCTCGGGTTGTTAAACCAAATGAGGTGGATGAAGCAAACTCAACCATTCGGACTATTCGAGAGAGATTGCTGATTGCGCAAGATCGACAAGCGAAGTACTACAACGCCAAGCACCGAAACGTTGAATTTGCGGTTGGCGATTGAGTCTACTTGAAGATCAAGCCATTCAAAGGTGTCTCCAGGATTCGACGATTGAAAAAGTTGAGTCCAATATATTTGGGTCCTTTTGAAGTGGTTGAGCGAGTTGACGAAGCAGCTTATCGGCTAGCTCTGTCGGCGGACTTGGGTGGATTACATGATGTTTTTCACATCTCGGTGCTTCGGAAGGCCGTGAAAGATCCAGCTCAAGTGATCGCGGAGGATCGTGTGCCGGTGGAGTATGGGCTAACGACGAGAGTTAGACCCATTCAGATCGAAGATCGAGCCGAGAAACAGTTGCGGAACAAGACGGTCGGTATGGTGAAAGTTCGATGGGACAACTGCGGCCGTGAAGAGCTGACCTGGGAACGCGAGCAGACCATGCGAGAAGAGTTCCCTGAGTTGTTTCTGTAATTTGTAGCGGGACTGTTGTAACATAAAAATTTTATATGTTGTTACATTTTTCTTGCTGCTTTTTGTTACTTTCCTGTCTCTGAATTTCGAGGACGAAATTTCTTGTAGGAGGGGAGGATTGTAACAGCCCAAAGTTCTGAAACAGGAAAATTTGGGTGACACGGCCTGGGACACGGGCGTGTCCCAGGGCGTGTCAGGGGACACGGCCTGCGACACGGGCGTGTCGCAGGGCGTGTCGAGGTTGTGTCGACGATTGGGCTTTGTCTCGACGATTTTTGCTCTCGACGATTCGTCGAGAGGAGGCACACGGCCCAGGACACGGGCGTGTCCAAGGCCGTGTCGCATGCTCGACGATTTTTGCTCGACGATCGTCGAGTGTCGAGAAGTGAGCGTCGAGTGTTGAACACGGCCTGTGACACGGGCGTGTCACAGGGCGTGTCAAATCAGGCGACGAACTCAGCCCGCCGAATGAATTCGACAGGGCGTGTCTTTGTGCCGTGTCTGGGCACACGGCCTGGGACACGGGCGTGTCACATGCCGTGTGAAGTCTCGGGATGATTTGGGATTTTTTTCCCCAGGCACACGGCCACAGACACGGGCGTGTCTGAAGGCGTGTTGGTTACACGGCCCATGACACGGGCGTGTCCCGTGGGCGTGTCACTGGTTTGGATAAGTCGGTTGACCACCGCTTGAGGCACACGGCCAGGCACACGGCCGTGTTCGAGGCCGTGTCTGGGCAAAAGTTGTGTTTTTGGCAGAATCGTGGCCGTCCATTCCTTCAGTCTGGATCCAAGGGCTGAAAGCTCTTCTTCTTTTCCTTAAGGGCCGAAGTCAGAGAATTACTTCTCATTTTCTTTGGCCTTCATCTTTCTTCAAGAGAGAGAAAGAGAGAGAGAAAGGAGGAGGAAGAAGGGAAGGGGGCTGCTGTTGGTGGTGCTGCGGTTTACCGGCGAGAGATCCGAAGCCAGCGTTGCGGAGGAAGCGCTCTTGCAAGTCTTGCAAGCAAGCTTTCAAGCCATGGCACCGAAGCGATCGTCAAGGGTAACGACTTTTCTTCCTAGCCATGTGAAGGCTTCTGTTTTGGCATATCTTTTGATTCCCCACCAAGAGGTGGCTGTTTTTGGGAGTCGTTTGGGTGGATGCTTGAAATCCCCTTTGTTATGCATATAGATCCGGAAATGGAGTACGGAATAGGCATGCTGTGTGAAGCCCATCTAGACAGGTTGGTCTGGATTGGTGATGTTTCATACGAACCGGAGAAGACTCCGTGATAAACGTGTAGTGTTAAGGAGTCTACGGGTTATACCTGTGAAAAGGAGTAGCAGGAAGTATTGGGGTGGTAGCCCAGGAAATAGCCTTGTGATGATTTTGGGTCCAACCTGTGGATGAGGCACAGGAAGTACTGGTGGGACCAGGAAAGGCCCTTTTTGTGATGCTTGATGTCATAGGGTGTCCACCTGTGGAGGGAGTCACAGGAAGTACTGGTGTACTCAGGAAAGACCCCTGACATTTGTAATTTGCGGTGTCCACCTGTGACGGGAATTACAGGAAGTACTGGTGCGCCCAGGAAAGACCCGTTGTTGCTGTGAGGAAATGGGTATAGTGAATTACCCAGGCTTGAATGCCAGGAACAGGATTGGTGAGACCGACCCGCGCCTTTGATATAGCCATGAGTACGCTGCACGCGGAAAGGGCAAGGCGATTTGAGCAACGGGGGGTGGAGGATCCGACCTGCGCTGTGTCCGTCCGACGTGAGACCAAAAAGTGCGGTCTGTTGGAGCGCATAGCAAGAGTCTTCGGCCTGCGCTCCATGACACAAAGGGGGCTACGGGCCATCCCGGTGTCCGAGGACTAACTCCGGCTGCACGCCACGGAGTAAATGCTCAAGAGAGTTACCGTTGGGTGATAACCCTGATACGGTGGTGGGCAAGAGGTTGCCAGAACACCAAGAATGTACCCTGAGTGCACGGACCGTTGAGCCGGGTGGCGGACGGTTGTGATGGCTTGTGTGCGTGAAAGCACTTTTTGATGATATAGCTTGCCATACTTGTGATATGATATGCCTGCAGGGAAAAATACCGCTGCCCCGAGAGAAGGGGTAGGGTCGTTATAATTTGGCCAGCTGAACGTTGACTGTTGCTTTTGTTTGCCACCGGTGGGTGGATTGTCCTTGCACAGGTGCTGGAGAGCCGAGCGGGACGCATAGAGGTTGATGCTCTTGCTGGTGTTGCTGCTGCTAGCTGCTAGCCCTCGAAGGCTAAGTGTGTTCTTTTGTGTGTTTTCTTTTAGTGTGGCCGGCCTGCGCGCCAATCTGTTTTAGGCCACTGATTGAAAGCCCTGTAAGGCCATAAGGCCAACTCTTTTGACATGTTGTACGACATTCCTATATGTATATAAAATGTGGAGTTTTATGTTTGGACATTCATGAGGAGTTCAAGTAGTTTAGGCTTCCGCTAGAATGCTTGTGATAGGTGCGATGCGCTACTCTGGTATCATCCTGTACCTTCACCGACTGTTTTGTGGTATATCCTGTGGGGCCCCGGCCGGACCTTCTAGAATATATCATATGAACGGATGGGGTTGTTACAAACACACAGTTCAGCATGAAGTACCTGAACATCTTCTACACAGTGCAGACTGTTTTTGAAGAATTCAAAGGAAGTGAAGTTCAAGATCAATGGGTCAACGACGAGTACTTCTGCAGCGACTACATCCTGAATTGCCTCTCCAACAGGCTTGCAGAGACGTACGGCAAGATGCAAAGGGCCAAGGAGATCTGGGAAGCCTTAGAGGAGCAGTTCAAGGAGGAGGAGAATATGTCCAAGACGCACCTGGTGGACAAGTTTATGACATTCACCTTCACTAAGGAAAGAGAAATCCTGCCACAGGTTGCTGAGATCGAAATTTGGTGGACAAGCTCAACAGTGAGAACATCCCTCTGCCAGATGGATTTGTTGCAGGGGCGATCATTTTCAAATTGCTCTCGGCCTGGTATTCCTTCAAGACTGAGATGTACCGAAAGAAGACGCAGGTGAGTCTTAAAGATCTCAAGCGCTTCATCTACATTGAGGATGAGAACTGGACTAGGCACGCTATATAGACGATCAGCAAGCAGTCCTCTACTGCTAACATTATCACGCATCCTAAGCGAAGCCTAAGCCTGAAAAGACTCGCCCACCGACCAGTGCACCCGCAGTTGCTGCCACCAGCAAACAGATAAACAAGAAATTCAAGGCAAGTGCTACAACTGCAATAAGTGGGGTCACTGCGCTTCCGAGTGTCGACAGCCCAAACGAGGCGAATCCAGCACACCAAGGACTGATAATCAAGCCAACATGGTTTATCAGAATGCGCCTACCGACTTTGTTGTCATGGTCGGTAACGGGACGACCAGTTCAGAGTGGTGGCTCGATTCATGTGCTACCTGCCACGTCTGCCACAATCCAAAGCTTCTGGAGGATGCAAAAGAGGTGGAAGAGACTGTCACTGTTGCAAATGGAGCTGTAGCTAACGTGCTGAAGGTCAGCAACGCTACCTTGACTCTCTCCTCAGTTAAAACTCTAACTTTGAAAAATGTTAAATTTATACCGACATTAGCTGCTAATTTAATTTCGATTAGCCTGTTGTGCGATGTGGGTATGTCTTTTAACATTAGTGGTGGTCGGGTAACCTTAATGGTTCACTCACATTACTTTGTCTGCGCATATGTCGTTAACGGATGTATAGGCTGAGTCTAGCACACGAGGTAGTAAATCAGGTTAATTCTAATCTGATAGATCCTAAGACTTTACATGCAAGACCAGGACACGTCAATTATAGAAAACTTCTCCTGCTAGCTAGAACTCACAACATACCCCTTGACACAAAAACCAAATTTGAAAAATGTGAAATTTGTGCTCAAACTAAAATAACTAGAACACCTTTTAGTCAAGTTTCTAGGAGCACATAATTGCTAGAGTTTAATACATTCCGATATTTGTGACTACAAAAGTTTTGTCACTCGAGGAGGGCGGAAGTATCTGATAACATTTATCGACGACTACTCTAGATTCAGTCACATTTACCTTCTTAAAACCAAAGATGAAGCATTTGAAAAATTTCGTATTTTCAAAAATAGGGTTGAAAATCAACTTGACATGAAAATAAAAAGGCTAAGAAGTGATAGAGGAGGAGAATACGTCTCGGGGGAGTTCAGAGACTTCCTTGCCAGCAATGGCATAATCCCTGAAATCACCGCTCCATATTCCCCACAATCCACGACATCGCTGAAAAGAAAACAGAATTTTAACAGAAATGTTGAACTCTATGTTGCTGACTGCTGGCATGCATGCGACCTATTGGGGTGAAGTCGTCCTCACGTCAAATCACATTCTTAATAAAGTTCCCCATGCAAAGTTGACTAAGACACCCTACGAGCTTTGGTTTAAGAGGCCTCCTAGATTTGACAATCTTAAGATCTGGGGTTGTATCGCTTATGTTAGGATACCAGACTCTAGAAGAGCTAAGATTGGACCCAGGACTAATACCTGCTTCTACCTAGGATTTGCAGATGATGGTGATGCAGACCAGTTTCTGGATCTCTCAACTAATACTATAATAGAATCAAGAGACGCTGTCTTCTTTGAGGATAAGTTCCTTAAGGACAAGAACCTGACACTACCAGGTCTGTCAGCCACTAGTACTGAGCCTTTAGTTGAGCCAGGACAACGTAACTCTGACACAACCTGTAGACACGAGTGGTTTAGATACTAGAAGGCTATCTAGTAGAGAGAAATGCCTAAAAGCTTCGGTATAGACTTCGTGACTTACCAAGTTGAAGCTGATCCATCCACTTATAAGGAAGCGATACGATCTAGAGACTCTCTATTATGGAAAGAAGCCATAGAAGAAGAGATGACTCTCTCATGCAGAATAACACATGGACTTTGGTCGATTTGCCCAAAGGGGCTAAAACCATTGGCAATAAGTGGGTTCTGAGGAAGAAGCTAAATCCTGATGGGAGTATCGCAAAATACAAAGCACGTCTGGTTGCCAAAGGCTTCACTCAAGTGAGTGGTGTAGACTACTTTTATATATACTCACCTGTTTGTCACTATGCGATAATTAGGATTCTTCTCGCACTAACATCTATTGAACACTACACTGTTCATCAGATGGATGTCAAGACTGCATTTCTGAATGGAGATCTGACTGAGGAGATCTACATGCACCGGCATAAAGGGTTCGTCATAGAAGGTATAGAAAATAAGGTCTGTAAGTTGATTAAGTCACTATACGGATTGAAACAAGCACCTAAAATGTGGCATGAAAAATTTGACACATGTGTAAAAGACTTGGCTTTCAAATCCAGTCTATCAGATAATGTCTGTACGTAAGAACAAGTGCAAATAAAGTAGTCATCATATGCTTGTACGTTGATGACATGCTAATTCTGGGCACTGATCAGTCTGAGGTGAAAGACGTGAAAGTTGCTTTGACGACACAATTTAGCATGAAAGACCTAGGTGAGGTGAAAACCATCCTAGGAATGGAAGTGAACTTCACAAAAAAGGGTATTACCCTGAGTCAAAGTCACTATATTAAGAATCTACTGAAAAAGTGGGGTTACGATAAGAGCAAAAAGGCTGAGACTCCATACGATTATAACAGTAGACTGAAACCGAATGAAGGTTCAGCTATTAGACAATTGGATTATTCCAAACTCATAGGAAGTCTCATGTACGTTACTACCTGCACTATACCTGACATAGCCTTTACGGTCGGCATGTTGAGTAGATTCACTAGTAACCCTGGGAAGGACCATTGGAACGCCTTAAATAGGCTAATGAGATACCTAAAGTATACTGAGAAGTATGTTTTATGTTACAGTGGGCATCCTCCAGTGCTTGAAGGGTACTCCGACGCATCTTGGTGCTCGGAAATAGCTGATTGTCGATCCACTAGTGGTTTTGTGTTTACACTAGGAGGAGCTGCATAGCTTGGAAGTCTAAGAGGCAAACGTACATTGCACTATCCTCTATGGAATCAGAACTCTATGCTCTCGCTTCAGCTGGAGAAGAAGCAGAGTGGATAAAAGATCTGATTTTGGACATCCAATGACGAATCTGAAAATGCACTCTATTTCGATTTATTGTGACAATCAAGCCACAAAAACCATTACTACAAATACGCTGTTCAATGGAAAGCGAATGCAACTAAGGATGAAACAGGCCTGGTTGACCTATCTCACCAGTCAGGGGATAATCTCTCTTTTGGACGTGAGATCAAAAGATAATGTAGCAGATGTCCTCACTAAGGGCTTATGTAAGGTTCTCACATCTAAAACATCGGGGGAGATGAGATTAACGTCCATTTAGGAGGACTTAATACCTAGCTTATGTTTTAAATTTAAGAACCGTGGTCTGCTTACATTCAAGCATCTATATTGAGTACACAAAAGTATTTCAGATGTTATCTGATGAAAGCTAGAGGTGAGATAGTTGTCAGTCATTCCGAACTTGATGACTTACGTAATATTCTTTGCCAAATGCTAAATTGGGTATCATTCCAAAAAGGAATACTGAGGTTGCTGATATGTGTCCTGATATTATGATTATTAGTTATATCATTCCAAACTTGATGATATAATAGTCACAACTTGTTGTATCATTCCAAACTTGATGATATAGCATAATTGTGGAACGTTAATAATAATCTTAATAATCGAAGGAACATGGTTTGATTCTATGAAATCAATTAATCTAATTTTGTGTAAATTAGATAGATATGCTGTTTTGGGATTCTTTCCTCCCAGTTAGAGTATTAATTTCACCCGCTGTTAGAACTAATCACTTTATTTCTGCAAATGTTTGAATTCATAGAGATCTGTCTCATGACATTCTTGTTGTAATTGTTTGCAGGAAAAGTGGAGATTGAATGAGAGATAGTTGATTTTGACCCAGATGATGATGATCTGCTATTCGCCTAAATCAATTATCAGTTTGAGTTTTCCAGTTTCTTATTTTATTTCATGCTTGGAACATTTGGTTTGAGTTTAGCATTTTGTTATCTAAAACTTATATTTACATTTCTGGAAAAACTTTTTTGTTTGGTCATTATTAACTATTGGATAAGTAGCCCATTTCTTATGCTAACACTTATATACAATATAGGAGGAGATTGTTGAGGTATATTTATATATGTGTTAATGAGCTCCTTAACGGGTCGGTTAGATCTGATAGGCATCCAACCCGTAGTCAGGGATTTAGGGTTTCGGCTATAAATACCCTGCTGGGGGCAACGGGGAGACCATTCCAAACTAGATGGTCACGCGGATGCTTCGAGCGCTCTAACAGTTATGACAAGTCTGGTTTGTCGCCTAGATCGTCGAGACCGCTTGGTTGCGTGGTCTGCTTCTGGTGTTCACGGAGATCAGCTGTTCGACTAGGCTCGTATATGGCCTTAGTCGCGAGTAGTAGTGTCCGCGGACTAAATGCGGAGACTGTTGCACAGAGCGATTTGGTGCCTGAGTTCGACAGTCCGCCGCAGGTGTGATAATGGATCCGGATGCGTGGTTGGATTGTTAAGTCAACACAGACTTGTGTTGTTGTCCGCTCGGCTTGGCAGACTAATTGTTCTTTCCGTCCATGCAGATATATGGTTGTTGTGGAGGTCTGACGCGGTTATCCGCACTTGTGGGGATAGATGTTGCTAGCTGCAGGATGATGGACGGTTATCCTATCGCTATGGGCGGTGACAACACTGCTCTTGTCGCCTATAAATAGGAGTATCCAGCTCGTCATAAACAACGAGAACAGCGAGAATTCTACTCGCGTTTTGAACATGTGGTTAGATTTTTCTAATTTGGTGGCTAAGTGAAGTTGACTTGTGTTGTGCAGGCTGTGCGGCTAGCATCGAGCGACTAGATGACTAGTAGGAAGCTCAGTGTGCAACAGTTCGCAGTTTACAATTTGTGACATACAGCAAGTTGCGGTTTACGCGGCTAGAAGTCTTCTTCCTCGGGTTCTTGGATAGTTCAAATAAGCAGTTCACCCGATCTCAATGAGTAGTCTGGTTCTTCGTCAACAGTTCTGTTCGCGGCAAGCTTTACAGTGAGGCGACTTCGCGGTCAGGCGACCTCGCGGTCAGGCGACCTCGCTGTCAGCCGACCTCGTGGTCAGGCGACCAGAAGTGACAAACAGAGTTGTTTTCTCAGCATTTCAATAACATGCAGTCCGCGCGTCTTGATTGCAATTTGACGACCTGGCGGATACAACAGACAGCTTGGCGGTTAGCGGTTTGTGCGGCCTCTGTTATCAGACTGCGCAGTTTTCATCTTGTAATTTTTTCTGCTTTCATCTGGATATTGCGAAATCATGTCTTGCAATGTATGTCTCGCCTTATAAATAAGTTGTGATAATTCCATGTTTTGAGTCTCTTGTGCTTCTACTGCTATTGATTTCTACTTGACTTGTTTATGGTTGAGTATTCCTACGACCTTTTGGAGTTTGCATCGTAAAATTTTACAGAAGTTTCTTAGGCATGGATTAACTAATGATAAATTAACCCTTATGTTCTTGACCGCTACCACCGAGCCAAACGGAACCTCATTATGATATGAGGGTGATGTGGCTGGCAATGATTGAGCATGAAATCATGCACCTACCATCTGATCATCCACTGCGATTATACTATCAAACCCTTGCAATTTGGTCCTACTGCATGCCCTGAGATTCTCTAATGCTCTCCAGAAGCCAAGCAATCATATTTCATTATTTCTTTCACAATTATGACCTCCCCCTTTTCTTCATGCCAAACTTCAGCCTCTTCCTCTCGATTTCTCTATGTTTTCAGTTTTGAATCAATTTCAACCAAATTTACGGTCTGTTTGGCTCTGCGATAGTAGCCGTGAACGTGATGGTTATGAATCGCGATTCTTAAACACCCGACTTCATCTAATAATTTTGTTCACAATTGTCATGTCAAACATCAATTCTATGACAGTGATGTTTTTGCTCAAACTCATCGAAGCAAACAAAATAATCTATAGTTTGGGATTTGGGGTTGCGAACACATCCTTTCCAAAAATTACCTGAATGTGGGAGTCGTTAGTGCGCTCGAATCATCCCGTGTGGCCGTCAAGTTTGGAACGACCTACGCGTTGCCCCCCAGCAGGGATATTTATAGGCATAACCATAAATCTCTGACGGGTTATTGGATTTCTACTGAATTCATATCAAACCGCTAAGTAACCGTTAACATATTATATCAATATACCTTAAAAGGAGTTGGGTACCGAACAAAATGTTGGGGTTGTGGAACACTTCCGGTCCTCTTGTTTCTCACACCGGGTTCGCCCACGTGAGCTTAGAGGAATCGAAGTGTGATCCCCCTCGACATCTCTGGGACCCACGACAGCGGGGGTCCGGGGGCGGCAGCCCCCGGCGGAGGTCCCGCTGTCCGGACAGCGGGCAGGGGTCCAGGGGACAGCGTCCCCGGTGGGGGCTCGGGGGCAACGCCCCCGGACCAAATTTTTCTGATGTGAATTTTTTGGATCGGCGATCGTCGAACGCTGTGGTTCGACGATCGACGATCGTCGACCGGCCCTTTGGTTCGACGATCGTCGATCGTCGACCGGCCCTTTGGTTCGACGATCAACGATCGTCGACCGGCCCTTTGGTTCGACGATCGACGATCGTCGACCGGCCTTTTTTGGTTCGACGATCGGGGTCGCGATCGTCGACCGGCCTTTTGGGTCGACGATCGACGATCGTCGACCGGTCTTGCTTGGTCGACGATCGTGGTTGCCGGCAGACGTTTATATATGTTGTTATTTTCCCGATTTAGGGATACGGATTCATTGCAGTCTGTGGCGGCGGATTCTTTTGGAGACGATACGAGGTATCTCGTTGAGATCGATCCAGAAGGTATTCTTCT
The DNA here is from genome assembly GCA_039583875.1 of Platanthera guangdongensis. Classification (NCBI taxonomy): domain Eukaryota; kingdom Viridiplantae; phylum Streptophyta; class Magnoliopsida; order Asparagales; family Orchidaceae; genus Platanthera; species Platanthera guangdongensis. The sequence continues at coordinate 166,215,137 of CM077161.1, forward strand.
TTGGTGTTTCTTGTCCAGAAGAGAGGAGAAGAGGTAGGATCGATTTGATCCTTGCAACCTTTTGTAATCTGTTTCTTTTTGGTGAATACAAGAAGGAAGAAGAAGGGGAGAGAGGACGTAGCCCGGTTTTGGGTGAACCTCTGTAACATCTTGTGTTTGTGACTGCTCTGTTTTTGTTCTGTGTTTGTTATTCGATATTCGGATTTCTGCTTCTCGGCACCCGGATTTCCTACACAAAATAATCGTCGAAGGGTGCGTTTTTTTGAACGGCCAGAGCGAAAAAAGCCTAATAAAGCGCACTCCAAATCATCTTCTTCGTTCAATATTGAGAGAGAAGAGCGAGTGGATGGAGGGGCAGGAAGGGCATAGGATACTCCGTGCACACGAACAGTGTTACAAGAAAAAGAAACACAAGCACATATGAGATGTCCCTTGATTGTCCCTCTTGTCTCCATATTCTGTATTTTTGTTTTAAGATTCGCTGCTACAAAAAATTATACAAAAAAATAGAAAAATACAACCACACATAGGTAATAATGAGTTGTCCCACTATAATATATATACTTTTTCTATTCAACAATGATTTATTTGCTGACGTGTGAAATGAAAAAAAAAGCACTCATGATTGAGGCCACCGCCGCCGGCAGAGCTGGGGCGGCCTGATCGGACCCTGCCACCAGGGTCGTCGGATGCCAGCGACCCTGGCGACTGGCGAGGGCTGACAATGCCCCTGACTGTGACCACATGTTTAGATGGTCAGGGTTGTTGGGATGTTGTTCGGATCCGGATCCGGTCTCTTTTTTAGATCTGATTAAAGATCAAGGGTTCAGGACCCTAGTTTAGCCCGAGCAGAAGCGGAGGCCCGTATGCGATTCGCGAGAGAGGAATGTAAGAGTATATTCGGATGAATAACGGGCTTGGGGGCTTTGCGTGGTTAAACCCTAGGTTTAGCCATATATATACCTAGCTGGGGGCAACGGAGAGTAAGTTTCACTTAGACTTTCCTCCGGATGTTTCGAGCGCCTATCACATTCTCGAAGCATCTCCCCTCTGGCGCTCGTTCGCGATTCTAGTGTTCGCCTTCGTTCCCGATAGTCGCCGTCATTCTCCCTTGTTTTTCGCGACTGTTCTTCTCCGGCTCCTACTTGCTTCGCCGTTGGAGAACGAAGGAGTGAAGGACGACGTCGTCGCTCTATTAGCCGCCTACAAAGGGCTCGCCGTCGCGAAACAAAGGGTTCGACGTCGCCGTTCTCAGCATCCAGATCGTCGATCGCTCCTGGGCCTTTCGCGTCCCCTTGAAGCCGCCTGCTTGGGCTCGCCGTCGCGTTCGCCGTCGCTGGACAAAGACCTCGCTGTCGCGTCTTCACCGTCGCAGAACCAGGGCTTGCGTTCGACGACCGCCTTTTTCAGTCGTCGATCGCATTTCCCGTTCGACGATCGCCTAGCAGTTCGTCGATCGACGTTTCCCGATCGATGTTTCCCGGTCGACGATTCCCGGTCGACGATTCCCGGTCGACGATTCCCGGTCGACGATTCCCGGTCGACGATTGCGCTTTTCATTCGACGATCGTCAAGCGCTCAACGATTGCGCTTTACCGTTCGACGATCGCCCGGAGTTCGACGAACGACTTTTCCCAATCGTCGATCGCTTTCTTCAGTCGTCGATCGCGTCTTCCCGATCGTCGATCGCCTCTTCCAGTCGACGATCGCCAAGCAGTTCCTGTCGCTCCACTTAGGCTTCTCCTGACGTTGGAGTCGTCGCCTCTTCCCTGCTGCCTTGACTCTTCGACAAGGTTGCCGATCCATTGAGATCCTCTCTACTCTCTGCCTATTTCCTGTGAAGCAATGAGGAACTCCAGTTTCTCCTCTCCAGTGCCCATGAACAAATTGGAGAAGTTCACAGCCACAGAGTTCAACGATTGGAAGTTGAACACCCAGTTCGGGATGAAATACCTGAACGTATTCTACACCATCAAGTCTACTCGTGCTGACGTTGCTGGGACTGAAGATGAGGCGCATTGGTCGAAGATGAGGACTTCTACAGGGATTACCTGTTGAACTGCCTCTCCTCCAACCTGACCAAGAACTACATCAAAATGCAGTCTGCTAAGGAGATTTGGGAAGCACTGGAGGAACACTTCAAGCAGGAGGACCTCTCCAAGGCTCATCTGGTGGACAGTTCCACTCCTTCAGCTTCGACGAGGAGAAAGTCATTCTCCCTCAGGTATCCGAATTATTTTAAAATTTGGTTGATTCACTGCATAGTGAGTCTATTAGTCTGCCAGATAGTTTTGTTGCGGGCACAATTGTGTATAAGTTGCCCTCCTCGTGGTACAATTTCAAACAGAGATGTATCGCAAGAAGATGCAGGTTGGTCTTAACGACCTCAAGCGTTTCATACGCATTGAGGACGAGAATAGGACGAAGCACGCCTTGGAAGCTGTTGGCAAACAGAAGGTTGCTGCCAACATGATTTCAAGCTCTAAGCGTGCTCCTCCCCCTCACAAGACCAAAACGTCTCGTAGTAGCCCTCAGGTTGCAGGACCGAGTAGACCCTCTAAGAAATTTAAGGGTAAATGTTTTAACTGCAACAAGTGGGACACTACGCATCTGACTGCAAGTTATCGAGGAAGGAAAGAACTAAGGCACCACAAGAGGGCAACCATGCCCATCTGGTTAGCCAAGCTGAGCCATCCGACTTTGTTGCCATGGTCGGACACGAGCAGGCCAGCACAGAGTGGTTCCTGGATTCTGGGGCAACGTGCCATGTTTGCAACAATGCCAATCTCTTGACAGGGTTGAAGAATGCAAAGGAATCAGTGACTGTAGCAGATGGAGGACAGCTGACATATTGAAGGTGGGGAACGCAACTCTGATGCTCTCCTCAGGTAAGTCTTTACTTTTAAAGAACGTAAAATTTATTCCTTCTTTATCTGTTAACTTAGTGTATATTAGTTTATTGTGTGATGATGATATGTCAGTTAACTTCTGTAACGGTAGAGCGACTTTGTCAGTTAACTCTCACTACTTTGGATGTGTTTACATCCAAAATAGGATGTACCGTCTGAGTCTACCAAATGAAGTAGTGCAACAAGTTCAGTTGAATTTAGTTAGCTCTAGGACTCTACATGAGAGACTAGGACACGTAAACTATAGGAAATGTTCCAAGTCGCTAGAACTCACAAGATCACATTAGACACCAAGTCTCCTCTTGGAAAATGTGAAGTGTGTGCTCAGACTAAGATCACTAGGAAACTTTTTGGCACGGTTACTAGGAGCACAACACCTCTTGAACTTATACATTCCGATATTTGTGACTTTAGAGTTTTGTCACTAGAGGTGGAAGGAAGTATATGATCACGTTCACAGATGACTGCACAAGGTTTTTGTCATATTTCGTTGCTTAAAACTAAAGACGAAGCGTTTGAAAAAATTTGTCTTTTCAAACCAGGGTAAAAAACCAATTATGCATGAAAATAAAGAGATTTAGGAGTGATAGAGGAGGAGAATATATGTCCAGTGAGTTCAGATGCTTCCTTGCTTCACAAGGCATCATAGCAGAAACCACTGCTCCTTACTCCCCCAATCTAATGGCATAACCGACCGCAAGAATAGAACGTTAACAGAGATGCTGAACTCTATGTTGCTCACTGCAGACATGCCTTCCGTTTATTGGGGAGAAGCAGTCTTGACTGCGAATCATATTCTGAATAAAGTTTCTCATGCTAAGTTAGAGGTTACACCTACGAGCTTTGGTTTAAGCGACCCCCGTCTTTAACTAGACTTAAGACCTGGGGTGTATAGTCTATGTCCGGGTTCCTGACCCTAGACGGTCTAAGGTTGGACCTAGGACCAATATATGTGTCTACTTAGGTTGTGCTGAAGATAGTGCTGCAGATAGGTTCCTTGATATTTCTAATAATATCATAATAGAATCTAGGGATGTAGTGTTCTTCGAGGATAAATTCCTCAAAGATAAGAACCTAATGATCCCAGGTATGCAAGCAACTATTACTGTGGAAGATCCCGAATCAGTACCGAGCACCTCATATTCCGTTCCGGTAGATAACTCTGGCCTAGAGTTTAGGAGGACTTCCGTGAGAGAGAGAACCCCCAGAACCTTCGGTAGTGATTTTGTCACTTACCACATTGAGGATGATTCATCTACCTTTAAGGAAGCGATGTGATCAGGGATTCCCTACTCTGGAAAGAAGCTATTGAGGATGAGATGAACTCTCTCCTTCAGAACGACACCTAGACGTTATTTGAAAAGCCAATAGTGGCTAAAACTGTAGGGTGCAAGTGGGTTCTGAAAAGGAAGCTAAATCCCGATGGTAGCGTAGCTAAGTATAAAGCACGTCTGGTGGCTAAAGGTTTCACACAAGTAAGCGGAGTAGACTATTTTGATGTATACTCACCCGTGTGTCACTTAGAAACCATTAGAGTTCTTCTTGCTATTTCGGTCATTGAGAACTTGTAGTTCATCAAATGGATGTTAAGACTGCGTTCTTGAACGGAGATCTGACCGAAGAGATCTACATGATCAACCTGAAGGTTTCATTGTAGAGGGTCACAAAAACAAGGTCTGTAAGCTTTTAAAGTCGCTATACGGATTAAAACAAGCACCGAAAGTATGGTATGAGAAGTTTGACTATACTGTAAAGAACATGGGATTCATGTCAAGTCTCTCCGATAAATGTCTTTACATACGTCATAGATCAGACAAAGTCGCTATAATATGCTTGTACGTGGATGATATACTGATTCTTGGTTCTGATCATCCGTGGTGGATGACGTTAAGTCAGAACTAATGCAGACGTTTAACATCAAAGACTTCGGTGTAGTTGACACTATACTAGGTATGCAAGTGAGCTTTGGGAACATGGCATTTCCCTAAGTCAAAGCCACTACATCCAGTCCATGTTGGACACGTGGGGATACAGTGAACGTAAAGCGGCTGAGACACCATGCGATTATTCTAACCGCTTAAAGCCCAATGCTGGAGCTGCGGTTCGACAGTTAGATTATTCTAAACTGCTTGGTAGCCTCATGTACGCTATGGTCTGTATGAGACCTGACATAGCCTTTACGGTCGGCATGTTAAGTAGGTTCACTAGCAATCCTGGCCAAGACCATTGGGATGCCCTCGATAGGCTGATGCGATATTTAAAGCACACCCGACAGTATGCTTTATGTTATAGTGGTCATCCTCCGGTTCTGGAAGGATATTCTGATGCATCATGGTGCTCAGAAATAAACGACAGCAAGTCCACTAGTGGATTTCTCTTCACACTAAGAGGAGCAGCTGTAGCCTGGAAGTACAAGAGACAGTCGTGCATTGCACTCTCATCTATGGAATCCGAACTTTATGCTCTAGCTTCAGCTGGTGAAGAGGCAGAGTGGATAAGAGATTTGGTGATGGACATTCCACTGTCGAGCCTGAAACTGAGTTCTGTTGCAGTTTACTGTGACAATCAGGCTACTAAAACGATTGCTACGAACACGTTGCTCAATAGCAAAAGAAGGCAACTACGGATGAAACAAGCATGGTTGACCTCCCTTACGAGTCAAGCGATTGTGAACCTTGTTGATGTGAGGTCAAAAGATAATGTTGCAGACGCCCTTACTAAAGGATTATATAGAGCTTTCACAATCAAAACATCGGGGAAATGAGATTAAAGTTCATAGAAATATGAAACTTTCCTCCAACGTTTATGTTTTTGATACGTACGAGCCTATAGCTGTCAACATTCAAGCATCTAAATAGTAACAACTGAAAACCCCAAATAATTTATGATGAAAACTCAAGATGGTTGGATGCTGGTTATTCCACCTTGGTAACCTAACGTCCTCCCATTGTATGTTGATTCAAGAGTTATTCACTGGGAATTGAAAGTCGTTGTAAATGTTAACCTAAACATTATTAGTCACAGCACATTATTTCACATTTAATAATGTTGCACGTGATGTGCCCACATGTGTTGGTGAGACACATAGTGATCCGTAATAGTAAGGTAACATGACTAGTCCTAGTTAGACTAGATGAGATGCTGATAGAGTTACTTCACCGTTGCTAGAAGTGTTAAACTCATTTACTAAGAGCTAGTTTACTTTAAATGTTACTGCATATGTTTTTGAATTCATAGAGTCTGACTCATGAAATTCCTTGCAGGCTACGATGGAGATTATGGAGGAGCTGTAGACCTGGACATAGATGACGATGATCTACTAGATGAGTAGAATCATCAACGTTAATTCATGTCTTTGTTTGTAATAATTATTCGACTATGTTTTG
>CM077161.1:166221931-166314154 GCA_039583875.1 Platanthera guangdongensis
AATGGGAGTCAAAACTTAAAACTATGGTGTCTCAAATTTTTATATCTGCTTTATATATATAAGATATATATATACATTACTATATCTATACTATATATATCATAATAGATTATATATAAATATAATCTATATATCTAGTATATATATATATTTGTATATATATATAAAGATATATAATATGTGTGTGTGTATGTGTCTGTGTGTGTTAAAAGGAATATAATATAGGCTAATAACTATGTTTAAAAAACTCATTCAATTAATGTGGACCGTATGATCGCAATATCGTAGCTTGCAAATAAAATTTTTCTCAAAAACTTCTTTCTTCCAACCCCGAAAGCCGAGCCCTGTTTCCGCCAAAAAATTGCCACTTGCAAATACCGTCGGCGGCCTGCCCGACGCCCACCAGCTGGTTCGTCGAGGTCGGGCAAACCCGCTGGTGGGGGCCGGGCAGGTCGTCGGCCGCAGCGCAAGCTTCCGTCCGAGCGGGATCGGGAGAGGTGGTCCTAAGTTTTTTTTTCTTATCATAAAAACTATATAAAATAATAAATATACATTATTTTAAGAAACATTATTATAAGATACGTCAGCGCAAGCTTCCGTCTAATGCCCCCAGTGGCAGGTCAGATACTGTAGCGCAGGGTACGGGACTACGGGAGGGCCGTGCATTATCTGTTAAGAAAACATTAATGTAAGATGCACTGAGGCGGGGGCGGGTGAACGCGGCAGGGTCTTGTCGCAAGAGGCACTGAGGCCCGTGTCCGTCACTCGTGTGTGTGTGAGAATCTATATTAGAATATAACAAAGCATATAAACTATAATTAATATTCACATCTTTGCACGAAATATATGTTGAAAAACTAACATTTCCAAAGAAATTACATAGACATCTGAGTTACACTATTCTTAGATTAGCGAACCCAAGACAGGCTCTGTTAGCACAATGGTGGCAGTCATGAACATCAGGTTAAATTGTCATTCACTAACGCCATATATAGAAACTTCATTCACTTTATATTCAAACGGATGATATTTGTTAGATGATCCTTAATGTGTGACGATTTAACTCATGCATTTTCGCACGCCACCACCTGTCAAACGGAGCCCAAAGCTGAGCTCATAGTAGGCTTCTAGATAGCCAGCTTCAAGTAAAAAGACATGAAAGACTGAACTGAATCTCGCACTAAAATCAGAAGAAAAATCATTACACTTAGTAATACATTTAGGCTTCTCAGATTAAGGCTCCTTTGGGAGTACTTATTTCACCGGTCAGCTGTCACGACCGCATGAATATGACTTAATAAGGTACGATCATGCGGTCGTGACCGCTTGACCGTTGAAAATAAGTCCCCCCAAACGAGCCTAAGGCTCCCGTTTGACACCGCGGGTGGCGATCATAAACGCATGAGTTAAATCGTCATTCGTTAAGAATCATCTAACAAATATCATCCGTTTCAATATAAAAGTGGACGAAATTCCTTAAATGGGCGTTACGAATGACAATTTAACTATCATGTTCATGACCACCACCGTCCCGAACAGAGCCTAAGAGCTTCTAACAAAAGGACTCAAAAGATTCAAACAGAATCTCACACTAGAATCAAAAGAAAATTCATTGGAGTAATAAATTTGGGACTGTCGGTAAATTAGAGATGGCTCAGATGTGAGTAAACCATTTCCTAAGTATTCTCTTCAAGATTTTTTTTAATCAATAACCATTTTTTATTTTATACGTAAAAAATTATTTTGACAACCATAAAATGAGTTTAAATCTTCGCCTATACGAGTCCAAAATACTGTAAATTGAATTTTTGTTTTTCTTGAAATATCTTAGTATTTTCTAGGGGCATTTACAACGACCTCCCCTCTGAGTATGAAAAATTACAGCTTGCCACCTCTCTTTTTATTGAAATTTACAAAAATTCTCATGAATGTTACAAAAACATAATATTTATCTCGAGTTCACATTTCATAAACATCCATTAACAAAAATACTTCCCTCAGAATACATTTTCAGGGGAGTTAATTTATTCATGGATGTTATGAAATGTGAATTTCAAGAGAGCTAAATATTGTGTTTTGTAACATTCAGGGAGAATTTTGTAATTTCAATAATGAGTGCAATATGTAATTATGCTAACTTTCACGGGAGATTTTGGTAATTATTCTAATTTTTTATTTTTGTTAAGTAAAATAGGAAATAAATTTAAGCCAAAAAGTTTTAAAAATCAATTTAAAATACAACTAAAAAAATAAAAAAAAAACTGTGCGCACGCCAAGGAGTGTAATTGTTATACTAGTCATTGGAAATTAGCTGGCAAGTAGCAAAGCCTCCAAAGAAAGAAAAGAGAGACTGCTCCAACTTCCAAAACCTGGAGAACAGAAACAGAAACAACCTCAAAAGCAACGCTGGAGACAAGCTTTACTTCCCTGTTCGCCTCTCTCTCTCTCTCTCTCTCTCTCTCTCTCTCTCTCTCTCTCCTCGCTTGCTGAAGGCAAAGCCTTTGCTTTCTTCATTGCTTCAGTGTCGGAGATTCTTTGGTCAACGGCCCGCCGTAGGATTGATTTTGGACCATATTGCATATGCCGAATTAGCCTTCAACGCTTATCAAAAGCCGGTCTCCCCTGTACTTGCTGCTTATTCCCCCAACCCCTGATTCTGATTCCATCCAGCACCAGAATTCTATTCAAACTCCTACTATAATCATATCAAAGCCCACCTTTTCTCTCCCCTCCACCCCTCCACCCCTCTCTCTCTCTCACTATATATAGACACCGTGCCCGGCAGCCCATGCACCTCCAACCATTCCAGAATGCCGACGTTAGCCAGAAACGGAAGCAAGAGAGCGAGCTTCAGCCCCCACGACACGAACAGCCCGATGCCCCAGCAATCCCTCATGTCCTACATGGATGTGAGGCCCCAAACGAAATCCCGCCCCGAGGCGAGGGAATGCCGGTGGAGCGGAAAGCAGACCCCCGCCCGCCTCCGCTCCTTTCCAGCGAGGATTCTCCGCCGCATCAAGGCGAATGTGTCCAGAACCCTGAGCTTCCTCTCAACCAAGCAGCCTTCCTGCAGCAGCAGCAGCCGGAGTCGCCAATCCAACCCGATCCCGGCTCACTTTATTCCTCCCCGAGATTCTCATCACTCCGAGGCTTTGGAAGACTGCATTGAGTTCATCAACTCCTCTCACCGGAAGTCTCTATGAGCTTCACCGAAAGTCTCTATGACATCAACATTACATGTACTCAAATGAGAAATGGATCAAACAGAAGATTTTGCTTTCAAGTCTGCCTTTTTTAGCCTCTATTTTGAGCCATTCATTCGTTGGGATGGAATGCAAATCATATGCAAAGAATATGAAGCAAACTATAGAAATGCGGTAATATATGACATAGCTACCTCAATAATTTCTTAAAAATCATATCAATAGGTAAATAAAACATGCCATCAGTGTCAGGATTCAGGAATATATATAAATATATATAGAGAGAGAAGGAAAAAAATTGAATGAGAAGATAAAGTTCCTATGTCCATCCCAATAGATACCCGATTGCGCATCACACTGAATCGTTTGGATGGACGATGCCTCTCCTTTTCAACTACTAAAGCTTTTTGGAAATGAAATTGTAATGCTAGTGTGGATAAGTTACCACGACATCTACGGAGGAAAAATCCTAGCTTCCTGCTGAACTCGGTACAGCCACAGGTTTGGCGTCTTCGGCTTTCTCGTGTTCCTTGTTTAGCATCTGCACATGTTCATCAGAAAAACAGGAGAGCAAAACATAATTTACATCTCGAATGAGTTCATTGCAAAAATTGTGCTTAAGCAGACAGATATAGTTCAGAGTACGATGGGAATGGCAGGCAATCAAGGTCCTGAACAGTTTAAGCAGTCAAGGCTGAGAGGGATATGGGTATTGAGCTTTATTTCCTACTTAAGTTTAGTATGTTTTGCTTTTATATGAATAGGTTTAGGAGGCCAAAGCGCCAATGCAAAACTCGCCTGCAGAATGCGGCGCTACACTCGCGGTACGAAACGAGATGAAAATGGAATTCTGGAAGAAGCTCATGCACCAAGCCGACACTAAAACTCCATCTTACAGGCCTGTGTCGAGGCTAGTTTTTTAGTATTCATTCTATGTAAGCACTAAGCAGTACACTTAAATTTCAACGAATACTTTCCAAATACTTGTTTATGATGATTTCATGCCCATACATTCATGCATTATATACATAAACATTTATTTATTCATATCCTCATTTAGGCTTGGTGTAGGATTCATCTAGTCATATGGCTGCTTATCTTTGCAATGCAAAACTCAGCTCTGCCGCACCACATCGCAGACATGTGCACATTTGGAAAGGAGCTAAACAGAGCCTTAAAATGTATGAATAAATTATCAGGCTTCATAGATTTTGCAATGGAGAATCAATTCAAGTACCAATTCGAGAAGAAAACCATGCAAGAGCGAACAAAAAAACCAAAAAAAATGAAGCACGTCACCTTGTTGCTGATCAGGTTGTGAAGTGCAATGACGCTCCGGATGAGGGAGGAAAGGTAAATAACCAGCATCATATCATTCGTTTTCACTGCCAAAGAAAAATTATGATTGCGTCAAATGATGTGCTCATAAATGATATTTACACAACAGCCGATTAATAAAAAAAACTAGCAGGCAAAAATAAAGATTAATAGCATCAACAATTGTGATCTTTTGAAATTGCGAGTAAATTGAGGACAATACCAGCAAAAGCCTTAACCAATTCGTTCACATTGAGGTTTGGAAGGAGATTGAATACATCCTGGCAAGATAATGATTTTCATATGAGTACAAAATTAATCAGAATAAGTATGATTACAGAAGCTGCAGCAGAGGTTACAGTTTTAAGAAGATTTATATAGTCATTTGCATGCAATAAAAATGAAGCAAGGATTAGAGTACAAATATGAAGAATCAAAAATTCATGCTGCGGAATATCAAATTAATTTCCAGGCAATCCGATAGAGTTCGTGCCCAGATTATTTTTATGCTTCTAAAAATGGCGTTTTTGTTTCCTAATTATGGCTTTTGTCAACTTAAATGCCCTTGCCGTCATAAGAGCATTGTGGACGAAATTCTACAACCATTTTGATGCAGGGTAGGCTGTGTGACGAGGGTGTGCTGACGCTAATGCAATCACATGTGGTGTATGCAAGACGTACTCAGAAATACCAACTTAAATGGCGCATGCACAATTTTAATTAAATCCGAAAATAAAACTTAGCAATGATGATTCTATATGCATAGCAAATTACCACAATGTTAATTTTAATTTTAAGTGCTCAAGTAAAATCACGCTAACTTCTACGATAAATGTTTTCCACTACCACTTCACAAATGGCAAGCTCGTAAGAATGTAAGAAAAAAAAAGCACAATAAAGTTACTCCACAACCACATATAAAGTAACTATTCAAGTAATTAATAAAGAAAGAGGTAGCATGCCATAATAATACTCACAAACAAGGTCCAGTAATAGGCAATTGGAGGCGGGCGGTTGCTACATGGAGTTGAACCCGGTTAAAGGAAATGGTGAAATGGCAGCGCCGTTGGAAGATTAATGCAAGATGTTGCTCACTGGATGTGAGAAAGACTTAGACGGGGTTGCAGGAAAGTGGGTGCAGAAGTAGGGGTGGAGATTGCGGCTTTGTTGGTGGTTCCACGACAGAGAAAGGGGCGAGAGGAAGAAGTACAGTGGACAGGGGAGGTTTGTGGTGACTTGCGGCTGTTTCTGGTGGTTCCATGATAAAGAAAGGGGCGGGAGGAACAAGTACAGTGGACATGGGGAGGTTTGTGGTGACTTGCGACCGCTGTTGGTGGTTCCCCGACAGAGACCGAAATTGGAGGATGGAGGGAGACGGTCTTCTATGGAGGGGAGGTCGACGGGATCGATGGAATTGATGTTGGACGGCCATCGATTAGGGTTGGCGACAAGGACTGGAAGTGTCGCTCTGCTCGGCGATGGCGAACGGACAAGGGGAACCGAGCGGAAGTCGTGTGAAAAAAGGTGGTTATTATGGTGGATCGCGGACTATAGCACGAGAATAGGAAAATAATTGTGAAAAAAGAAAGGAAATTGAAAAGGAAACCAGGACATCACACCCAGGATCTCGTGACATCGCACCACGAATGATTGTCGATTTTAGATTTGCTCACAAAATAAACAATGAAAATAAATGAAGCATCCACCCCTATCTATAATAAGAAGAGGGGGTGGTTGGGTACCAAGCGTGAACAGCTATGATTGGTCGTTACGTCTGATGTTCTAAATACTAAATACACATTCCAATTAAAAAATACACAAATAATAAAGCAACGAGCCGGACGCGCTCGGGGTCTCAGATCGCTAATCCAATCGGTGCCTCCTGTACGAATACACAAATGTGGTCCCGCCGACTAGAAACACGTAGTCCAGCGTGATAGCGTCGATCCCCATCACATTTGGTGTCATCCCTCAAGGAGAACGACAAAGAACAAATTAGAGCAAGAGATCTCATTCATGGAAGGCCTCAAGCATGTGATCTTTTACTTCCATTGATCTCGTGGAATCTTTTCTCCTTCATTAACAAAATCGAAGAAAGTCGATGAAGATGTTCAGAATTTCATCCTCCAAAGACTAGGAGATCCTCCCTAAATTCAAAGCATTACAATGACGGAACCTTTGCACTATATCGTTCATCCTTTAAATGTTTCATTGTAGGGAGTCTTCTATATCTTTTCTCTACATACTTTTCATCTTTGTACCATGTGATTGAATATTTGTATTGTACTTATGAACGTAGATAATCGTCATTGCAGAGATGTCTAAGGTTGGAGTAAACCATGTATGAAATCATTTTTGCAAAGATGTCTAAATCAGGGTAGATCCGTCGAGAACCGGAAGGCTCTTTTGAGATGTTCGAGTAAGAGAGGGTTCGCCATCATCTGGGGTGGATCGACGGAGGCCAAACGGGTCGAGGAGATACAATATAGAAATTGACAGAAATTGTAGTATTGTCTTGGCCTTACAAAATCGTAAACTCTATTTTCATTTGAATACATTTTATTGTTTTCTGATTGTTCTTCATATTTGAACTCTTAAACTGTGTTTGATCTAATATTCTACGTCATAAATCTATGAGCGAGCAATTATTCACCTCCTGAAAGTTTCCATACGATAAACAAGAATTCTTGTGGTAGGTGGCCGGAGGTGGCGGCCATGGTCGCAAGAAAACGTCAAAGCCCAAAAAAATCAAAAGTTCGTTTTCCATAATCTTTTTTACGTTGTTTCGGCGACGGAAAACTCTCGAGGATAGTTGGAGAAGGTTTCTTTGAACCTCGACGACATTGGAGGGCTCTCTCTAAAGCCAAGGGTGGCTCCAGTGGCACTCGATGTTGGTGAACAGAGTGTTCATGTTACGGTCGTAGCTTCCAAAACCGGGATGAGCCGGGCTAGGCCCCAGGCAGGCTGGTTCCTCCTGGGCAATTCCCTCCCACAATTCCAAACTTGGGTGTCGTAACAGGGTCGCGGCCCATGCACCTTTACCCGTCACCGCAGCCATTTTAACCCTGGTAGGTTGTTGAGGCAAGGGATTGAACTCCCGACCTCCTTGATAAGGAGTCTTAAACATGACTCCCCATCACCAAATGATCCATAGATCAATTGGTGATGGGAGTGGATCGATTGGTGATGGGAGTCATGTTTAAGACTCCTTATCAAGGAGGTCGGGGGTTCAATCCCTGGCCTCAACAACCTACCTGGGTTATATTGGCCGCAGTGACGGGTTGAGGTGTATGAGTCGTGGCCCTGTTACGTACTCAAGCTGAGAATTGTGAGAATTGCCCAGAAGGAAGCAACCTGCATGGGGCCCAGCCCATAACTGGGAGGTACGACCATAACAGTTTATTTGTGTTAATGGCAAAAATAGATTATCTATGCAAAACTCTTGGATCTAATACTTCGAGAGTGGATATAAACTCATCGTAGCCATTTAGATGCGAGTAGATCATCGTGGTGGTTGTCATGACTCGCCTTCTTATTAATCGGCTTGATTCCTTTGTGATTCATCGTCGAAGCCGTGGTGGCCTACCGATGATGGAGGTGGTAAAGAACACGACCTCCAAGATATTGTTGGTCGTGAGCGTGAGCAAGGAGGAACAAGATGAGTAAAAAGAGGGATGGAGGAATTGGAATGAAAAATAGGTTTGTGCATATCCTCTTCCAGGTTTGTGCAGTAGCCAAATATTATACCTAATTTGAGCTTTGGTGAAGATGTCAGCAACCTGTTCAGTACCCGGAACGTGCTTGAGCTCGATCTTCTTCATGTGGACTTTCTCTCGGATGAAATGACAATCTACCTCGATATGCTTCGTTCTTTCATGGAAGACCGGGTTTTTGGCAATATGTATGGCAGCTTGACTGTCACAAAGGAGGAGAGCTGGTGAAGGTAGTTTAACTCCAAGGTCGGTAAGGAGACTCTCAATCCATGTGAGTTCAGAGACCACAGCAGCCATTGCCCGATATTCTGCTTCGGCTGAGGATCGAGCAACCACTGCTTGTTTCTTGCTTCGCCAAGTAATCAGATGTCCTCCAAAATAGGTACAAAACCCGCTAGTAGATCGTCGATCGTCGAGGGAGCCAGCGTAGTCGGCATCAGAGTATGCCACTAGTGTAGGAATGGAGGATGAGGTTTTGTATACAAGTCCTTGGCCAGAAGCTGTCTTAAGATATCTGAGAATGCGTTCCACAGCCTGGAGATGAGAGCTTCGAGGAGAGTGCATATAGCGACTCACAAGTCCCACAGCGAAAGATATATCAGGTCTTGTAACTGTTAGGTAGATAAGCTTCCCAACTAGACGACGGTAATATTCGGGATTTGGTAGAAGCGAATCAGAATCTGAGCCCTGAGCACATATTTTGTGATTTGCATCCATGGGAGTGTTAATAGGTTTGCAACCAGAGTAGCCTGCATCATGAAGGAGATCCAGGCAATATTTGCGCTGAGAGAGAACCAATCCATCTGACCGTCTGGCCACTTCCAGACCGAGGAAGTACCGAAGAGGACCCAGATCTTTAGTTTGGAAGACGGAGCTCAGATGTAGCTTAACGGCCTGTATGCCGTCCAAGTCACTGCCAGTAATAATGATGTCGTCGACATATACCAACAGGAGAACCGTACCAGTGGCCTGGTGACGAGTAAACAATGAGAAGTCAGCGAGCTGCGAGTGAAGCCAACGTCCCGGAGCGCTTTGCTGAACTTGTCGAACCATGCCCGAGGGGATTGTTTGAGACCATATAGAGATTTGAGAAGATGACAAACCCGTGACTCCCCCGTGGTCTCAAACCCGGGAGGTTGTTGCATGTAAACCGTTTCCTGAAGGTCGCCGTTCAGGAAAGCGTTCTTGACGTCGAGTTGAAACAAGGGCCACTGGCGATGGACAGCCACAGAGAGGAGAATGCGGACCGTGTTGAGCTTAGCGACTGGAGAGAAGGTCTCGTCATAGTCCAGCCCCGGTTGCTGGGTGAAACCACGAGCAACCAACCGAGCTTTGAGGCGATCAATGGTCCCATCAGGAGCATGTTTAATGACGAAAACCCATTTGCACCCAACGGGTTTCTGGCCGGGAGGAAGGGGCACCAGGGTCCAAGTCTGGTTGGCCCAAAGAGCAGCCATCTCTTCTTCCATAGCCGCACGCCACCCAGGATGTTGAAGAGCGTCCTGGACAGAAGTAGGAATAGAGACCGAGGAGAGCGAAGTAGCCAAGGCCTGTAGAGGTGGAGAGAGGCGATGGAGAGAAACATAGTCCGTCATTGGATGAGCGGTAGAGGCCGACACCGGAGCAGCAGAACACGGAGAAGCCGAGGTCGAAGCCGACTGCAGAGGAGCAACGGGAGGAAGAGGGCGACGAGCATAGACCCGAATAACTGGGGGTCGAGGAGGGTCAATGGTGGGAGGAGGCGGAGGGATGGTGGGAGGTGAGTGGACGTGGATCACCGGCCGGGGAAGGGAGGGTGTGGTAGTAGGTGGTGGGAGAAGTGGTGGCAACGGAGGAGGGAAGAAGGGTTGATCCTCCCGGAAAGTAACATCAGCCGAAACAGAGACCTTCCGGGTGAGCGGAGAGTAGCAAATATAGCCCTTTTGGGTACGTGAGTAGCCGACAAAAATGTGTTTGGCCGCACGGGGATCCAGTTTGTCAAGAGTGGGGCCCAGTTTATGGACAAAGCAGGTACAGCCAAAAACGGGGGGTGAGGGGGAAGGCGGGTGTGGAGGGAAAAAGAAGGCTGAAGGGTGTAGCGTTGTGGAGAACGGGAGAGGGGAGACGGTTGATAAGAAAACATGCTGTGGAGACCGCAAAGTTCCAGAAGACTTTGGGAACGTGCATGTGAAGCATGAGAGAGCGAGCCACATCGAGCAAGTGGCGGTTCTTGCGTTCAGCGACCCCGTTTTGTTGAGGGGTGTAGGGACAAGAGGTCTGGTGAACAATACCGAAGTTTGCGCAGAGAGTGGCAAACTCGTGGCTAGTGTATTCCCGAGCATTATCAGAGCGGAAAGTTTTAATGGTGGTAGAGAATTGCGTACGAGTCTCTAACACAAACGCCTGAAAGACACGCGGAAGCTCAGAGCGATCATGCAGGAGATATAACCAAGTAGTACGAGAGTAATCATCAATAAATGTTATAAAATAACGATAACCAGAAATGCTAGGAACTTTATAGGGGCCCAAATATCAGAATGTATTAAATCAAAGGGAGCTGAGCTCCTAGTACAATGAGCTGGAAAAGAAGAGCGAGGCTGTTTGCCCAATAATACAAGAATCACATTGAAAAGCAGGAAGAGAAATGTCTGGAAGCGCCTTCTGGAGGATAGGTAGAGGGGCATGCCCAAGCCGACAATGTCAATCAGACGAGGAAACGGAGGAAAGGGATGTGGGAGAGACATCGAGGAGGTAAAGCCCGTTCTGCAGCCGACCCCTACCAATGGTAATCCGCGTCTGCCGATCCTGTATCAAAAAACCAGAAGAGGTGAAGGTGATAAAGCAATTCATATCAGTAGTAAGACGACCAACAGAGAGTAAATTAAAAGGCGAGGCCGGCACATAAAGAACGAAGCGAAGAGAGAGAGAGGGAGGAAGGAGGAGGTCGCGCAGCCGGAGACCGGACAAGCGCACCATTGGCCACAGTAATAGACGGGGGGTGAGCAGCAGGAGAGAACTGGGGCGGCCGCATGGAAGTGATGTGGTGGGTGGCTCCGAGTCCAGGATCCAGCGAGAGCTGGAAGAGAGACAGGCAGTACCTGCAGCGGAGGTGGAGACAATACCTGCATGGGAGGTGGAGGCGTGGGAAGCAGAAGGGGGGTTGAGGAGCCCCTGGAGTTGTTGCAGCTATAGGCGAAGAGCCTCAAGATCCGTACCAGTCGGAGGAGAGCTATCGGTAACAGCAGCAGTAGGCGGGCGAGGGGGGTAGCCATGTTTCTTGTGACAAACGGCTTCAGTATGGCCATCCCGGCCGCAGTAGGTGCACTTGGGCCGTCCGCGGCCACCACGGCCCCGCCCACGGGAGCCCGTACGGCCACCCCGAGGAAAGGAGGAAGGGCCTGCTGAAGAAGGGCCGGCGAGGGTGGTGCAGGAGCCTCCGGAGGAGGGGGTACGCGAAGTAACATCGAGCAGACATCAGAGAAAGAAGGGGTAGTGGGTGAAGCCAGAACCTGGGCCCGAATACTATGTAGGTGTGGCGGGACGCGAGCCATAATCATAGCAATACAAACAGCCTCCTTCTGGGCGCGTTGGGCAGCGAGATCAGTAGTCGCGGGCTGGTGCTGAATCCAGGCTTCCGTGAGAGTTTTAGCACGGGCCACGAAGGAGGTCATGTCCAGAGCTTTGCCAACATCCAAGGCTTGAAGATCAGTGAGGATGTCGAAAAGGTGTTGAAGGCTGTCCTTTCCGGAGTACAGCGAATGAAGTTCATCCCACATGGCTTTAGCAGTCTCATGATACATGATCATCTGGTACGGCTCACCCTCGACTGAGTTCAGGATCCAGGTCTGGACACGACCGTCATTGCGGAGCCAATCATCAGTAGACGGAGTTGGTGGGCCCTGGGTAAGGTGACGGGCAAGGCCCTTGGCCTGTAAGACCCGGCGGACAGAGTGGACCCAGGGAATGAAATTAGCCTTGCCAGAGAGAGAAATAGTAGTAATCCGAAGCTCATCCCGGAGTTCGAGAGGAGCCACGTGGTCGGCAGGGGGTTGAGCGGTAGTGGAGTCGCTGGAGGACATGGCGACTGAAGAGCAGCAGGGCGCGGAGAGAACAACCCGCAGCGGTCTGGAGGTCGCGGCGGTCTGGAGGTCGCGGCGGGCTGGAGGCCGCGGCGGTCTGGAGGTCGCGGCGAGTTGAGTGAGGCCGCGGCGAACAGGAGCAGTCCGCGACAGAGGCCGCGGCGAACTGGGGCAGGTCGCAGCAGCGGACAGGAGCAGTCCGCAAGAGGTCGCGGCGAACTGTGGGCAGGTCGCTGGAAGAGGAGCACATCGGATACAAGCAGAGCTCGCAGCGGACAGGAGCAGTCCGCAAGGGAAGGCGGAGAGAGAGAGTCCGCGAGCAGAGGCTCGAGCGGACAAAAAAGGAGCGAGCTAGAGGGGGGGCAGTCGCGCGAGCAAGGAGGCTCGAGAGGATACAAGCAGAGCTCGCAGCGAGCGAGAGAGAGAAGCTAAAGGGAGCAGTCCGCGAGCAAGGAGGCTCGAGCGGATACAAGCGGAGCCCGCAGCGGAGAAGAGGGAGCAGTCCGCGAGCAAGGAGGCTCGAGCGGATACAAGCAGAGCCCGCAGCGGACAGGAATGAGCGTCCGGAGCGGATGGAGAGAGGTGGGCCCCACGAGTCAGAGCAGAAGATGGACTATAAGAAGCCTGGGGAGGGTGGAACCACGGAGGGAGAGAAGAGGAGCGGAATCAGAAGGGCAGTCCGCACGAGACCGGAGCGGATGCAGAAGGCAGTCCGCACGAGACCGGGCGGACAGAAGCAGAGGGGCAGTCCGCAGGAGACCGGGCGGACAGAGAAGGTCAGTCCGTAGGAGACGGGCGGACAGAGAAGGGTCAGTCCGCAGGAGACCGGCGGACAGAGAAGGGGCAGTCCGCGGCTAGACGCAACCTGGCTCTGATACCATGTTGAAAGAGCCCAAAGCTTGTATGTATTATTTCAGTATGTAAATACAAGGAGAGAATACAAATATATAGGAGAGAAGAGAGAAGAATAAATCCTATACATGATGTGGGACTAAAGAAGGAGGAAGAAAAATAGGCCATTTAAATGGGCCTTTTACATGGGCTTTTCTAATATAAATAATGAAATAAAAATGCATCTTACACAAATGAAAAGAATCAAGAACTATTTAGGCAATTCTTAGTTGAAAACATTGATAAAGACAGTGCACACTAGATGCTCAAATGGTGACAAGATATCTCTTTAAAAAATAGGACGCTACACAAAGAACTCATAAAAACATAAAACAGAATACTAAAACACTTAACAGAAGGGCAACACAAGCCTAAAGCACTTGTGCTTTTTACATGACAACAAATATAAAAAAAATTATATTCTATCGCAGAAATTGGGAAAAAGATAATAATTCGTTGATGTTGAGTTTATTGTAAGCCTAATAATACGAGATTTGGTAAATAATTATATATATATATATATGATAACCTGATCCAGGATAATTAACACTAATTATTATCTTTTGTATACTCTATCCATGATATAGCCGACCCCACTATAGTGGGATAAAGGCTTGAGTGTTGTTGTTGTATACTCTATCCGTGAAAGAGGATTCCACAAATGTAAAATCACAAGACTTGTGAAAGATTTGAATATGCTGAGAAAGAAAAAGAAAAGGAGAAAAAGGCAAGGAGAGGGAAGAAGTCCGGGGAAGAAACTTGGCATTCAACCTAGGAGAAAGTGAAGCCAAGCAGAGCAGCTCCATTCCAAACAATCAAGAACATCAATTTATAATAGAAGAACCCACAAGGTGAGTGATGCACAACCAGGAAAGCAGAATAGAAAGAAAATTAGGAACTCAAGGGAGAATTAGAAGAAAATATGGGGGGATCTGAGATTCAACTCATTTCCTTAATCATTTCATTCTAGCATTTTTAAAATTACAGCCCATAGACCTATATTTATAAAAATAACGCTACACAATAATATCAAAATCTAATCATATCCGAGTTAAATCTAATCATTTCAGAATAACAATTCAAACGAATAATTATTTATTTTAATAAAATTAATTACTATCTTAAAGGAAAATAATTTATCTGAATAAAATCATTCCAAAATCCTAATAAAAACAATAATAAACTATTTTCATGTTCACTTCAACTCACTCAACCCAAAAGAATACTTAATCTAAAACTACACAAGGGAAATTTCTTGCATTCATTCCATAGCCCAAAAGGGCCTTGTACAAAAGAAAGTATTATGCAAGTAAACTTACACAAACAGATTAACTGTGAAATTACCCAAACATAAATTAAAACTACTAAATGCATAATTAAAATAGGCCATTGTTATTGGTAGACCGGAATAGCTATTCGCAGAACAGTTTTTTTTGCTCGGTATGTAAATTTGCAAACCACTTCTTTCCCGTGCCCTAACGCGTTTTCTTCAAGCGAAACTTCATCCCACTCCTAGCAGCTCCAATTCTCCGGTGAACTTTGCCCCCAACAGTGAACTTGTCCCCAACAGCCCAACTCGCCGGAGAATGTCTCCCTTAGCATCCTCAATGCGTCGGTGATGCCATCTTTCTCCTACAGCAGCACCTCATTTTGCCCCTCTTCTCCAGCGAACTCCTGAGCAGAGCCCTACCTCATTTTGCTGGCAAGCCCGACCTTGAGAGGAGTCGACCCCACTATAGTGGGATAAAGGCTTGAGTGTTGTTGTTGTATACTCTATCCGTGAGAGAGGATTCCACAAATGTAAAATCACAAGACTTGTGAAAGATTTGAATATGCTGAGAAAGAAAAAGAAAAGGAGAAAAAGGCAAGGAGAGGGAAGAAGTCCGGGGAAGAAACTTGGCATTCAACCTAGGAGAAAGTGAAGCCAAGCAGAGCAGCTCCATTCCAAACAATCAAGAACATCAATTTATAATAGAAGAACCCACAAGGTGAGGGATGCACAACCAGGAAAGCAGAATTAGAAAGAAAATTAGGAACTCAAGGGAGAATTAGAAGAAAATATGGGGGGGGATCTGAGATTCAACTCATTTCCTTAATCATTTCATTCTAGCATTTTTAAAATTACAGCCCATAGACCTATATTTATAAAAATAACGCTACACAATAATATCAAAATTGAATCATATCCGAGTTAAATCCAATCATTTCAGAATAACAATTCAAACGAATAATTATTTATTTCAATAAAATTAATTACTATCTTAAATGAAAATAATTTATCTGAATAAAATCATTCCAAAATCCTAATAAAAACAATAATAAACTATTTTTCATGTTCACTTCAACTCACTCAACCCAAAAGAATACTTAATCTAAAACTACACAAGGGAAATTTCTTGCATTCATTCCATAGCCCAAAAGAGCCTTGTACAAAAGAAAGTATTATGCAAGTAAACTTACACAAACAGATTAATTGTGAAATTACCCAAACATAAATTAAAACTACTAAATGCATAATTAAAATAGGCCATTGTTATTGGTAGACCGAAATAGCTATTTGTAGACCGGAATAGCTATTCGCAGACCAGTTTTTTTTGCTCGGTATGTAAATTTGCAAACCACTTCTTTCCCGTGCCCTAACGCGTTTTCTTCAAGCGAAACTTCATCCCACTCCTAGAAGCTCCGATTCTCCGGTGAACTTTGCCCCCAACAGTGAACTTGTCCCCAACAGCCCAACTCGTCGGAGAATGTCTCCCTTAGCATCCTCAATGCGTCGGTGATGCCATCTTTCTCCTACAGCAGCACCTCATTTTGCCCCTCTTCTCCAGCGAACTCCTGAGCAGAGCCCTACCTCATTTTGCTGGCAAGCCCGACCTTGAGAGGAGCCGACCCCACTATAATGGGATAAAGGCTTGAGTGTTGTTGTTGTATACTCTATCCGTGAGAGAGGATTCCACAAATGTAAAATCACAAGACTTGTGAAAGATTTGAATATGCTGAGAAAAAAAAAAGAAAAGGAGAAAAAGGCAAGGAGAGGGAAGAAGTCCGGGGAAGAAACTTGGCATTCAACCTAGGAGAAAGTGAAGCCAAGCAGTGCAGCTCCATTCCAAACAATTAAGAACATCAATTTATAATACAAGAACCCACAAGGTGAGTGATGCACAACCAGGAAAGCAGAATTAGAAAGAAAATTAGGAACTCAAGGGAGAATTAGAAGAAAATATGGGGGGATCTGAGATTCAACTCATTTCCTTAATCATTTCATTCTAGCATTTTTAAAATTACAGCCCATAGACCTATATTTATAAAAATAACGCGACACAATAATATCAAAATCTAATCATATCCGAGTTAAATCTAATCATTTCAGAATAACAATTCAAACGAATAATTATTTATTTCAATAAAATTAATTACTATCTTAAAGGAAAATAATTTATCTGAATAAAATCATTCCAAAATCCTAATAAAAACAATAATAAACTATTTTTCATGTTCACTTCAACTCACTCAACCCAAAAGAATACTTAATCTAAAACTACACAAGGGAAATTTCTTGCATTCATTCCATAGCCCAAAAGGGCCTTGTACAAAAGAAAGTATTATGCAAGTAAACTTACACAAACAGATTAATTGTGAAATTACCCAAACATAAATTAAAACTACTAAATGCATAATTAAAATAGGCCATTGTTATTGGTAGACCGAAATAGCTATTCGCAGAACAGTTTTTTTTGCTCGGTATGTAAATTTGCAAACACTTCTTTCACGTGCCCTAACGCGTTTTCTTCAAGCGAAACTTCATCCCACTCCTAGCAGCTCCGATTCTCCGGTGAACTTTGCCCCCAACAGTGAACTTGTCCCAACAGCCCAACTCGCCGGAGAATGTCTCCCTTAGCATCCTCAATGCGTCGGTGATGCCATCTTTCTCCTACAGCAGCACCTCATTTTGCTCCTCTTCTCCAGCGAACTCCTGAGCAGAGCCCTACCTCATTTTGCTGGCAAGCCCGACCTTGAGAGGAGCCGACCCCACTATAGTGGAATAAAGGCTTGAGTGTTGTTGTTGTATACTCTATCCGTGAGAGAGGATTCCACAAATGTAAAATCACAAGACTTGTGAAAGATTTGAATATGTTGAGAAAGAAAAAGAAAAGGAGAAAAAGGCAAGGAGAGGGAAGAAGTCCGGGGAAGAAACTTGGCATTCAACCTAGGAGAAAGTGAAGCCAAGCGAGCAGCTCCATTCCAAACAATCAAGAACATCAATTTATAATAGAAGAACCCACAAGGTGAGTGATGCACAACCAGGAAAGCGGAATTAGAAAGAAAATTAGGAACTCAAGGGAGAATTAGAAGAAAATATGGGGGGGATCTGAGATTCAACTCATTTCCTTAATCATTTCATTCTAGCATTTTTAAAATTACAGCCCATAGACCTATGTTTATAAAAATAACGCTACACAATAATATCAAAATCTAATCATATCCGAGTTAAATCCAATCATTTCAGAATAACAATTCAAACGAATAATTATTTATTTCAATAAAATTAATTACTATCTTAAAGGAAAATAATTTATCTGAATAAAATCATTCCAAAATCCTAATAAAAACAATAATAAACTATTTTTCATGTTCACTTCAACTCACTCAACCCAAAAGAATACTTAATCTAAAACTACACAAGGGAAATTTCTTGCATTCATTCTGTTGGAAAAGCTCACTTAAACTAGGCTCATTTGTATAGCATTTATCGTTTTTCTCTCCTCTCTTTAGTCCCACATTGTGTATAGGACTTTTCTCTCTCTTTCTCTCATCTATATATATGTACTCATTCTTTGTATTTGTACCAAGTGGACATATATACAAGGTTGGCTTTCTCCATTTCTACATGGTATCAGAGCCAGGTTCCGGACTCCTGCGGACTCCCTTTCCTGTCCGCCCTGCGGCCTGCGATCTCTGCGGCCTGCGTGTGTGTGTCCGCAACTTCTAGTCGCATCACACCTGCGGCCTCCCTTGTCCAGACCGCTTCCTCTCCTCTCGTGGAACCACTTCTCTTCCCTCCTCTTCCTTCCTCCTTTGGCCCCCCTCTTTATAGCCATCCTGTGGGGTCCACTGCTTCCCCTAGTCCGCTGCGGCCTCTCCTTGTCCGGCGCGACCTCGGCGACCTCGATCCCTCGGTCTCCTTCTGTCCGCTGCGAACTCAGTATTCGCCTCCTCTTCTTGGTCTCCTTCGTCCGCTGTAAGCGCAGCGGCCTCCTTCTGTCCGCACTTCTCCCCTGCTTGCGGCTGCTCTCCTTCCTCTTCAGGCGGCCAAGTTCTTTTCCCTGTCCGCCGCGGGCTCGCTTCTCTGCGTTCTTTCAGTCTTGCGGACTGGTCCAGCCCGCTGCGGTCGCTCTCTTGCTTCCCCGGCTTGTCCTCTCTTCTCAGCTCGCTCCAGTCCGCCGCGGTCTGATCCAGCCCGCCGCGATCTGATCCAGTCCGCCTCGGCTTCTTCAATCCGCCGCGGCCTCTCTTGGCCCGCTCCTTGCTGAGCGTCTGTGCTCACCGCGGCCTCCTCCAGTCCGCCGCTGCCTCCTCCAGTCCGCCGCGGTCTCCTCCAGCTCGCCGCGACCTCCCCAGCTCGCCGCGACCTCATCCAGTCCGCTGTCTTTCCGCTGCCTCTAGCTGCCGCCTCCAGTCCGCCGCGGTCTCCTCCCGCTCGCCGCGGCCTCCTCCAGCTTGCCGCGACCTCATCCAGGTCGCCCCCATGTCTACATCTGCGGACTCAGTCGGCACGGCAGTTCCTCCTCCTGAACGCCCGGCCTCTCTCCAGGAAGTCCGCGACGAGCTTCGGATCACTACAATTTCGCTCACTGGCAAGAAGAACTTTGTGGAATGGGCACACTCGGTTCGCCGTGTCCTTCAGTCAAAGGGGTTCCTTCATCACTTGACTCAGACCGTTATCGGTATCCCTACTGAGGAATGGTTACGCAATGATGGGCGTGTGCAGACTTGGCTTCTCAACTCTCTTGATGGCGAATCTTATCGCCTGACCATGTATCATGAGACGGCCAAAGGCATGTGGGACGAGCTCCACACCCTCTACTCTGGCAAGGATAGTCTCCACCATCTATATGATATCATCACTGCTCTCCAGGCCCTTGATAGCAGTGGCGCAACCGACCTGACATCCTTTGTTGCTCAGGCCCGGTCTCTGGTTGAGGCTTGGATCCACCATCAGCCTCCCACTTTAGATCTCGCTGCTCAACGTACCCAAAAGGAAGCTGTGGGTATCGCCATGATGATGGCCCGGGTACCACCTCATCTTCACAGTGTCCGGGCTCACATCCTCTCCTCTACCGTTACACCATCTTTTTCCGATGTGTGCTCCATGCTTCTCAAAGTCTCCCCGGCTCCGGATGTTCCCGGACTTCCTTCTCCGGCCCTTGTTCAATAGGCACCAGCTCCCTTATTGCCTCTTCCCCTTTCTGCCCGTGGTGGCCGCTCTGACTCTCGCGGTCGGGGTCGAGGTGGCCGGTCTAGGCCTAAGTGCTCGTTCTGCGGTAAAGATGGTCATCTTGAGGTCACCTGCTATCGCAAACATGGCCGACCTCCTCGTCCGCAAGCCTCTGCTGCTACTACCGACTCTGCCTCCTCTCGTACTGATCTCGACGAGGTTCGTCTTCAGCTCCAGCATCTTCATGGCTTGCTCAGCCGTCTGCCTGCCTCGGTTGCCTCTGCTGCCTCTATCTCCAATGAAGGTATCGCCTGCCTATCCTCTGGCACGCGCTGGATCCTTGATTCTGGTGCCACTCATCATATCACCTCTGTTAGGCCACCTCAGTACTTGTCTTCACCTCACCCGAAGTACATTACTGTCGCTAATGGGGCATCGGCTCCAGTCTCTGGATGTGCTGATATTTCTCTCACCTCTTCTCTCCTCCTGCGCTCGACTCTACATGTTCCGGGCTCTCCTTTCAATTTACTCTATGTTGGTCGCCTTACTACTGATTCTAATTACTCCGTGACATTTACTTCTTCTTCTTTTCTCATACAGGATCAGCAGACACGGACTATCATTGGTAGAGGACGGCTGCAGAATGGGCTCTATCTTCTTGACGACTCTCCCACTGTCCTCGCATCTATCTCCTCTTCGGATTGGCATCGCCGTCTGGGACATGCTCCTCTTCCAGTCCTCCTGAAGGCACTTCCTGATGTTACTCTCCCTGCTTTTCGCTGCGACACATGTATTTTGGGCAAACATCCCCGTTCATCGTTTCCTACTCATTGTACTCGGAGCTCCGCTCCTTTTATTTTAGTACACTCCGATATATGAGGTCCGTACAAATTTACTAGTATTTCTGGCTATCGGTATTTTCTTACTTTTATTGATGATTACTCTCGCATGACGTGGTTATATATCCTTCGGGATCGCTCTGAACTTCCTCGCGTATTCTGGGCTTTCATACTTGAGACTCGCACTCAGTTCTCTGCGCCTATTCGCACTATTCGTACTGACAATGCGCGGGAGTACACCAGCCATACCTTTGCCACTCTCTGCTCTGAGTTCGGCATTCTTCACCAAACCTCGTGTACGTACACTCCACAACAGAATGGTGTCGCCGAGCGCAAGAATCGTCACCTTCTTGATGTCGCTCGCTCCCTTATGCTTTAAATGCAGGTTCCCAAACCATACTGGAACTACGCGCTCTCCACGGCTTGCTTCCTCATCAACCGTCTCCCGTCTTCCGTCCTCCAGTATGCTACTCCCTTCAGCCTCCTCTTTCCCACAACTCCGCCGTTTCCCGTTCCTCCCCGGGTGTTTGGGTGTACCTGCTACGTTCACCACCTCGGTCCCTCCACAGACAAATTGGACCCTCGTGCCACCAAGCATATCTTTGTGGGGTACTCGCGCACTCAGAATGGTTATGTCTGTTATTCGCCTGCTACCCGCAAGGTTACTGTCTCGGCTGACGTGACTTTTCGTGAAGATATTCCATTCTTCCCTGCTCTCGATGTCGCTCTGAGTCCAGCTCCCGTCGTTCGTCCTGTCATTCCTGCTCCTCACTCCTCATCCTCTCTGCCTTCCCTACCTCCTGCCCGTCCACCACCCCCGGTTATCCGGGTCTACTCTCGTCGCTCTCCTCATCCCGTAGCCCCTCTGCAGTCGGCTTCGCCCTCTGGTGCTCTGCTCCCTACTGCTCCGGCTCCCATCTCTACCGCTCATCCAATGGCGAATTACGTCTCTCTCCATCGCCTCTCTCCCTCTCTTCTTCACTTTGCCACCTCATTATCCTCTGTTTCGGTCTCTAACTCTTTGCAGGAGGCGCTTCACCATCCTGGCTGGCGGGCTGCCATGGACGAAGAAATGACGGCCCTCTGGGCCAACCAGACCTGGGTCTTGGTTCCCTTACCTCTCGGTCAGCACCCTGTTGGGTGTACATGGGTGTTTGTCATCAAGCATGCTCCGGATGGCACTATTGCCCGACTGAAGGCCCGTCTTGCGGCCCGTGGCTACACACAACAGGAGGGCCTCGACTATGAGGAAACATTCTCTCCGGTGGCCAAGCTCAACACTGTCCGCGTTCTTCTCTCCGTCGCGGTGCACCGCCACTGGCCCCTTCATCAGCTCGACATCAAGAACGCCTTTTTAAATGGTGACCTTCAGAAAACCGTCTACATGCGCCAACCGCCCGGGTTTGAGACCACGGGGGAGTCTCGGGTATGTCTTCTCAAAAAGTCAATTTATGGCCTCAAACAGTCCCCTCGGGCGTGGTTTGACAAGTTTAGCAAGGTGGTTCGGGACATGGGGTTCACTCGGAGTTCTGCAGATTCCTCCCTTTTTACCCGACACCGGGCCACTGACACCGTCCTTCTGTTGGTTTATGTTGATGACATCCTTCTCACTGGGGATGACTCAAAGGGGATTCAAGACGTCAAACAACATCTGAGCATTGTTTTTCAAACTAAAGACCTGGGGAAACTTTGCTACTTCCTGGGTCTCGAGATCGCCCGGCGGCCGGATGGGTTGGTGCTCTCCCAACGAAAGTACTGTCTCGATCTTCTCAAAGATGCTGGTCAGTCTGGTTGCAAGCCAGCTTGTACCCCGATGGAGGCAAATCACAAACTATGCGCTCATGCTTCGGATGACGATTTGCTGCTTCCGAACCCGGAATACTATCGACGCCTTGTGGGAAAGTTGATCTATCTAACAGTCACGAGGCCGGATATATCGTTTGCAGTTGGGGTTGTCAGTCGGTTCATGCATGCCCCCCGGGCTTCTCATCTTCAAGCGGTTGAACGGATTCTTCGATACCTTAAGGGAGCTCCGGGTCAAGGGCTGGTCTACAAAACCTCTGACTATGCTCCTGCATTGGTTGCCTATTCTGATGCCGACTATGCGGGTTCCCTGGACAATCGAAGGTCAACTAGTGGGTTCTGTACTTATTTTGGTGGTCATCTTATTACGTGGAAAAGTAAGAAACAAGCTGTGGTAGCCCGTTCCTCTGCAGAAGCTGAATACCGATCGATGGCCTCGGTTGTCTCAGAACTCACATGTCTTGAAAGTCTCCTTACTGACCTAGGAGTAAAACTCCCCTCCTCTGCTGTTCTATTTTGTGATAGTCAAGCCGCCATACACATCGCAAAGAATCTGGTGTTTCATGAGCGCACAAAACATATCGAGGTTGACTCACTTTGTTCGTGAGAAGGTTCAATTGAAGAAACTTGAATTGAAGCATGTTCCAGGAACTGATCAAGTTGCCGACATCCTCACAAAGGCCTTATCAAGCACCCTGTTCTACCAGTGTTTGTCCAAGCTGGGTGCATATGACCTATACGCTCCAGCTTGCGGGGGAGTGTTGGAAAAGTCCACTTAAACTAGGCCCATTTGTATAGCATTTATTGTTTTTCTCTCCTCTCTTTAGTCCCACATTGTGTATAGGACTTTTCTCTCTCTTTCTCTCATCTATATATATGTACTCATTCTTTGTATTTGTACCAAGTGGACATATATACAAGGTTGGCTTTCTCCATTTCTACACATTCCATAGCCCAAAAGGGCCTTGTACAAAAGAAAGTATTATGCAAGTAAACTTACACAAACAGATTAATTGTTAAATTACCCAAACATAAATTAAAACTACTAAATGCATAATTAAAATAGGCCATTGTTATTGGTAGACCGAAATAGCTATTTGTAGACCGGAATAGCTATTCGCAGACCAGTTTTTTTTTGCTCGGTATGTAAATTTGCCAACCACTTCTTTCCCGTGCCCTAACGCGTTTTCTTCAAGAGAAACTTCATCCCACTCCTAGCAGCTCCGATTCTCCGGTGAACTTTGCCCCCAACAGTGAACTTGTCCCCAACAACCCAACTCGCCGGAGAATGTCTCCCTTAGCATCCTCAATGCGTCGGTGATGTCATCTTTCTCCTACAGCAGCACCTCATTTTGCCCCTCTTCTCCAGCGAACTCCTGAGCAGAGCCCTACCTCATTTTGCTGGCAAGCCCGACCTTGAGAGGAGCCGACCCCACTATACTGGGATAAAGGCTTGAGTGTTGTTGTTGTATACTCTATCCGTGAGAGAGGATTCCACAAATGTAAAATCACAAGACTTGTGAAAGATTTGAATATGCTGAGAAAGAAAAAGAAAAGGAGAAAAAGGCAAGGAGAGGAAAGAAGTCCGGGGAAGAAACTTGGCATTCAACCTAGGAGAAAGTGAAGCCAAGCAGAGCAGCTCCATTCCAAACAATCAAGAACATCAATTTATAATAGAAGAACCAACAAGGTGAGTGATGCACAACCAGGAAAGCAGAATTAGAAAGAAAATTAGGAACTCAAGGGAGAATTAGAAGAAAATATGGGGGGATCTGAGATTCAACTCATTTCCTTAATCATTTCATTCTAGCATTTTTAAAATTACAGCCCATAGACATATATTTATAAAAATAACGCTACACAACAATATCAAAATCTAATCATATCCGAGTTAAATCTAATCATTTCAGAATAACAATTCAAACGAATAATTATTTATTTCAATAAAATTAATTACTATCTTAAAGGAAAATAATTTATCTGAATAAAATCATTCCAAAATCCTAATAAAAACAATAATAAACTATTTTTCATGTTCACTTCAACTCACTCAACCCAAAAGAATACTTAATCTAAAACTACACAAGGGAAATTTCTTGCATTCATTCCATAGCCCAAAAGGGCCTTGTACAAAAGAAAGTATTATGCAAGTAAACTTACACAAACAGATTAATTGTGAAATTACCCAAACATAAATTAAAACTACTAAATGCATAATTAAAATAGGCCATTGTTATTGGTAGACCGGAATAGCTATTCGCAGAATAGTTTTTTTTTGCTCGGTATGTAAATTTGCAAACCACTTCTTTCCCGTGCCCTAACGCGTTTTCTTCAAGCGAAACTTCATCCCACTCCTAGCAGCTCCGATTCTCCGGTGAACTTTGCCCCCAACAGTGAACTTGTCCCCAACAGCCCAACTCGCCGGAGAATGTCTCCCTTAGCATCCTCAATGCGAAGGTGATGCCATCTTTCTCCTACAGCAGCACCTCATTTTGCCCCTCTTCTCCAGCGAACTCCTGAGCAGAGCCCTACCTCATTTTGCTGGCAAGCCCGACCTTGAGAGGAGCCGACCCCACTATAGTGGGATAAAGGCTTGAGTGTTGTTGTTGTATACTCTATCCGTGAGAGAGGATTCCACAAATGTAAAATCACAAGACTTGTGAAAGATTTGAATATGCTGAGAAAGAAAAAGAAAAGGAGAAAAAGGCAAGGAGAGGGAAGAAGTCCGGGGAAGAAACTTGGCATTCAACCTAGGAGAAAGTGAAGCCAAGCAGAGCAGCTCCATTCCAAACAATCAAGAACATCAATTTATAATAGAAGAACCCACAAGGTGAGTGATGCACAACCAGGAAAGCAGAATTAGAAAGAAAATTAGGAACTCAAGGGAGAATTAGAAGAAAATATGGGGGGGATCTGAGATTCAACTCATTTCCTTAATCATTTCATTCTAGCATTTTTAAAATTACAGCCCATTGACCTATATTTATAAAAATAACGCTACACAATAATATCAAAATCTAATCATATCCGAGTTAAATCCAATCATTTCAGAATAACAATTCAAACGAATAATTATTTATTTCAATAAAATTAATTACTATCTTAAAGGAAAATAATTTATCTGAATAAAATCATTCCAAAATCCTAATAAAAACAATAATAAACTATTTTTCATGTTCACTTCAACTCACTCAACCCAAAAGAATACTTAATCTAAAACTACACAAGTGAAATTTCTTGCATTCATTCCATAGCCCAAAAGGGCCTTGTACAAAAGAAAGTATTATGCAAGTAAACTTACACAAACAGATTAATTGTGAAATTACCCAAACATAAATTAAAACTACTAAATGCATAAATAATATAGGTCATTGTTATTGGTAGACCGAAATAGCTACTTGTAGACCGGAATAGCTATTCGCAGACCAGTTTTTTTTGCTCGGTATGTAAATTTGCAAATCCCTTCTTTCTCGTGCCCTAACGCATTTTCTTCAAGCGAAACTTCATCCCACTCCTAGCAGCTCCGATTCTTCGGTGAACTTTGCCCCCAACAGTGAACTTGTCCCCAACAGCCCAACTCGCCGGAGAATGTCTCCCTTAGCATCCTCAATGGGTCGGTGATGTCATCTTTCTCCTACAGCAGCACCTCATTTTGCCCCTCTTCTCCAGCGAACTCCTGAGCAGAGCCCTACCTCATTTTGCTGGCAAGCCCGACCTTGAGAGGAGCCGACCACACTATAGTGGGATAAAGGCTTGAGTGTTGTTGTTGTATACTCTATCCGTGAGAGAGGATTCCACAAATGTAAAATCACAAGACTTGTGAACGATTTGAATATGCTGAGAAAAAAAAAAGAAAAGGAGAAAAAGTCAAGGAGAGGGAAGAAGTCCGGGGAAGAAACTTGGCATTCAACCTAGGAGAAAGTGAAGCCAAGCAGAGCAGCTCCATTCCAAACAATCAAGAACATCAATTTATAATATAAGAACCCACAAGGTGAGTGATGCACAACCAGGAAAGCAGAATTAGAAAGAAAATTAGGAACTTCATACCACTTAATCTGGTCGTGGAGAACTATGATGACAAGGGAATATAAGTGACGTCATCACCAGCTTCGATATCACTTAATCTTGAGGTCAAGCTCCTTTTGAACGGAGGGAGTGATGTTACGAACTTCATACCCCAAATATTATCGAGTGGGCCTTTTTATTATTGTTGACCTTAATCATTGTTGTCTTTTATTATGCTGTTTTTTTAATATGTTGTCTTTAAGTATTGTCTTTTATTAGTGGACAGGGGTTAGAATTTAGGAGTTATCATTATGGGGTTTTGAAAGCCTATTTAAAGGCATCTGTTGTATGAAATGAAAGGATCCAAGACGTTAATTTTATTTCCTTTAACTACAAGAGATTGTGATAGCTCTCTCTCCGAGCACACTCCGCCTAATCAGCCGCGATTCTGGCTCCATAGTATCCTTCGTCGTCGTCATTCCCGCCTCTGGCAATCCTCCGGCAACTCTATTGGCATGATACAACAAGCTCATATCAACTCGCCACATTAGTAAGAAGAGATGACTTACTATGAAACAAGTTGTATAGCAGGAGGCAAGGAAGTTATTTTTTCCGCATCTTCAGCTTTGATTTCACTACGGTGAAATCCTAATAAAATGGTGGATCATTGGGAGTCATTGGGAGTCGATAGCCAAGGTAGAATTATCAATCGAACAATTGAAGTTAAAGACGAAGACAGAGAAATTTTGAACCACTTTACCATTTGAATAGGGTAGATTGCTAACCCAATCCAGGGCAATTGGATGGATCGGCCAAGAGAGAATTATGAGTGTCTTATTGGACTTAATAATGTTTAATTATTTTATTTTATTATAAATCACCTACAAGGGAGTTAGTGCATTATGGATGTCATATGCATATTTAAAGAAATCTAATTTAATTCCTCTACAAACACTAAAACTATTCACTCTATATATCTCTTGGCTTTCATCACAATTTACCATCCTCTCTCCCTTGCAACAGCAGTCATCAGTCTCCTTCCTTTGTGACGCAGGGAAAATATATAGGTGGCGAGATATGCGGCGACCTAAACCTACAAGCTATGCAAATCCAACGGTTAAGCCACGTTAGATAATAAAAAATAACAACATCCCATGCAGATAATTCAAGACAAGACAGAATATTTTATTAGGGCGAAAACAAGCTCAGGCTTTCCTCCGCGTGGAGGGCCAAAGCTAGAGTGCGGCGAATAAATCCAGCAAATCGCGATAATTATCTAACTGACCACCACAATACAAGATATCCAAACTAATATAATGATCCAATCAAATATAAAAATGCTGAAAATAATAATCCAGTACAACGAAATCTCACCAAATAGTGGGCTGACCGAGGCACTGAAGAATTCGGAGCCGAAGATGCGTGTACGACGATCCGAGGTTGGAACCGGAGGCGTGGAAAGCGATGTAGGTGGTTGTCCTCGACGATGGATGATGAAATCGGACCGGAAATAGATATATTCGGCCACGTAGGGGTAGATCCGGGCGAGGGGTGAATGGATCCGATGTTTGGTGGCGGATCCGGGCGAGGGGTGAATGGATCTGATGTTTGGTGGCGGATCCGGGCTAAGGGATGAAGTATGGGTGGACGGGATGACGGATTGGCTCTGGACAATCCGGGTCGGGACTGTTTTGGACAGGGGCGGTAGCGGGGTAGTGGATCCACGAAAAGGAATGAGTGGGGGGAGGCCAGTGGTTGGAGGGGGGGGGCGTGGCCGGCTGTAGAGATGACGGGGGTGGGCTATGGCGACAAGGGGGGGGAGTCGGGGCTGTAGTGATTGGGGTTTGTAGGAGGTGGACTGTGCGACAAGAGAGGGGGCGCCAGAGGTAGGGACAGATCGGGTGGGGGGAAGGGATCTAGGTAGGCGATTGGAGGTTTGTAGGAGGCGGACTGGGTGGATGGTGAGGGGGTTGCAACGCGAATCCGGAGACATCTGCGGAGTCCGATCGTCGATCCGGGCACGCCATATATGGAAAGTTACCAATCAGCCCCGAACGTGCCCAAAACTCGTCCTCCACTTCAGGTCCTCGTTTCTGCTCCGCATCAATCTCCCCGACTTGAAAGAATTCATCTCCCGATGAATATGGATCGAAATTCTCTCGATGTATGCCGGGTAAAACTCGAAAATGTCCACCAGAGGTCGTCCAAGTATCGTTGGTGGAAGAGTGTCCTCGCCAATCAACTACCCCCGGCTGAAAAATGGTCATCTCCAGTGAATGGAGACAGACGTACTGAAGTCAAAGTTCAGGGGTGAATCGATGAAGCTTTGTTGCAAGTACCCAAGTGTCATCAACGTCTGTAGTAGGGATGTACCGGCGGAATCTGGTCACTGAAATGCTCTCAACGCTCAACTCACGAGTGATGGATCCTGGTGCGATCGGCAGTGTCGTAGGTGGAACCAAAGAAGACAAGTCCCCAGGTGGGTGGGTGTCAGAAGTGGGTGAGTAGTGGTGTCCATTAGCCGTGGGTGGCCTATGAGTGTGGTAAGGCAACGTGAGTGGAGGTGCGGGCGGCTGGAAGTCCAACTACTTGGGACCACATGCTCGCGAGACTCGTAGTATGGAGTCAGATCTCCAACATTAAATATCGGGTGGATGCCTATACTTGCAGGGATATCAAGATCATAGTAAGTTGTTTCGATCCGTCTCATGATTATATAGGGATCCATTCGCCTAATGCTCAAGCTTTTAGCAAGCCTCGCACGGAGCCTCGTAACGCAAATTTGTACCATCACCTGCTCGCCTTTATGAAATACCTGCTCTTGCCAGTGAAAATTTGCATGTAACTTACAAAATTTATTATCATTATGGACCGACTCATGACACACATGCAAACGATGAATATACAACACAACAGACTCATGCAAATGATGAAGAAACGACTCAATTGACATATGCAAAGGATGCAAATGATAGAAATGAAACATGACTGACACAACATGCTCTCTATGAGAAAAATCTAATAATGACTTGAAAATCTATCACAGGAGGTGGCCTATCAGGAGGCTCTCTCAGGGGAGTGTAGGAAAACTAGTGGGGAATGTTTTTCCAAAAAAAGAGAGTGGCAATGGTTCCTGTCGAAAATCTACTGCCCGATGGATTAGCATCGCTAAAGAAGAAGGTGTGAAGCCGCTCGAACAAAGCGAAAGGAAAAGAAAAAAAGAAAGATCAGCCCTTTGTCTTTGTGTTTTCACGTCGAGAATTCTTTGCAGATGAAGAGATGTCAAAGGGGTTTATTACTTCCCAAAAACGAAGAATCAAAGATTTTTTGATATTTATAAAAAAAGAGAACGACTACCATGATGCTTAAAATGAGTTCTGACTTCATTTTCATTGACTTTGGAAGGGCAAACAGGCCTGACAGAAAAAAAATCAATTTCATGTTTTTTCTCTCTCTACCCGGACTAACTGAGTTTCTTATGAATTTTGATAACTGGAGAGGTTTTGATTTGGTTATGATCCAAAAAGGAAAAAAAATGAAATAGTCATTCCATGATAAAATAAAATTAAAATTAAAGTAACCATCCTTTTTTTTGCATAATGTGCATGTGGCACGCTGATAACTTCTCAAATTAAGTTATTTTTGTCTAATATTTTTACTTCATAATTAGTAAAAAGGAACCTAAATGGTAATAAATATGATTAATTATTGTTTTAATGTTTATGGTACTAAGTTGGTCTTATTCCATGATTTTTATGCAAGATTTGTCGAGGAAATCAACTTGGAAGAGTAATGCAGAATTCTTATTTTCGAGCTGAACCAGTTACTGCAACATCCAATTCTGAAACTACAACATTTGTCTGTCCGAAATTCAAATTTTAAATTTGAATTGCCGTCATTTTTAATTATAGAAGGATGCATCTTTTCAGCAAGGGTGGACGTTTTAATGCCAAAAACTGACCAAAATGAGGGGGATTGATTTTATTTTCGGATCTAAGGGGAAGAGCACCATCTAGGGTTGGCTTGGGAAGAAAACCTCCATTGGAGAGCGACGACGAGAGTAAGAAGAATGAGATCTTCGTGCGGATCAAAGAAGCGACTCTAGGAAGAGATTCCTGCAGCGATTAAGCGTGAACCACTATGTTTTGTAAGATCTATTTCAACATTTTGCGTGATTTCTCCAACGCCATGAACTAATTCTTCCTTAATCTTGTGTTACGAGAGTACTAGCTTGTGTATGATGGATATTTTCTAGTTTATTTTGTTGAGAATACTTGGTGAATGTTCTTTATCAATTTTATGATCTTTATTTTTGAAATATTTGGCCAATGTTTCACATTTATGCTACGTTTCATAAATCGAGAGAGAAGTTGCGGTAGTATATCATAATTTTGATATAGCATTTGAAGAGAGAAGGAGACTTCCTATTGGTGTTAGCAACTTAGGTCTTTGTTCTTTGAGCGGTTCTTATTTTACCCGAGGGGAAATATAGAACTAGGGATTGCCGACATCGAGAGATACGGTTCTCTATTTTAAGATCGTTGCAAGGCACGCTCACCACGCATTTTCACAACACATTCACTTATTCATCATACTAAACCTAGGAAATCGTAATATGAGATTATTTCTCTCATTTGATAAAAAATGTATTTTTCCCAAGATTCGTAGTAATTTCATTTAGAAGTCTGTATTCTTAATTTTAGTAATTCAAGAAAATCACCAATTCCGTCCTACTTGGATTTAAGGAAAAGACCTAACTGATATTTACAAGCACTGAACCAATCACCTCCCTGTGGAAACGATTCTTACTCACTTTTAATTACTTGACACGTCACGTGCACTTGCGTTTAAATACGTAGACCATTTCGAGCGTATCAAGTTTTTGGCGCCGTTGCCGGGGAGGTGCGAAAGTTAGTGTTTATTTCTTCCAATATTAGTGAATCCCTAGTAATTAGAGATCAAGTTTTGTTTTGTCATTGTTAATTTTCTTATTATTATTGTTGTGTTGTTTTGTGATTTTTTGTTTGAGTAGTTATTATCAATTATCAATTGTTGGTGTGTGCATTTTATGTCCAGATATTGATCACCTGATTTACAACCTTTAAACCTAGAGATTGAACGGACGTGTAGACAGAATAGGAGAACGTTTCGATTATGAAACAATAATGTGATAACAATGAATCCTAATAATCAGAACGCTCCTAATGAAGTTGACCAGGAAGGCTTAAGTCAAGAGGGTCAGGTATAACAGAATGGACAACCAGCTGAAGTTAGGCGAACCTGTCGCGAGTACAATGTCTTATAGGGGTGGATTGCAGTATAACATTATCAAGTCTGTCATTGAAGCTAATAACTTCAAAATTGACTCCATGTCCATGAACCTAGTGTAACAGAAGCAATTCAGTGGACTGAATCATGAGGACCCAAACTCTCATTTACTAACTTTCATGGATGTGTGCGACACATTCAAGATTAATGGTGCGTCAGATGAAGCGATTAAACTCCGTCTATTTCCATTCTCTCTATCGGGTAGAGCGAAGGAGTGGCTTGATTCCCAATATGGTCTCACCACTTGGATGCAAGTGGTTGACTTGTTCTTAGCCAAGTACTTCCCGCCCGCAAAAACAGCGAAATTAATGAGAGACATTAGTACATTTATGCAAGGGAATGAGGAAACATTGTATGACGTATGAGAGCGGTTCAAAGAACTCTTAAGAAAGTGTCCTCACCACGGTTTGGCGATGCACCAACAAGTGTGGACGTTTTATAATGGCCTCCAGACATGTACGATGATCCAAGTAGATGGAGCCGCAGGAGGATCTCTTATGAACAAGTACCCTGAGGACGCATACGCTATCCTTGAAGATTTATCTTCAAATAATTATCAGTCATTCGATCGACAGACTCCTTCTTCTTCGGTAGGAGGTCTTTACCAAGTAGATCAGTTGACATCTTTCGCCGCACAAATATCGGCGCAGTTCAACTCTATGAACAAGAGATTAGATGCCTTGACTCTAAGTCAAACTCAACCACACCCACAGGTAAATAGCATAGTTGCCCCTTCATTCCCCATGAACTCATCTCTTACCGTAGAACAACTTGTTGGTCATAATGAGAAGGTTAACTATGTAGGAGGACAACCAAGGTATAATAATAATCATCATCACAATCATAATAATAACAATGCATTTTCTAACTATTATAATCCTGAAGTGCGTAATCACCCAAACTTCTCGTGGAAGAACAACACCGGTTTGGCACACCCACCCGGTTTTAATTTGAATCCACACTCGAATCCACCTCATAACAACAACTATAATCACCAAGGAGCTTCTAGAAATTATTCAGAAGAGATGATTGTTGAATCAATCCAAAAGAGTGACGCCCGTATCACTAGTTTAGAGGGTTCCTTACGGATAATTGAAACGCAATTAGGGCAGATTGCGAGTGCATTGAGTCTTAGACCCCAAGGAACACTCCCAACGGATATCATTCCAAATCTGAAAGGAGAAAATCCTCATTGTAAGGCTGTCACTTTAAGGAGTGGAAAGGAGTTGGTGGGAGCACCGGAGAAAGAACAATCTAGGATAAATAATGAAGGAAATGAGTTGGAGGAGGCTAGTCTTGAGGTGCCTAGTGAGGAGTTGGGACAAGAATAAAATGCTAGCGAAGGAGTGGAGGTGTTCGGAGAAAAGGAACGTTAGCCAACCGTTGAAAATTCAAAGAAGAAGAGTAGTGCGATAGTCTATCCACCATCACCATTCCCTCAACGATTAAGGAAAAATAAATTAGACCATCAATTCCAAAAGTTTATGGAGATATTCAAGAAATTGCAAATCAATATCCCTTTCGCGGAAGCGTTGGAACAGATGTCAAGCTAAGTGAAATTCATGAAAGATATCCTATCGAAGAAGAGAAGATTTGGAACGAATGAGACGGTGACACTCACGCAGCAGTGCAGCGCCATTCTCCAAAAAAGACTCCCACCCAAGTTGAAAGATCCGGGGAGTTTCACTATTCCATGTTCCATAGGATACAAATTTGAGGGCAAGACATTATGTGATCTAGGGGCGAGCATAAACTTAATGTCATTATCGATATATAGAAAGCTAGGTTTGAGAGAAATCTCTAAGACTTCCATAACCCTGCAGTTGGCCGATAGGACCCTAGCATTTCCGAATGGGATAGTTGAGGATGTGTTAGTAAAGGTGGATAAGTTTATTTTCCTAACAGATTTTGTGGTATTAGATAT
Organism: Platanthera guangdongensis; assembly: GCA_039583875.1. NCBI lineage: Eukaryota > Viridiplantae > Streptophyta > Magnoliopsida > Asparagales > Orchidaceae > Platanthera > Platanthera guangdongensis. The sequence goes on from CM077161.1 coordinate 166,255,449, forward strand.
GGAGGAGGACAAAGAGGTACCAATCATTGTAGGGAGACCGTTCCTAGCCACGGGTGGGACGTTGATTGATGTGCAGAAGGGAAAATTGACAATGAGGGTGAATGACGAGCAAATAACATTTAACTTACTTAAGACAATGAAATTCCCCCATAGAGAGGAAGACAACATGGAGGTGGTCAATCACGTGTCCATTTATGACTATGAATCGACTCGTCTACTGTCCAATGAACAAGAAGTTCAATTGACTCACCTATTGACTGGGGGGGATTCATCTGAGGGGGAAGAAGAAATGCAAGAATGCTTACAAGCAATTGAGAGGCAGATTGCTTGGGTTCAAAAACCGGAACCATTAGAGATATCAGAGAAAACCGTCTCAGTAAAATCCTTCATCGAAGAGCCACCACTGTTAGAGTTAAAACCCCTTCCTAAGCATCTTTCTTATGCGTCCCTAGGTGAGAACGACACTTTACCGATCATTGTCAATTCCAAATTAGAATCTGAACAACTTCTAAGGCTTATCGGGTTGTTAAAGAGATACAAGTCGGCGATAGGTTGGACGATAGCGGATATCAAAGGGATCAGCCCATCACTGTGCATGCATAAGATCCGCTTAGAGGAGTCATGCAAGGGATCTATTGAGCCCCAACGCTGTCTAAGCCCACCGATGAAGGAAGTTGTAAGGAAAGAAATTATAAAATGGCTAGACGCAGGCGTCATCTACCCTATCTCCGATAGCTCGTGGGTGTCGCCAGTGCATTATGTCCCAAAGAAAGGAGGACTGACGGTAGTAAGGAATGAGAAGGGAGAGTAAATATCTACAAGAACAGTTACTGGTTGGCGGATTTGTATAGACTACAGGAAACTGAACAAAACCACCAGGAAGGATCATTTCTCCCTTCCTTTCATCGATCAAATCTTGGATAAACTGGCGGGGAATGACTTCTTTTGCTTTCTAGATGGTTACTCAGGGTACAACCAGATTATGGTAGACCCAGAGGATCAAGAGAAGACTATCTTCACTTGCCCCTTTGGGACGTTTGCATTTAAAATGCTTCCATTTGGCCTATGCAATGCACCGACTACTTTCCAACGCTGCGTAATCGCGCTCATCGCGGACCTTTTAGAAGAGGGTGATGGCCCCGAAGATTACGGGATCGAGGTCTACATGGATGACTTCTCCATCTTTGGCAAATCTTTTGATACTTGCTTGATCTGTTTAGAGAAGGTGCTCGCACGGTGTGTGGAGACTAATTTAGTATTGAACTGGGAGAAATGTCACTTCATGGTCCGTGAAGGGATGGTGTTGGGACATCATATCTCTAGAAGAGGGCTAGGAGTGGATAAGGCAAAATTAGGCGCGATAGATCAGTTACCTCCACCCAAAAATGTAAAAATGTTGAGGAACTTCTTAGGACACGCCGGTTTCTATCGTCGATTTATCAAAGACTTCGCAAAGATAGCAAAGTCATTGAGTGGTCTATTAGAAAAGGATGTGAAGTTTTATTTCAGTAATGAGTGTTTGGAAGCGTTCAATGAGCTTAAAAAACGTTTGAATACAACACCTATTGTTGTGACACCGAATTGGGATGAGCCGTTTGTTTTGATGTGCGATGCGAGTGACTATGCGGTGGGAGTTGTCTTGGGTTAAATGTGGGAGAAAATATTCCATACAATAGCCTACGCTAGCAAGACCCTCATTGACGCCCAAGTCAACTACACTACCACAGAAAAAGAATTATTGGCAGTAGTCTTTGCGTTTGAAAAGTTCAGGTCATATCTCCTATGCACGAAGGTTATAGTATATACTGATCATGCCGCAATTCGTTATCTTATGGATAAACGAGATGCGAAACCTCGATTGATCCGGTGGGTACTTCTACTACAAGAGTTTGATGTGGAGATCAGAGATAGGAAAGGAACGAAAAATCCGGTTGCAGACCATCTATCTAGGATTGAGAACACTACCCAATCAGTACCCCTTGAGATCGACGAGAAATTCCCTGATGAGTGGTTGTTAGCCATAGCTGAAAGCTCAGCACCCTGGTATGCGGATTTTGTAAATTATTTGACAAGCAACATTATGCCACCTGAACTACCTTACCAACAAAAGAAGCGATTTTTACATCAGGTAAGGTCTTACATGTGGGATGATCCCTTATTGTTCAAAGTTGGCGCTGACGGAATTGTACGACGATGCATACCCGAGGAGGAGATGAGAGTGATACTAGAAAAATGTCATAGCTCCCCTTACGGAGGTCATTTCAAGGGAACGAGGACGGCAATGAAGGTGTTTGAGGCTGGATTCTATTGGCCTAACTTGTTTAGGGACGTCAATGTATTTGTGAAACAATGTGATAGATGCCAACGGAGCGAGAATATCCATAAGAATGAAGGAATGCCCGTGAACATAATGTTGGAAATCAAATTATTTGATGTATGGGGTATAGATTTCATGGGGCCGTTCGTGAATTCGAATGGTAATTTATTCATATTATTGGCTGTGGACTATGTATCTAAGTGGGTAGAAGCAATCGCGACGCCCCGGAATGACGCGAAGGTAGTCCTTAACTTCTTAAGACACCATATATTCAGTCAATTCGAAATCCCGAGGGCAATCCTTAGTGACGACGGAAGTCATTTCTGCAATAATCAGTTTACCGCGTTACTAAACAAATTTGGAATAACTCATAAAGTCGCATTAGCATATCATCCCCAGACGAATGGGTTAGCGGAAGTTTCCAATAGGGAGATTAAGAAAATTCTAGAAAAGACAGTGAGCATCAACCGTAGAGACTGGTCACAAAAGCTTGTTGATACATTGTGGGCGTATCGCACTGCTTACAAAACTCTCATTGGACTAACCCCGTACCGGATGGTGTATGGGAAGTCTTGTCATCTACCTCTAGAATTAGAACACCAGGCATTTTGGTCAATTAAGAAAATAAACTATGATTTTTGTGATGCTGTTAAGAAGAGACTTTTACAATTAAATGAACTAGAGGAGATTCGGATGCAAGCATATGAGAACTCAAGAATTTACAAAGAGCGCACGAAGAAATGGCATGATCGCCGCATGAAGGACAAACACTTCGAGCCAGGACAACTCGTTCTTTTATTCAATTCTCGCTTAAAATTATTCCTCGGTAAACTCAAGTCACGATGGTCGGGCCCGTTCAAGGTTAAAATCGTGCACCCCTATGGAGCTGTGACTATATTAAATGAAATTGATGTAACCGAATTCAAGGTAAATGGAGAGAGATTGAAGTTATATCTGGGAGGCGACATTGACCGAGTAGTGTCGCGTGTAGAGCTTGTCTAATCAAGCAAAGTCCTGCCGTGACTCATAAATCAGGCGCTTGGTGGGAGGCAACCCATTTCATCTTCGTATACAATATCTATCTGCATGTTTTGCCTTTTGTTTTTTCAAATTTTCAACTTTCATAATTTAGTATTTCTCATTGTTTTAAGGTTAGAACGCAAAGACGATGTTGGATGGGCATGAAATTTTAGGGAAAATTCGGCCATTTGAGAGAAACAGGACGTTGTAATCACGAAACATCGACGTTGTCATTTCTAGTTCTCTGTCTGCTCAAGCCAAACTCTGATAGGCGCTGAATCGGAAACCGGTTTGAGTAAACCGCCGGTTCAGCTGGTTATTACAACAATGAAAAATGACGTTGTCATTTCCTGTCCTCTGCCTCCCCAAGTTGAATGGCGCTAGAAGGTAAACCGGCACCCGGTTTGCGTGAACCGCCGCGGACGGTCCAAAGAGACGTTCAGTTCAAATTAAATCCAGCGGTTAGGTTAAGCAAGCGGGAGAGCGGATTCGTCGAGCGGGAGAGCGGATTCGTCGAGCGGGAGAGTAGATCGTCGAACGGGAAGGCGATTCGTCGAGCGAGCGGGAAAGGCGATTCGTCGAGCGAGCGGGAGAGTAGATTCATCGAGGGGGAGAGAGGTCGTCGAGCGGGAGAGGCGATTCGTCGGGCGACGGTGATTCAACAAGCGATACGGCGATTCATCGGGCAGCGACTTCCGACTCGCTGCTACTGAAAAGACGGACAGCGGGAGGTTGCAGCAACGTCGTTTTTGAATCGCTGGACGCTGGCCTACGATCGAGGGGGAAGAAGAGGATTCTGGGTGCGCGGCAGCCATGAGGGAGACTAGGCACGCGAAGAAGGTTGCGCCGGAGAATGCTTCTAGGGCCCATTCAGGTATACCTAACACTCACGCATTTCATTATAAAATCTTCTTCATTTAGATCCCTGCTTAATAGAACGCATAATCTAGACAAATCATTGAAGAAGAAGAAACAAAAGAAGGAGAAATCGATTATCAGGAAAGGTATAAGATTTCAAAACGAAGAGGCAGAGTTAAGGTTTAAGGAGTTGAGAACCACTTCATTCATCATGGAGAGGGGATTTAAAATGGACAAGCGAGCGTGGAATCTAGCTTACGCAAACCAGATCTGCGCCCTACACTGGGAGTACTTCTGTCACCCAAGAACAGAAGCGGTCCTCTCCCTCGTCTATGAGTTCTACGCAAACGCGATGACAGCAGAGGGGGAGACGGTCATTGTGCGAGGGACAGAGGTCACTTTTTCGGCTCAAAGAATTTCTGAGTTGTTTGAATTGGGAGACGACGTTCTCGAAGAATACACTACGGTCTTATCATCGGTCAACCCCCAACAAATGGCAGAAGTAGTTTGCATCCCATCAGGACCGGTATGGACCAACGTGGCATCCAAGTGCATGAAAGCAACTTGCTTAACTAGACAAGCCAAGGTTTGACTCCTGTTCATCAACGCCACCATACTCCCAACAAAACATCTCAACAACGTGCCTATCCACAAAGTTGCTATCCCATATTGTATACTCAAAGGCATAAGGTTTAATGTGGGGAATGTCATCGCGTATAGGCTGAAGGAGAAGATACAGGAGAAGAACCCTAAACAACTATGATTTCCTGTCCTTATCACGGATCTGTGTCGTGCGGCTGGGGTGCCGAAAGAGGAAGATGATGTGAAGAAGAAGTTGAAGAGCCACATAACCAAGACGGTGGTGGAGGTGTGCATTAAGGTTGCTGATGATTCTCCCATGGAACAGCCCTCTCAGGCTCATGATGACAAACCTATGGACATTGAAATTCAAGAAGAAGATGGAGGAGGTGATCCTGATGATATGATGGAGGAGATACAATATATGAAGGCTTACTTGAGATGTCACCATCTATATGTGCAGGAGGAATTGGATGAGCAAAGGGCTATTCTATACAGGTTAATGGAGAAAGCTAAGCTCCCTAGGCCACAATCCAAATTGAGAATGCGGAAGCAGTTTGATAATGAAGGTTATTTGCTTAACTCCGACTGCATTCGAGTGGATCCTCGCATTCGTCAAACTGAAGATGAAGAAGAAGGCGATGCTGAAGATAAGGAAGGAGGTGATGTTGATGAAGAAGAAGGCGATGTTGAAGATGAGGAAGGAGGTGATGTTGATGACGAAGAAGGTGATGAAGAAGGGGTTGATGAAGACGACGAAGGTGATGACGACGCATAGGCAGTTCTGTTTTCTTTTTGTTTGGTTTTAATTACCTGATGATTGGACTATGTTTTGTGGACTTTATTTGGATACGGAGCTCTGCTATGAACTTTATGATGTTTTTGTTTTTTGGGCATAGTTCCTCTTATATGTTATCATGATTATATGCTTTTGTTTAGCCAAGATATCACATGGTGCACTTTTATTTTGGTAGTAATGTTTTATCAAGTATACTTGCTTCTGCTATTGACAGGTTGCTAATATTTATCTCTTGTAGCACTTCCATTCTATTGCTTCGTATATCACTTCAAGTGCAGGTAATGCGACTGTGTTCACCAACAAAACTCCTTACGCAAATCAAGGAGCACATTCTAGGACGTATTGGTCATCTTGCGAACATGTGGATCATTATTCACGCGACTTCAATTATTCAGCGGAGTTATTTACTTTTAACTGCTTTATTCTTCATATACGTATGCTCATTCGTCAAAGTCATTAATTACGGCAACGTGTTAAGTGTGGATGGGTGTATTATTTTCACAACTAGTTCTCGAGAAGTAAAGTTGCTAGGGCCTAGCAACGCTTTAAGTGTGGAGGGGTGTATCCCTTACATATTGGGTAAGGGCTACTTTGATTATGAATTCAATGATACTAATTAATGCTCTTGATTAATCTATGTATTACTCGAAATTTATTCAATGATCGGTAGGGCATGTCAATGTTAAGAACCCAACTAATGAATTTGAAGCTAGAAGGATGTTGGTTTGACTGAGCTCATTTAAAATTTTTATGTACTTTCATTGCATGCTTTCCTACTTTGTCCTCTAAATCCAATGGGGAGTGGTGAGTAAGAGCGAAGTAAATGATGTACACCAAAACATGAGGTTAGTTGGTTCGTCCTTTTTATCATTCACATCATTAGTTGAGCTTGAACCATTTGATACACATCATTCCATGACTAAATTTCATATGTCCCCACTGGTTGTGTCTTAAGAAGTAGACTATTGTGAGTGTTGCAATCAAAATAAAAATTTCATAATGATATGTGGCCTGAATATATGTACACATACTTAGAATGATCTCAACTATGATAAAAAAAGGGGGTAAACAAAAGAAAAGTCATAGTGATATGTGGCCAGAGTATGTGAATGCATACTTAGAATGATCTCAACTATGATGATATATAAAAAACAAATTGAAAAGAAGAAATATCATAGTGACATGTGACCTAGGTATGTGCACTTATATTTGGAAAGATCCCTACTATGATTAGTCTTAGAAAAGCGTAACGAATCTCACAATATGACGAATTTTTAAGATCATTAACTAGGAAGCTTCATCCCATTATCAAAGTATTCCTAAACGCCGAGCCAAGCTTGAACATATCCCACTTTCATTGAAACTACTAACTCATATGAAGACGAAATCAATTGCTTAGCATAGACTTATCATTACCTGTAGATGCGGGGGTGCAAAAGGAAGTATTGCATTAGAGTACATTATTTCCATGATGATTATTTGAGCTCTAATTCATCATCTAACTAATGGATTTGTGAATGGTTGGATTTCAATTGATTGTCAAACCTATCATTCTAGTAAAGCACACCTTTTTGAGTGTGCCCTCATTAATTGATTTTTCAAGAAAAACAAAAATTTAAAGTATCATTGAATCATGCACTGCGTATTGTCCTTCACCCAGGTTATTGTTGTGAACTTGTCTTCGCTAGGGACTAGCAAGAAATTAAGTGTGGAGGTGTGATAACTTCTCAAATGAAGTTATCTCTCTAATATTTCTATTTCATAATTAGTAAAAAGGGATCTAAATGATAATAAATATGATTAATTAGTGTTTTAATGTTTATGGTACTAAGTTGGTCTTATTCCATGGTTTTTATGCAAGATTTGTCGAGGAAATCAACTTGGAAGAGTAATGCAGAATTCTTATTTTCGACCTGGAGCAGTTACTGTAACATCCAATTCTGAAACTGCAACATTTATGTGTCCGAAATTCAAATTTTAAATTTGAATTGCCGCCGTTTTTAATTATGGAAGGATGCATCTATTCAGCAAGGGTGGACGTTTTAATGCCAAAAACTGACCAAAATGAGAGACATTGATTTTATTTTCGGATCTAAGGGGAAGAACATCATCTAGGGTTGGCTTGGGAAGAAAACCTTCATTGGAGAGCGACGGCGAGAGTAAGAAGGAGATCTTTGTGCGGATCAAAGAAGCGACTCTAGGAAGAGATCCCTGCAACGATTAAGCGTGAACCACTATGTTTTGTAAGATCTACTTCAACATTTTGCGTGATTTCTCCAATGCCATGAACTAATTTTTCTTTAATCTTGTGTTACAAGAGTACTAGGTTGTGTATGATAGATATTTTCTAGTTTATTTTGTTGAGAATACTTGGTGAATGTTCTTTATCAATTTTATGATCTTTATTTTTGAAATGTTTGGTCAATGTTTCACATTTATGCTACGCTTCATAAATCGAGAGAGGAGTTGCGGTAGTATATCATAATTTTGATATAGTATTTGAAGAGAGAAGGAGACTTCCTCTTGGTGTTAGCAACTTAGGTGTTTGTTCTTTGAGCGGTTCTTATTTCACCCGAGGGGAAATATAGAACTAGGGATTGCCGATATCGAGAGATACGGTTCTCTATTTTAAGATCGTTGCAAGGCACGCTCACCACGCATTTTCGCAACAACACATTCACTTATTTATCATACTAAACCTAGGAAATCGTAATATGAGATTATTTCTCTCATTTGATAAAAAAAGTATTTTTCTCAATATTCGTAGTAATTTCATTTGCAAGTCTGTATTCTTAATTTTAGTAATTCAAGAAAATCACCAATTTCGTCCTATTTGGATTTAAGGAAAAGGCCTAACTGGTATTTGCAAACACTGAACCAATCGCTTTCATGTGGAAACGATTCTTACTAACTTTTTATTACTTGACACGGCATGTGCATTTGCGTTTAAATACGTAGACCATTTCGGGCGTATCACACGCCATACAATTAAAAGAGAAAAATTAATCAGAAGATTCATGAATTTCAAATAGATCCACGGGGTAGCTGATGAAATAAGTTGTAAATAAATATGAATTTGGAAATTTTGGGTTAAGGCTCCCTCCCTTTTTTGTCAAAAGAAGAAGTAAGACAAACTTGAAGAAGAAGCCTGAGCTTATCTAAAAAGGTGAAGTGTTTTCCGTTTTATTACCTGGTTTTAGAGCTGTCAATGATTGGTGAACCGGCGGATCCATTTGCAACTCCGTTAGAAATATTACCCGAGTGCTCAGGTGACCGTGCGAAACATCTACACTCAAGAGCGAGCCCATAAAAAGCCAAATGTCTCTCAGGAAACGTGACACATCAGGGGGCTCACATGGGGGTATGTACGAAAAGTCATCGTGGATGAGATGACCACCTCAGTGAAAATCGTATATACCGACTAGAAGACGTGATTCTATAGTGTGGTGAGTGTCCCCGAAAGTAAAGAACTCGTCTGGTGGGTCAGCAGGTGGCGTATCCCAAAACTCATCAAGAGTGTGATGTGTCATAAGATAGGTCCTCAAGATATGGGTAAGCTCAAGTGTACTCAAAGAAGGCTCTATATACGTCATGCTCCACTCAAGACCTATTTTTCGGGATAAGGCCAAAGATGATAATGAAAGAGACGTCAATAACTCAAAACTCATAATCGAGCGGCTCACTTGAATCGCATTTTCACCAGGATATGGGGGGCTCATCAGGCGGCTCAACAGGAGGGTTGTCATAGTACTCGTCACCAAAGTCATGATCCTTCATATGAGTACCATCGTGAGGTGTAGTGTCCCCGTGAATGGGAGACATAGCCACTACAAACTCAGCGCTAGGCTCTGGGCTCTCGGTCGTAATGTGACCCAAGGCAATGATTGTAGGGGAGCGGCATATGCCTACACTCAAGAATGAATGTAGGTGTGGTGTCAAGAATGAGGTTTGTAGTTGGGGTACTAACTAACCCGGTGCTTGGCAGAAGAAGAGGTGTGGGTGAGGGACACAACACTACAAACACAACAAGTTGCTCAAGCTCGCTCTCAATCGGGGTCACAAGAGACGAGTCAGAGACAAGAGATAGATCACTCATTAGGCTATGGCAGCTATGCACCTCACTGGGGTGAGAGCAATCTGCATCAGGTATCACTTCTGTCGTGGCTGACAGGACAGTGGTAGGCGTCATGGTGACCTCAGAATGGGAGGGACTCGTACTGCGGAGGTCAAGGTGAGAATCTCATCGACCAGCTCTTGCAGACCTCAAATATTGTTCATAACGAAGGGCGAGCTGATATGTCTGCTCGAGGGACTTCGAGCTATGATAAGCTATCTTAGTACGTATGTCACACTGCAGTCCAGACCGAAATCGGGGAATGGTCATGGCAGGATCCTCTCGGATAACACACTTCACCACTAACTCATCAAAACGGTCCATGTACTGAGTGACAGACATGGATCCTTACTGAAGGGAAAATAATTGGTCGAACAAGCGACTCTGATACGACGTAGGAAGATACCTCTAACACAACGTACGGTTCATGTCCACCCAACTAGTGATGCGACGAATACGGTCTCGCTCGCAGGTTCTCTCAATGCTAGGCCAATATGTCATCGCCTGATCTAAAAGTCTAAGTTTCGCAAACTTGATGCGACGCTCACCGAACAACTCAAAATGATCGGGATAATACTTCATATCCACAAGCCAATAACTGAAAGATTGGGGACTCGATGAGTGGTCAAAGGAGGGGGCAACAGTACGAAAATGACTCAAGATCTCTCTCGGAACAACGATCCTCATAATAATCATCCCTAAGGTAACTGAGTCGTGTCGAAGGATCAACACGATTCGCTTGAGTGTACGGATAATAACGACGACAAGCATCATACTGATCATCTCTAGTATAATGAGGTCGTGTCGGTGGGTCAACACGATCTCTTGAAGTGTTGTGCTGCAATCGCGAATAATCATCGTAGTGTCGTGAGGGTCTCCCTGAAGGGGATCTATGAGGGAGGGTGCAACTGGACTCGAGACCTCCAAAGTGAGAGGAATAATTGTGACACCTATACATAATGAAAAAACCTATAGACCCTACGACTGCGTAATGAAAAGTGTGCGCAACCTGACTCTGATACCAATTGACGCAGGGCGAATCTATAGGCGATGATATATGCGGCGACCTAACCCTACATGTTATGCAAATCTGACGGTTAGGTTAAGATATTGTTAGATAATAAATAATAACAACATACTACGCAGATAATTCAAGACAAGACAAAATATTTTATTATGGCGGAAACAAGCTCAGACTTTCCTCCGCATGAAGGGCTAAAGCTCGAGCGTGCGACGAATAAATCATGCAAATCACGATAATTATCTAACTGACCATCATAATACAAGGTATCCAAACTAATATACTGATCCAATTCAATATAAAAATGTTGAAAATAATAATCCAGTGCAACGAAATTTCATCAAATAGTGGGCTGACCAAGGCACTGAAGAATTCGAAGTCGGGGATGCGTGTACGACGATCCGAGGTGGAACCAGAGGCGTGGAAAGCGATGTAGGTGGCTGTACTCGACGATGGATGGTGGAATCGGACCAAAAAAAGATAGATTCTGCCACATAAGAGTAGATCAGGGTGAGAGGCGAATGGATCAGATGTTTGGTGGCGGATCCGGGCTAAGGGAAGAAGTATAGGTGGACGGGATGACGGATCGGGGCTGGACAGTCCGGGTTGGGACTATTTTGGACAGGGGTGGTGGCGGGGTAGTGGATCCACGGAAAGGAATGAGTGGGGGTGGCCGGTGGTTGGAGGGGGGTGTGGCCGACTGTAGAGACCACGGGGGTGGGCTGTGGCGGCAAGGGAGGGGGCATCGGGGCTGTAGCAACGGAGGTAGGGACAGATCGGGTGGGGGGAAGGGATCTAGGTAGGCAGTTGGAGGTTTGTAGGAGGCGGACTGGGCGGATGATGAGGGGGTTGCTGGACAGAAATCCGACAGCTGGAATAGGGAGGGGAAGAACGAAAAAAACTATCGGAGGGGAGAAGTAAATTTAATTAATCAACAGTAGAAATCAATAGAAAAATGAATCTTTTGGACAACCATCTGTGGGTTGTTCTAGGGCTGCTTGGGCGGCTGAAGGAGGGATTTTGGGATGGGGAAAAGAGACTTAGGGTTAGGGGTTACCTTGAGGAAGAAGATACAAGCCTAGGAGTCGTCACCTAGGATTCCACGGATTCGGTACTGTGGGATGATTGCGGGAATCCGGGAATAACTTTCTCCAAATTCTGCAATACCGCCAATCAGTCAACAAACCATCTATTTATAATAAAAGAAGGATTATGGCATCCCACCATCGACGGCTATGATTGGTCGGATGTGGGGTCACTCAAATACATCAAAACAAAACGCAAAATAATGAAATAATATATCAAATCGATTCGCAACGCGAATCCGGACACATCTGCGGAGTCCGATCGTCGATCCGGGCACTCCATATATGTAAAGTCACCAATCAGCCCCGAACGTGCCCAAAACTCGTCTTCCACTACAGGTCCTCGTCTCTGCTCTGCATCACCTTGCAGTGCAATCCATTGGCCTCCTCTATCAACAATATCCATTGCAAAGTCTCTAGTTGTTTACCCCTATAGTCGCACAAAGGTTTTCACCTCAAATCCAAGCTCTCATCATCCTAAATTTGGAGGTGAGCGACCACCTCGGGGAGAAGAATTAAGAGGATTGTTGCCCCCTTCAAAAATTCACTCAGGATTCATCAAGAAGATCAAGGGTGTCTGATTTTCTTGGATGAAAATTTTGAATTTGTCTCCTATTGTGTATAAGTATAAAAATACTAAAAAAATTAAGAATCCTTTTATATCCCATCTAATTTATTGTATAGAAGTGGCATTGTGAGAATGAGGGATTAAATATCACCCACATCACGAAACAAACTCAAGAACAATTATGTAACCATCCTTTCACAAAGAGACAAGAGATAAATGTTTCCTTAATCGTATGAAATACAACAACAACAACACTCAAACCTTTATCCCATTATAGTGGAGTCGGATATGGATCCTTTGACGTCATTGTGCCCTATCTTTTGTCATAATCTCACTAATGCCTAAGTACATCATGTCTTTTTTTATAGTTTCATTCCAAGTCTTTATTGGTCTACCCCTGCCTCGTTTAACATGCCTAGTGACTAGACTCTCACAATGTCTAACAAATGCCTCTAATGGTCTCCTTTGTACGTGTCCAAACCATCTTAGTTGAGCTTCCCGCATCTTCTCTGCAATTGGTGCTACTCTTCTCTTATCCCTGATACATTCAATCCTAATTTTACCCAATCTTGTGTGTCCACACATCCACTTAAGCATCCGCAACTCCCATTTAAATCATACGAAATAGAACAATAAAAATTACTAGCATCTATTAAAGTGCTAGTGCTATGAGATAGAATGAATATAACAAAGTAAGAAGAATTCGAAATATAAAGAAAATTACATTGACAAGTTAAATAAAATTCCAAACCTGCAAATGGTAGAGAATCTCATGATTCAATGGAAGCTTCCTGTCAATTACAAGATCTAGATAACCCCTTATCTCACGAAGTCTTGCATCAAGTCCCTTTAAGGCTGCAAGTTTACTAGTAACCTGCATTAGTAAAATGCAAATCAAAATAATAACTTGATGATTGTCAAAGAACTGTAAATCAAGCCTAGTAAATTAAAGTAGAAAGATACCTCTGTTGCAAGAGTACTAATGGTTGTATCCTTCACATCCCTCAACAAATGCTCAACTCCTACATCAAATAAACAAAAGATAACATTTTGAATGGTTGTGTGACAACATCAAGATCTTCACAGAGAAAAAAATGAACTGGCATCAATAATCTTAAAAAAATATTCTTCAAACCATTTAAAAATTGGAGCAATTTCATAACTTTATTTTAGGAACAATAAATAATACCAAAAAAGTCAATAATTTCAAGGGGTTTCAAATTCAGCAACTCATGGGCATACCAATTTCCTCAACTTCGTGAGCAGCAATTTCAGAAGGCACGTGCACAAAAACCTTTTGACTTTTTTGCGTGGCATTCTACAAATAAATCCAAATATCAGCAACTATGGTCTTAATTTAGTAATCTACTTTGAAATAAAGATAAGTAATTTTTTGAAAAAAACCTAGCACACATGAATCAACTCACCTCCTTAACCTCTTCAACAGCATAGTAAGCTTTCGTAGGTATGCCCAACTCCTTAGGTTGAACATCAATTATGACCAACACAGGATTGGGCACATAGCTGTTGTATTAGAAGTAGAAGATACAAAAAACATTAACATCAACAAAATAATACTTAGATCCTCAAAATTTACTTTTATGGATTCAATAAAAAAAACACAATCATCCATATATGCAATCAAAAGCGCTTAGAGTTTAACCAGTTTCTCAAAAATAGGAAGTAGATGGGAAATAAATACTTTGTATGCATCTCCCTTAAATAATCAAGAACTCAACGAGCTCATCAAACATCAAATTCACACCACGCACAGAAAAACATTGCAATTGCTCAAGTTACTAGATATTGATAAGTGTTTGAGCTCAAGGTAAGTTGATTGCATAGGAATGGGACATATGTGCTAATGCAGCAACATTCTTTAAGATGATTTTATTTGACTATCACTATATCTAGTATATGAGAACCCTAAAAAGTGTTGTTTGGAGATAAAGAAATATACCAAGGATATTTAAATGTGTAGAGAGAATTGAGAGAGTAATCTTACTCATTAAACAGAGCATGAACATTCAAATCATTCTCTCGCAATTTCGGACCTGTGCTATACCAACCAACAACATGTTCCTTGGCTGCAAAAAAAAGTAAATAGACACAGCATCAATACGATGACATGAAACTCATGGGTCCAAACAGCCTAAAATATCATCAAGGAGACTGGCAATACCATTTATTCTCTTGAACATAGAAAACATTGACTCGTGATAATTATGATCCACGAACCAGATGCTTGGATCTCTCTCATCTTCTTCGAAAGGCACTGAAGATACAATTGAAGAACTAAAAAACTGTCATGGCTATACAGTTGGCATCCCCCGCATTATAATCAGCAAGTTTTTATAAGAAGAAATAGGTTCAATAATCCTACTGAGAGAATTACATCGTCTAGAACTAATGTTACAGAACCATAACGAGTACTTGGATGTGAATTTCAGATTAATGAGCATCAAAACAAACATAAGGAGCAAAATTGATGCGAAGATCATACCGGCGTAGCTATTGGAGACGTCAACAGCGCCTTTGGAGGAGCTTCCGAGGAGGACGCCGATGACACGCTTGCGTGTGTCGCGAGCGACGCGGTTGTAGTTGTCGACGATGCTCAAGAGAACGAGCGGGTGCACGATAACTTTTTCGATCGGCCGCGCCGAGATCTGCTGCGTCTTTATGACATCCATACTTCTCGTCTACCTCCTTCGAAACCCTAGAAGCGAAGAGAAGAGAGGAATAGTACTCCGACACTCTGTTCGGTGAAAACCCCCTAGATCCCTAGAGCGATCGTCCGATGATGCGCCCTCTTCACTGCAGTCGGTGTCCGACCACCACCGGTAACCTGTGAGAACCAGAGAACAACACCTCCACAGAGCTCACGAGGCAGAAGAACAACAGCAAAGATTTAAATGGACAGATAAACAAAATCTTAAGACCATGCCTGAACGGATCCCCTAAAGGTGCAGGGGACTCTCCCCCAGGACAGATTACTTGGATTTCTAATAGTAATGATTTGCTATTTGCTAGAAGCGAAATAATATTTGCTAATAACAGCCTACCAAATGGAGTAAAAATTCAAGGAAAAGCCCTAACATTAAAACAAAAGCCCTAACACAGCAAAAGACCACAATGCCCCCTCCGGTAATTGTCAAAGTGCACCCTCCAAATATAGACTTTTGGCAAAATGCATCTCAAAAATTTAAAATTGGCAAAATGAACCCCTCAAAATGATTTTTTTGGAAAAGTGCACCCTCAATAGGTAAAAAATAAAATGACTAAAATGTACACTCTAGGGTGCACATTGCCAAAAAAATCATTTTGGGGGGTGCATTTTGCCAATTTTAAACTTTCGGGTTGCATTTTGCCAAAAACCTATATTTGAAGGGTGCATTTTGCCAAAAAGCCGCCCCCTCCCCTCAACAACAATTAACAAAAAAACATAAAAAACTAAGTGCATGAAACGGGTCACAACAAAACTTCCCTCATTGAAGGTTCCTTGACTTCAAGGAACAAGCACTCGCAACCTCTGACGTAGTGCCCGTAAGTCTTGACATGTCGCTTCCTCCGGAGAGACGTTGTCCATTGAACGAGTAGCTGTGTTGTCACCCGCCCCTCCTTGTTAGTGATGCGTCGGTCTATGATCGCCATTGGTTCAAAGAGCAAGCTACATGCCTTGTTGACAGCTAACGGGAGAGGTTGAATGATGTCGGTAGGCGGTCCTTTATATTTTTACAAGTGTGAAATATGAAAAGTGTGGTGGATTTTGGCCTCTATCGGTAGCTCCAGCTTGTATGTTATCGTTCTCACACGCTCAATCACGAGAAAAGGCCCAAAAAAATGAGGAGAAAGCTTTTGCAAGCGGTGGTCCTAGATTCTAACTTGACGGTATGGTTGTAGTCGTACCCATACAAGGTCCCCAATCTCCAAGACACGTTCCCTATGCTTCTTGTCTGCTAAGGTCTTCATGCGATTTTGGGCCTGCGCTAAATTGTGTTTCAGTAATGTCATCACCTTGTCCCGTGCCGCCAAAGTCTTATCAACGGATTTCAGTTTAGTCGCCCCTTCAACACAGGGGGCTAGAGCTATCGGCTCTGGGTCATACACGACCTCATATTACGTCATTTGGATTGTGCTTTGATACGCAGTGTTATACCACTATTCTGCAAGAGGAAGCCAATCCAGCCAATCCCTGGGCTTCTCAAAACGCATGCAGTGAAGGTAGCTCTCCACACAGCGGTTCACCACTTCTGTTTGCCCATCTGACTATGGATGATATGTTGTCGGCATGTGCAGTTGGGCTTGGAGGATTCAGAACAATTCCTGCTTGAATTGATTAAGAAAAGTGGTCTCGCGGTTGTTCACTATGGACATAGGCAACCCGTGCCAAGGAACAACCTATCCAAGAAAACATGTGACACCGCCTCAGATGTATATGGATGGTGAATAGCCACAAAGTGGGTTTGTTTGCTTAGCCGGTCCACTACCACCAAAATAGTCGACTTGTCGTGGCTCTTTGGGAGACCCTCGATGAAATTCATGGACACTTGTCAAATTCTTTCCGAAATCGGTAGCGGTTGAAGTAATCTCATAGGTCGTTGGTTCTCTACTTTGCATAGTTGGCAAACCATACAATGTTGGATGTACTCATAAATTTCCGGCTTTATGCCCTTCAAATAAAATAATCTTTTCATGTGTTTTTACGTGGCCGTAATTCCCGAATGACCTCTCATGGGTCCTGAGTGGTACATTTCCATCAATCGGGTTCTTAAAGATGGATCCTTGCAGATCACCAGTTTGTCCTTCCTCTTGATCCCCCCCCCCCCCCCCCCCCGCCTCCAAGAGTACTTCGGGTATTTCTCCTCATTCGCCTCCTTTGCGGTAATGACCCGTCGAAGGTGAGCATCCAACTCCTAAGTGCATGACATCTGATTGGAGTGTACCAATGGCGTTTACGGTAGCCTTCGGCACCTCGTGAACCCACGAAAGAGCGTTTGTGCATACATTCTCTTTGGCCCACTTGTATTGCACTGTAAAGTCGTACCTCATTAACTTGGAGAGGTATCGTTGTTGCGCCGGCGTCGCCAATTTTTGCTCCAGCATAAATTTCAAACTTTGGTGTTCCGTACGTATAACGAACGAGCATCCCACCAAATAATGCTGCCACTTCTGGACGGCTAATACGATGGACAACAACTCTTTCTCGTATGTGGACAACCCGACATTTTTCGGTCCCATGGCCATGGTAAATAATGCTATCGGGCGTTCCTTTTGTAACAATATTGCACCCACTCTGATCTCTGTCGCGCCAGTCTCCACCACAACTGTTGCTGGAAATCTGATAACTGTAGCACCGGCGGGCTGGTCGCTGCTTGTTTCAGCTGCTAAAATGTTCCGCTGTTTTCGTCCAAGAAAATGTGCATTGTTTCAATAGTTCTGTAAGGGGCGTGCAATAATATTGTGTCTCTGAATAAACCGTCTATAATAACCCGTGCAGCCCAAGAACCCCCACATTTTTTTATCGAGGTAGGCGTCGGCCAATCCAACATTGTTTGTATCTTCATTAGACTCGTGGCTACACCTTGCCCGGATATGATGTGACCCGAATATTGAACTTGTGGTAATCCGAAGTCACACTTGCTTCGTTTGAGCACCAATTTATGAGTATGCGGAATGTTGAACGTGAATGCGAGGTGATCTAAGTACTCCTCCCATGTCGAACTGAAAATCAAAATATCATAAAAGATCAAGATGAATTTTCGGAGTTGACCTTAAAAGATGCGGTTCATCAAGCTCTGGAACGTTGACGGGGAACTGGTCAGCCCAAGCGGCATCACCAGAAATTCATAATGACCCTGATGGGTCAGAAAAGCCGTCTTTTGAATGTCATCCACTGCCATTCTCACTTGGTGGTAGCTGGCTCGGAGATCCAGCTTCGAAAAATGGAGGGCCCCATGCAACTCATCTAGCTCTTCTACGAGGGGAATTGGGAATTTATTTTTTATCGTGTGTTGATTCAACTGTCGGTAATCCACACATAACCGTCATGACCCGTCCTTTTTCACCAAAACTACTGGTGATGCAAAGGGGCTGCAGCTGTGTCTCCGATAAGTCATTCATTCTCAAATTTCTGCAAAGGAGGGTTTCGGTATGGGCGAAGATTAATATTTGATCCCCCATCTTTCAACACAATTCGATGTTCATGCTCACGTTTAGGTGGCAGCCCATGCGGTTTGACAAACAAATCCACAAAATCGTCCAACAGAACTTGTAACTGCAGATGTTTGATTGGGCTTGTTACTTCACCCTTCACGTGGTAAGTATAGAACCCAGTTGTCTCCATCTCCTGCATGTCCGTAATCGGATGGATTTCCCCTTTCTGGAATTTGCATAACGCCATCGTGTTCAACTGACTCTCTTTTGCTAGTAATTTTTGGACTCTTCTCCTTGCTCCAATGACGTTCCCTTGCTTACTCTCTTCTCCTTGCTCAAAGTGACGTTCCCTTGCTTTAATCCCCGAAGAGTGATTTTCCTTCCATGGCTTGTAAATTTCATCCGCAGATTGCAGAGGTCCCAGTTCACCATTCCCAGAGTCATCGGTCGTTGTCTTCCCAAAACCATTTTGCACCCCCTAATGGTAGGACTAGCATGTCCGATGTGAAGGTCACCCCTTGCATTAAACACTTGAAATCCTTAACTTTGTGTGAGTTGGAGATAGTTTTTTCACTTGCCACTGTCACGGAAAACAGAGTTATCAGCACCAAACAATATTGCAACCTGCTCGTCGCTTCTACATTCAAGAAATTGTGGTTACCACTCGAATCTATCAACGCATGTATGGGCTGACCTTGATGTGATGATGTGACTCATTGTGTTGTAGTGCGTAATACCGGTTAGCGCATGCATCGATACTTGAGGTATTTGTTGATCCTCGTCTCCGCCTTTGCATCTAGTACTTCTTCGTTGTCGACTACCATTTTTTTGTCCTCCACCGCCTCGACCACTACTTCCAGAGAATAAGCTTGCTTCCGATTAGGACATTTATGGCCCAATGTGTATGATTGATCGCACCAAAAACACAAACCCCTCTTCCTCTTTTCATCCATCTCCGATGACGTAAGCTTGTGATTACCAGACGTTCTAGGACGATGTGGACTAGTAGTGTACAACCCAATATTCGTTGAGTCAGACCAGGAGGCACCAACAGTCACAATTAGGCTAGCCAGAGGAGTTCTCGCCCTAAAGAAGTTCTCGCCCAAATAGGCGGGAACGCTTGCGCTAGAGCCAAGCTCCCTCGCCTACAAAGCTCCCCGCGCTCGACGATCGTCGAACCCAGATCGTCGGGCGCAGCCAAATCGTCAATTGGAAACCAACAAGCCAAGATCGTCGAACGCAGCCAACGTGGGAACACTTGCGCTTGCGCCAAGCTCCAATCTCAAAGGAGCTCTCGCCTATAAGTAGGCGAGAACGCTTGCGCCGGGCTCTGGACAGAAGGCTCTCGGCTCAGAGCTCTCGCCGAGTGGGGCCCAGGGCCTTGGGTAAAATGACCTAATTGCCCTCAAGCGAAATTACCCCTATACCCTCAGGATAAACCGCGGGATTTGGCTATTGACAGATCAACCAAGGACATTTCAGTAATCTCAGGTCAGCAAAGTCTATAAATAGACCCATAAGGGCTCTTTGGAAAGCAGGCTTTTCATTATCATCCAACTTCCAATGTTTTTTGAGGAGCTCCTAGCCCAGCTTTTGGCTTTGGAGGGGAAGTTCTCAGAGATCTTTCGGGTGTGAGGTGGGACCTCCCTGCTGAGGCTTTGGGTCAGTACAGGGACCTTTGAATCTGGTCGAGGGTTGAGGCTTGAGAGAAGTAGGTGTCGGCTACACCCCTATTTTGAACTCCCGTTGAAGTTATTTTTGGCTTCAACAGTTCTGGTGCGGTGAGCGCGGAAGGCAGCTGATACAAGAAAGCATTAAGTTTTGTCCCATGGTTGGAGGTGAAGGTGAAGCATCTGGTTCTGGAGGCTCCCCCACCCGGGGAGAGGAAGCGACGAAGAAGATGCTGGATGACTTCAGGCGAGAAGTCATGCAAACCATTAGCTTGGCCTTCTCGGCCCGAAGCGAGTGGGCCACACCTCAGGTTCCGATAGAGGAGGTCCCGCTCTTGGGCGAGAACGCCCTTGGACAGCGCCCGGGGAAGGAGGTCCCGGCGGAGGCTGGCGAGAGGGACGTTGCTGCGCGGGAGCTCTTCCCAGGCTAGCGCCCGGGCAAAGAGGCTTTGACCGATTTGGGCGAGAGGGAGGCAGCAGTGCGAGAACTCTTCCCCGAGCACGGTCTCGCGGATCGGGCCAGCCAGCCGAGGCCGCGGGACGTGTCATCTCGCCAGGTAGGAGGCGAGAGCCCTTTCAGCGAGCTCATCATCTCAGCTTCGGTACCGGAGAGGTTCTGGGTGTAACAACCCCATCCGTTCATATGATATATTCTAGAAGGTCCGGCCGGGGCCCCACAGGATATAGCACAAAACAGTCAGTGAAGGTACAGGATGATACCAGAGTCGCGCATCGCACCTAACACAAAGCATTCTAGCGGAAGCCTACACTACAACTGGAACTCCTCATGAATGTTCAAACATAAAACTCCACATTTTATATATTATAGGAATGTCTTACACCAAGGCAAAAGAGTTGGCCTTATGGCCTTACATGACTTTCAAACAGTGGCCTAAACAAATGGGCGCGCAGGCCGGCCACAAGAAAAGAAACCATACAAAAGTAATACATTTAGCCTTCGAGGGCTAACAGCAATCGCAGCAACACCAGCAGGAACATCAACCTCTATGCGTCCCGCTTGGCTCTCCAGCACCTGTACAAGGACAATCCACCCAACGGTGGCAAACAAAAGCAACGGCCAGCGTTCAGCTGACCAAATTATAACGACCCTACCCCTCCTCTCGGGGCAGCGGTACTCTTCCCTGCAGGCATATGAGATCACAGGTATGACAATATATCATCAAAATGTGCTTTCACGCACACAAGCCATCACAACCGTTCGCCACCCGGCCCAACGATCCGTGCACTCAGGGCACATTCTTGGTGTTCTGGCAACCTCTTGCCCACCACCGTATCAGGGTTACAACCCAACGGTAACTCTCTTGAGCATTTACTCCATGGCGTGCAGCCGGAGCTAGTCTTTCTACACCGGGATGGCCCGTAGCCCCCCATTGTGTCATGGCGCGCAGGCCGAAGACTCTTGCTATGCGCTCCAACAGACCGCACATTTTGGTATCACGTCGGACGGACATAGCGCAGGTCGGATCCTCCACCCCCCCGTTGCTCAAATCGTCTTGCCTTCTCCGAGTACAGCGTACTCATGGCTATATCAAAGGCGCGGGTCGGTCTCACCAATCCTGTTCTTGGCATTCAAGCATGGGTATTTCTCTATACACATTTCTCTCACAGCAACAGCGGGTCTTTCCTGGGCACACCAGTACTTCCTGTGACTCTCTCCACATGTGGACACCGCACAAGCACAAATGTCAGGGGTCTTTCCTAGCTAGCATGCTAGTACTTCCTGTTACTCGCTTCACAGGTGGACACCCTACGACATCAAGCATCACAAAAGGGCCTTCCTTGGTCCCACCAGTACTTCCTGTGCCTCATTCACAGGTTGGACCCAAAACCATCACATGGCTATTTTCCTGGGCTACCACCCCAGTACTTCCTGCTACTCCTTTTCGCAGGCATAACCCATAGACTCCTTACACTACACGTTATTATCACGGAGTCTTCTCCGGTTCGTATGCAACATCAACAATCCAGACTAACCTGTCCAGATGGGCTTCACACAGCATGCCTATTTCGTACTCCATTTCCGGATCTATATGCTAACAAAGGAGATTTCAAGAATCACCCAAACGACTCCCAAAAGCAGCCACCTCTTGGTGGGGGAATCACAAATATATGCCAAAAAGGAAGCCTTCACATGGCTAGGAAGAAGATTCGTTACCCTTGATGACCGTTTCGGTGCCATGGCCTCAAAGCTAGCTTGCAAGACTCGCACGATCGATTCCTCCGCAACGCCGGCTTCAGATCTCTCGTCGGTAAACCGCAGCATCACCAGCAGCAGCCCCCTTTCCTTCTTCCTCCTCCTTTCTCTCTCTCTTTCTCTCTTAACTTGAAGAAAACTCAAGGCCAAGGAAAAATGAGAATCCTTCTCTGACTTCGGCCTTTAAGGAAAAAGAGGAAGAAGCTTCAACCCTTGGATCCAGACTGAAGGAATGGACGGCCACGATTCTGCCAAAAATGCAGATTTTGACCCGACACGGCCTCTGACACGGCCGTGTGCCAGTCCGTGTGCCTCAAGCGGTGGTCAACCGACTTATCCAAACCAGTGACACGCCCATGGGACACGCCCGTGTCATGGGCTGTGTCACCAACACGCCTTCAGACACGCCCGTGTCTGTGGTCGTGTGCCTGGGTGAAAAAAAATCCCAAAACATCCCGAGACTTCACACGGCCTGTGACACGCCCGTGTCCCAGGCCGTGTGCCCAGACACGGCACAAGGACACGCCCTGTCAAAATCCTTCGGCGGGCTGAGTTCGTCGACCTGATTTGACACGCCCTGTGACACGCCCGTGTCACAGGCCGTGTTCAATCTCTCGACACTCACGTCTCGACACTCGACGATCGGTGAGAACAAATCGTTGGGAATGCGACACGGCCTTGGACACGCCCGTGTCCTGGGCCGTGTGCCTCCTCTCGACGCATCGTCGAGAGAAAAATCGTCGAGACAAAAGCCGATCGTCGACACAACCTCGACACGCCCTGCGACACGCCCGTGTCGCAGGTCGTGTCACCTGACACGCCCTGGGACACGGGCGTGTCCCAGGCCGTGTCACCCAAAAATTCCTATTTCCAAAATTTGGGCTGTTACAATCCTCCCCTCCTACAAGAAATTTCGTCCTCGAAATTCAGAGACGGGAAAGCAATAGAAATCAGCAAGAAAAAAATGTGACAACCTATAAAGTTTTATGTTACAACATTCTTGCTACAGATTACACAAACAGCTCCGGGAACTCTGCTCGCATGGTCTGCTCACGCTCCCATGTCAGCTCTTCACGGCCGCAGTTGTCCCACCGGACTTTTACCATACCGACCGTCTTGTTCCGCAACTGTTTCTCGGCTCGATCTTCGATCTGAATGGGTCTAACTCTCGATGTTAGCCCATACTCCATCGGCACACGATCATACGTGATCACTTGAGCTGGATCTTTCACGGCCTTCCGAAGCACCGAGATGTGAAAGAATCATGTAACTCACCCAAGTCCGCCGACAGAGCTAGCCGATAAGCCGCTTCGCCAATTCGCTCAACCACTTCAAAAGGACCCAAATATCTTGGACTCAATTTTTTTAATCGTCGAATCCTGGAGACACCTTTGAATGGCTTGATCTTCAAGTAGACCCAATCGCCAACCGCAAACTCTACGTTCCGGTGCTTGGCGTTGTAGTACTTCGCTTGTCGATCTTGAGCAATAAGCAATCTCTCTCGAATAGTCCGAATGGTTGAGTTTGCTTCATCCACCTCATTTGGTTTAACAACCCGGGCTTCATCCGCTTCTATCCAAGCCAAGGGAGTACGACACTTCCTTCCATATAGAGCTTCATATGGTGCCATCCCAATACTTGCCTGGTAGCTGTTACCATATAGAGATGATCTCCCATCTCTTTCCAAAGTCAAGGGCGCACATTCGGAGCATGTCCTCCATTGTTCTGTTGGTACGTTCAGTTTGGCCATCCGTTTGGGGATGAAAGGCCGTACTAAAAGTCAATTTCGTGCCCAACAGTCGGTGAACTAGCCTCCAATCCTTTGACGTGAATCGCCCATCTCGATCACTTACGATGCTCCGAGGAACACCGTGAAGCCGCACAATCTGATCAACATATAACTTTGTCAAACTTTCAACCGAATCATCCAGCCTGTTTGGGAGAAAATGTGCTACCTTTCTTAGCCGGTCAACAATCACCCAAATGGAATCATTTCCTCGCTGCGATCTTGGCAACTCATGCACAAAATCCATGGAAATATCATCAAATTTCCACACTGGGATCGACAGTGACTTCAAATAACCGTCCGGCTTTTGGCATTCCGCCTTCACCATCGCACATGTTTGGCATTTGGATACATAAATGGCAACATCTTTCTTGAGTCCTGGCCACCAGAAAAGCTTCTTCATATCGTTGAACATCTTTGTGCTCCCGGGGTGAATGGAATATTTGGTATAATGCGCTTCATACATCAGTTCTTCCCTCAGTTTCCCCACATTTGGGACGCGCAAACGGCCCTCTTTTCGCAAAAGACCGTCATTCCAGGTAAATTTGCCTTCTGGCCCTTCATTCACATAGCGCAAGAGATCTTCATCCAACTCCGTTGCCCGTCGAACTCGGTCCGCAAGGTCACATTGCACCTCAGTCCAGTTCAAACATGCAATGGCAGTGGAATTCTTGTCAACACAATAGATCTCCAAGGCCTCCAGCTCCTGGATAAGACGTTCATCATGCCTTTGTAACCAATTTGCTCTAGCCGGAACTCGCCGACTCAAGGCATCCGCGACAACATTCCCCTTCCCGGGCGTATAGTGAATCTCGAAAGTGTAGTCCCCAAGGAACTCCAACCACCTTCGTTGTCGCATGTTCAAGTCTTTCTGCTCCAAAAGATACTTTAGGCTCTTATGATCGGTATAGATCTCCACCTTCACTCCATAAAGGTAGTGTCGCCACAGCTTGAGTGCAAAAATCACCGCCGCTAGTTCCAAATCATGGACAGGATAGTTTCGTTCGTGCACCTTTAGCTGGCGTGAGCCATAAACAATCACCTTTCCGTTCTGCAAAAAAACGCAGCCTAAGCCGCTCCCTGAGGCATCACTATAAATCACAAATCCATCGGTTCCACATAGCGAAGACAACACCGGCGCCGTGGTCAACCGAATCTTCAGCTCTTCAAAAGCTCGTGCGCAATCTGGCGTCCAAACAAACTTCTGATCTTTTCGCGTCAGTGTGGTTAGCGGCAAAGCAATCCGCGAGAAGTTTTCCACAAATCTTCTATAGTAGCCCGCAAGTCCAAGGAAACTCCTGCCTCGGCCACGGAAGATAACATTGACCACTCTTGTATGGCTCTTATCTTCGCTGGATCCACTGCAATGCCCGCTCCACTCACCACATGGCCCAAAAATGCCACTGACGATAGCCAAAACTCGCACTTCGAGAACTTGGCATATAGCTGATTTTGCCTCAACGTGTTCAACACCAACCGCAAGTGAATCTCATGCTCAGCTTTGGACTTCGAGTATACCAGGATGTCATCAATGAACACTATCACAAACAGATCCAGGTACTCATGAAAAATACGGTGCATCAGATCCATAAACACCGAGGGCGCATTGCACAATCCAAAGGGCATGACTGTGAACTCATAGTGTCCATAACGCGTTCCAAATGCGGTTTTGGGAATGTCACCTTCCCGAATTCTTAACTGGTAATAACCAGACTTCAGGTCCAACTTCGAATAGATGGTCGAGCCTACCAGCTGATCAAATAACTCATCAATCTGCGGTATAGGATACTTATTCTTCTCAGTCAGCTTATTCAGTTCACGGTAATCAATACACAACCGTAACCCACCATCTTTCTTCTTTACAAAAAGCACAGGCGCGCTCCAAGGTGACATACTTGGGCGGATATAACCTTGCTCTAGCATTTCTTGTAGTTGAACCTTCAACTCAGCCATCTCTTTAAGCGCAACGCGATATGGCGAGCGGGCCACTGGTTTCGCACCTGGCACCAACTCGATCGTGAAGTCAATCTCCCGCTGGGGTGGTAGCCCAGGGAGATCCTTGGGAAACACATCTGCAAATTCTGCCACAATCGGAACCTCACACACACTGGCCTTAGGCTCAACAGCCTGAATCAGTGCAAAGTAACACTCCGCACCCTTCCGAACAGCTTTGACTACCTGGAGTGCAGACATCAACGTCCCGCCCACTTCTCGCATACCCGCGAACTTTGTCTCCTGTTCGGTATTCTGGCCCAACGTGATTTCTTTGGATTGGCAATCAATCATAGCATGCTGCTCCGCAAGCCAATCCATCCCAAAAATCACATCGAATTCCGATATTGGCAAAACAAATGCGGTTAAACAAAAATCCCGACTTCCTAACTGAACCGCCACATCGCAAGCTTGATCCACAAGCATCCAACAACCATTCGGCAACATCACTCTGACGCTATCTGTCTTTGCACGACTGGGTATCCCAAGCCGCGTAAGAAACTCACGAGACAGAAAAGAATGCGATGCACCTGTATCAAACAGTCCTCGCGCCAGCGTGTCCCGAATCATCACAAAGCCTATGACAAACATGTCACACACACAAACTACAAACATAGGGGTACTAAGTGAAGTATACAAACAATAGCATATGCAAAACTAACTCATACCTGTGACAACATCACTCTGCTTAATGGCCTCTTGCAGGCCAAGATTGTAGACCCGGGGTTGCGCCTGCGAGGCAGAGGAATTCACCACCGCCTTTCCTTTTTCCGCATAAGATGCTCCCGCCTTCTTTTCACTCTTTGGCGGCATCCGACAATCTCGCACAATATGCCCCATCCGACCACAATTGAAGCAGGTACGAGTGTCTGGCTTGGAGGTTGCCCCTGATGTTGCTCCCGTTGCAACTGATGAAGGAGCTTGTCCACTAGGTTTGGACTTCTTACCCCATCTCTTCTTATAAAATGGTTTTCCCGATCGGAGCGCCTTCCACTCCGGTTGCGTCATAACCAACGCTCTCTTCCCTTGCACCCTCTTCATGTCTTTTTCCAACGCGGTCGCAGTGTCAACCAACGCTTGGAAACCTTGGTTCACAGAACTGGACACAAGGAACCTCAGCTCGTCCCTCAGTCCTTCATAGAACCGATTAGTCTTCCTCTGCTAATCAGCAAATATCGAACCCGCATACCGCCCCAAGCGAGTAAATTCATGCAAATAGGCGTCAACACTACCATCACCTTGTGTCAACCGTTGGAATTCATTTTCCATGGCGATCCGCTGAGCCACAGGAAGGTGCTTCGCTAGGAAGAGCCGGGAGAATTCCTCCATCGATACTGGGGTTAAAGGACGACCCGCCAAATGATGCAACTCCATCTCATCCCACCATAATCGAGCTTCTCCTTCAAGCAAGAAGGTGGCTAAGGTAACTTTCTGATGCTCCGCCATTCCTATCGCCGTCATCACTCGCTTGACGTGCGATAACCAATCCTCAGCCTGCGTCGGGGTTCCCGCTCCCGAGAACGTAGGTGGATGGAAACTCATAAACCGCGTTAGCTGCTTCTCAGCCGCTCGAGGAACCACATCCATGACAGGTTCAGGCCTTGCCGCCACCTGTTCTGTCCTCATAGCCGCTTGCTCCTGCCTAAGGGGCTGGCCTTGGATCATGGTAAATAAGGCCTCCGCAACTAAACGCACATGTTCCGCAGACGGTGGAGGTGTAGGCACCGCGGCTGGTGTCGTACTTTCATCAGAACGCTGGGGCTCAGACGGCCCAGCTCCACTCCGTGTCACCTAAAGGTGGACAAGACACGCACATTAGCGGTCGTACCCAAGCAATCAACACAAAATAAGAACACGCAGGTTCCTCAAACACACAAAGATGCATTCCTATCATGGACATTCATGAGTTCATTCGTCGACTTTGGTGTGCACAAACACGTGCTCGCCACCCCACAAAAGAAGTAGGCCACGACTTCGAGAGGGAAAGACCAAAACAACAGACTCTTGCTATGCGCTCCAACAGACCGCACATTTTGGTCTCACGTCGGACGGACATAGCGCAGGTCAGATCCTCCACCCCCCGTTGCTCAAATCGTCTTGCCTTCTCCAAGTACAGCGTACTCATGGCTATATCAAAGGCGCGGGTCGGTCTCACCAATCCTGTTCTTGGCATTCAAGCCTGGGTATTTCTCTATACCCATTTCTCTCACAGCAACAGCGGGTCTTTCCTGGGCACACCAGTACTTCCTGTGACTCTCTCCACAGGTGGACACCGCACAAGCACAAATGTCAGGGGTCTTTCCTAGCTAGCATGCCTGTACTTCCTGTTACTCGCTTCACAGGTGGACACCCTACGACATCAAGCGAGCATCCACGAAGAGGTCAGGAAGCTCCTAGAGGCCGGCTTCATCTCAGAGATCCAGTATCCAGGCTGGATCTAGAATGTGACAATGGTTAAAAAAGGGGATGGAAAATGGAGAATGTGTATTGACTTTTCTTTATTAAATAAATCAAGCCCTAAGGATTGCTACCCCCTGCCTCGGATCGACGCGCTGGTCGATTCAGCCGTCGGTTTTTCTATCATGAGCTTTTTGGATGCTTTTTCAGGTTATCACCTGATCCGGATGCACCCTCCCGATGTCAAGGATGTTTCCTTCATCACGAGGGAGGGGTGCTTCAGTTATAAAATGATGCCCTTTGGGTTGAAAACGCAGGGGCTACCTACCAACGCATGATGGATCGGGTCTTCCGAGATCAGAGGGGAGAAACTTGGAGGTCTATGTCGACGACCTAATGATCAAGAGCAAGTGCGTGGATTCGCACCTAAAAGATCTAGAGGAGACGTTTGCTACCCTGAGGAGGTTTAAGATGAGGCTGAACCCCTTGAAGTGTGTCTTTGGGGCCAGTCGCAGGAAGTTCCTTGGGCATCTCTTGACTCCGGCAGGGGTGGAGCCTAACCCGGACAAGGTAAAGGGCATCCTGGATTTGGAATCACCTCGCGATGTCAAGGAGGTCCAGCGTTTGACAGGCAGGCTGGCAGGGCTGAGCAGGTTCCTCTCCAGGTCAGGGGACAAATGTTCTTCGTTCTTCAAGGTACTGAGAGGGAATCAAAGGTTTGAGTGGACCGCCGAGTGCGAAGAAGCCTTCCAAGGGCTGAAGAGACAGCTCTCTAAGGCTCCTTTGCTTCAGAGCCAAAAAGAAGGGGAGGACCTGACCTTGTACCTTGGAGTAGGAGCGGAGGCGGTGAGCTCCGTTCTAGTAAGGGAAGAAGGAAAAAAAGCAACTGCCCATCTAATACGTCAGCCAGATATTGAAGAAAGCAGAGCTCCGCTACCCCATCCTCGAAAAGCCAGCTTACGCTTGGTCATCTCTGCAAGGAAACTCCGACCGTACTTTCAAGCACATTCAATTAGGGTGGTGACCGACCATCCTCTTCGCAAGATCTTCGAAAGAGTGGAGCACTCGGGGAGACTTGCTAAGTGGTCTATTGAGCTAAGCGAGTTCGACATCTCTTTTGTTCCGAGACTCTCCATCAAGGTGCAGGCAGTGGCAGACTTACTAATAGATTATGTTGTTGAAGTCGAGGAGAGAGAGCAGCAGCCATGGGAAGCATGGAAGATGATGGTCGATGGGGCCTCGGGAAAGCATTCACTCGGGGGAGGAGTGGTGCTGATCAGCCCCCAGGGAGTCACGATAGAATAGGCAGCGGCTTACCATTTTCTAGTAACCAACAACCAAGCGGAGTATGAGGTCGTGATCGCCGGCCTTCGCTTGACAAAGGAGCTTGAGATTCAGGATGTGTAGGCCTGCACTAATTCAAAGGTAGTAGCGTCGTAGATCCGGGGAGAGTTTGAGGCTCGGGAGCCTACCCTCATAAAATACCTCTCCAAGGTAACGACGATCATCGGAGGGTTCCGGTCATTTTCTATCCAACATGTTCCGAGGGAAGAAAGTATAGCCGCCGACCGATTGACTAAGTTTGGACCTCGGGGAGGAGGGACCTTGACGGAGCTATTTCGACCGGCTATCGAGGAAGGAGAGTTGATAGTGGTGGATCGGCGACCCTCGTGGGTGGATCCATTGGTGACCTTCCTAACCACCGGTGAACTTCCTAAGGGGATCAAGGACGAGAAAAGCTTCAGGCGCAAGACAGCTCACCACTTGATGATAGAAGGGGCTTGCATCGTAAGACGTTGTCAGGGGTCCTATCTAGATGTGTGACCGAAGAAGAGATCCCAAGGATCTTGGGAGAGGTGCACTCGGGCGAGTGCGACAGTCATTCTGGAGGGAGGATGTTGGAGGCAAGGGTGGTCAGACATGGGTACTTCTGGCCCACCCTAAGGAAGGATACCGCGGAGCTTGCAAGGAGGTGTCGGAAGTGCCAACTCTGCACCACCCTTCAGCTCTTGGGAGCTCAAAGACTCCGAAGCATCACGGCACTGTGGCCGTTCGCCATCTGGGGGATGGATTTAGTTGGACATTTTCCTCCGGCTAGTGGATAGAGGAGGTTCCTCTTGGTCATGGACGATTATTTCTCAAAGTGGCTAGAGGTTAAAGCCTTGGCTAAGGTCACCTCGCAAGTCATAAGGAACTTCATCTGGGGGGAGATCATATGCAGACACGGGTTGCCTCAAGCAATAGTGACAGATAACGGCCCCCAGTTTGCCAGTGAAGAGTTCATCAACTTCTGCGCCCAATTGGGGATAGACCTCATATTCGCCTCTGTCCACCATCCCCGGAGCAACGACCAGACGGAAGCGGCGAACAAAATCATTGTAAACCTACTAAAGAAAAGGTGGAGAACTTAAAGGGAAATTGGGTGGAGCAGCTTCCCTCGGTCCTGTGGGCCTTGCGAACGACCCCGAACACGGCCACCGGTGAGACCCCCTTCAAGCTCTCTCATGGGTGTGAGGTAGTCCTTCCAGTAGAGTTCAAGGTTCGGTCCCCGCGGGTCACAGCCACGGGCGAAGGAGATGAGACTTGGAGGTTGGAGAATGAAGAGGGGCAACGCCTCTCGCTAGATATGGTGGAAGAACTGGGGGACGTGGCAGCTATCAGGCAAGAAGAGATCAAGCGGCGGATGGCCAAGTATTTTGATAAGCATGTCAGGGTCAAGCAGTTTACCGAAGGAGATCTGGTGCTGAGAAAGGTTGACGCGGCGGGAAGGTCGGCTCCCATGGGCAAGCTCAACCCGAACTAGGAAGGACCGTACATAGTGAAGGAAGCTCTCGGAACAGGAGGTTACTACCTCCAGGACGTGGAGGGGAGGACCTTAAGTCACACCTGAAGTGGTGATGACCTAAAACTCTTCGACCCATGCAAGGGGAAGGATGTAACCATGTATCTCAAAAATAAACTTATTATACTACATCAGTTGATTTTCTCTTGACTATCGTGAAAATTTTATAATAGGATATAATTATGTGTTTTATGAATACCCCGAGCTCGGCTCGGCCCCAGGTAGACCCGCTGCGCAGGCTCTCATCTAGCTGGCAGGTCCGAAGGCTCGCCTGTGGGGGATAGGTTTGGTTTGAGAACGTCATCGGCACCCCGAGCTCGGCTCGGCCCTAGGTAGACCCGCTGTGCAGGCTCTCATCTAGCTGGCAGGTCCGAAGGCTCGCCTGTGGGGGATAGGTTTGGTTTGAGAACGTCATCGGCACCCCGAGCTCGGCTCGGCCCCAGGTAGACCCGCTGCGCAGGCTCTCATCTAGCTGGCAGGTCCGAAGGCTCGCCTGTGGGGGATAGGTTTGGTTTGGGAACGTCATCGGCACCCCGAGCTCGGCTCGGCCCCAGGTAGACCCGCTGCGCAGGCTCTCATCTAGCTGGCAGGTCCGAAGGCTCGCCTGTAGGGGATAGATTTGGTTTGGGAACGTCATCGGCACCTCGAGCTCGGCTTGGCCCCAGGTAGACCCGCTGCGCAGGCTCTCATCTAGCTGGTAGGTCTGAAGGCTCTCATGTGGGGGATAGGTTTGGTTTGAGTAAACGTCATTGGCACCCCGAGCTCGGCTCGGCCCCAGGTAGACCCGCTGCGCAGGCTCTCATCTAGCTGGCAGGTGCGAAGGATCGCCTGTAGGGGATAGGTTTGGTTTGAGGAAACGTCATCGGCACCCCGAGCTCGGCTCGGCCCCACGTAGACCCGCTGCGCAGGCTCTCATCTAGCTGGCAGGTCCGAAGGCTCGCCTGTGGGGGATAGGTTTGGTTTGAAGAAACGTCATCGGCACCCCGAGCTCTGCTCGGCCCCAGGTAGACCCGCTGCGCAGGCTCTCATATAGCTGGCAGGTCCGTAGGCTCGCCTGTAGGGGATAGGTTTGGTTTGAGGAAACGTCATCGGCACCGCGAGCTCGGATCGGGCCCAGGTAGACCCGCTGCACAGGCTCTCATCTAGCTGGCAGGTCCGAAGGCTCGCCTGTGGGGGATAAGTTTGGTTTGAGAACATCATTGGCACCCCGAGCTCGGTTCGGCCCCAGGTAGACCCACTGCGCAGGCTCTCATCTAGCTGGCAGGTCCGAAGTCTCGCTTGTGGGGGATAGGTTTGGTTTGAGGAAACATCATCGGCACCCCGAGCTCGGTTCGCCCCCAGGTAAACCCACTGCGCGGGCTCTCATCTAGCTGGCAGGTCCGAAGGTTCGCCTGTGGGGGATAAGTTTGGTTTGAGGAAACGTCATCGGCACCCCGAGCTCGGCTCGGCCCCAGGTATACCCACTGTGCAGGCTCTCATCTAACTGGCAGGTCCGAAGGCTCGCCTATAGGGAATAGGTTTGGTTTAATAACTTCATCGGCACCCCGAGCTCGGCTCGGCCCCAGGCAGACCCGCTGCACAGGCTCTCATCTAGCTGGCAGGTCCGAAGGATCGCCTGGGGAAGGGAAGTTTTGATCCTAGGAGACACTCCGACTTGGATGCCCTGAGCAAGGCAAGAAACCCACCATGGAATGAAAAAGAGGTAAGGCCCCTTCAGGCAGGAGAGGCCTCAGCCAAAGGAGATCTCGGCAGGAATGTCCTCGCCAAAGAGATCTCCCCAAAGGAAGCTCTCGGCAAGAAGACTCCTGACGGTATCTTGGGCGGACAGCGAGAGATGTTGGGCGAAAGCTTCAGACAGTTTGCGGCAAGCTAAAGGTGGACGGCCTCGTCTAAAAGGGCCCGCGAACAATGTTCCCGGCAGACGGTATTCAGCAGAGTGCAGAAGCAAAACGCCTAAGCCCTGGGCTCTTTCGGCAGGTTCCCGCCTATCCATCACTAAGGGAGACTACCCTAGGGAGGCCGAGGGCCTCAGCGAAAGCGTGCTTAAGAAGCACTCAGCCACAGCAATTGAATCAAGCACATTCACAATAAGAACATGACAATACATGCAAAACATTTACAAAGTATTTTATGTAATTACAAGTTTAGACCGTCTCACTCTTTACACTGAGGCGAAAAGAAAAGAGAGAAAGGGGGCCCCTCAGGGAGACAAGTTATACCCCTCAGAGCTCCCGCTTGAACTCCCGCTGGAGCTCTCGCCTGAGCTCTCCCCGGATGTCTCGCCACCCGCGGGAGGGGATTTTGGGACATTCGAGGGCGGGATTCGGGACAGGCTCGAAGAGCCATGGGATGAGCTGTTGAGCGGTAATGATCTTGCCCCTCCCGTCCAGGCATCCGACATCTCGCAGCGTCTCCAAGGTCAGCTTGATGGTAGCTTGCGCTTTGACCTGGAGGAGCTTGTCGATATAGTAGACGGAGTAATAGCGGCTCTTCAACCTTTCATCCAGAGGAGGGGGCGCATTCGCCTCCAGGCGCAGGAACTGGTCCCTCAACAAGATGCTCTTGTATCGCGCCTAGGCCAGCTCCGCGCGAAGCGCCGCGGCTTAAGCGGAATCCTGTATAGCGAGAAGTTAGCATGAAGGGAAAGAATGAAGTTGAAATCTGCAGTGGCGAGAGCTAGCGCCGTGAAAGGTGTAAGACCCCTTTTTTTTTTCAACATCCACCGGGGTCTTAGGCCCAGAACCGCCGTTTTTGCGGTGACATCATCCACCGGGATGATCGGTACCACAAAACGCCGATTCTGCCGGCCATCTCGATCACCATCGACAGAATGTATAATGAATGAAAGTGTAAGCATCCAAGTCCACAATAGTATAAAGGAGGAAATCATGCAATAAATCAAGTCAACACCAGAAGAAAGTTTAGGTACCAACACCAGAAAGTAAATACGGGCTTAAGCCCGGTACATGATAACCTCACTACAATCCACTCATAAAAGTAAAACTACTAATACTCGGCTCCACTCACGGATCCGGATGCCTGTCCACCCGAGCTACACTGGCCCATCTTCATCTGCACCGTACCCTGCTGGTGTTGCGTCTCCTACGACTGTTCCCTGTCTCCCATCCGGAGCACCTAAAATATGGTGGTCAAACGACCGTCAGTCAAACTAGACTCAGTCAACAATCCCCCACCCCTCTACCCGTGGCTCCTAGGCACCGGGCGGAAAAGGGTGAAAAGGAGGACCAAAAGCAAGGCGTAATCAAGCAGGTGACATCTACCCTAAGGATTAAAATAATAAAGTATGACAGGGGTATCACAAAAATTAAACATGAGTGAACAAGTATGCATCAAAAGTAAACAGAAAGGAGTAGCAAAAAGAAACAATAAAAAGTGAAAGTAAGAGCAACAAGAAATATAACCATTGATTTATAGGGGTTACCCCTATAGACCAAGGGGTCGTTTTGCAGGGCCTATCGTATAAAACGTCCCATACCATTTTATACGATAGGTGTCAGGGGTTAAATGAAATGACTATGCTATGACGTGCAAGTATGCTATGGTATGTACATGCGAGTGCAACTCACACACACGACTCTATGCGCACAGACCTTTAGTTCCCCTTTTTGGAGTTAGCTAAACTCTCAGGAGCCTCCGCCGTGGCAAAACGGAGACAGTGGGTTGGGCCTCTCCACTCCTAGATTGGTAAACACACTACACAATCTAGCCCCTCTCGTACGTTCCCGTACTATTCCTAGCAAACCAGCTAGTCTCCCCGAGTCAACGTACCGACGACGGTATGTTCGATCGTCCAATACCGAGGACCCACCACTGTTATGCACATGCAACCATGATAGTTTGTATCTAATTAAAATACCGAGCCTACTAGTTCCCCATGTTCCCGAGCCCACGGCTCCCTAGACTAATCAAGTCTCTTTTTTTTTCTAAGTCCTCGAGCATCCAGCTCCCCGGACTTCCAAATCAATACCGAGTCCATTTAACTCTACTAGTAAGCCCTTAGGCCACGGGCCTACGCTATCCTTTCACTACTAATTTATCTCCCCACGTGTACAAGTGTGAGTGTAAGGTGAAACTATTATTAGGGTTACTCTTGCCCATATTATTCCTAAGGTTTAAGGTTAACCCTGGACTTCCCGAAGTCTACCCGGTGAGGGGCTCGCAGCGGTACTAGGAACTACAATGGGATGAAGCCCAAAGTTCTCTTGCCAAGGCACTTAATGTTATTAATTTCTACCCTTGATCAAACCTCTCTTTATTTCAGTGTGAATACCCTAAGTGTGTTTGAGCTCTCCGAGTTAACTTATCTCTGACCTATCCACTATATGCAAACTACGCTAAGTTACATGGTGCTCTCATTAGGGGGTACCCTAATTACTCTTCCTGTAGATCCATAATAATTACTGGGAGTCTATCATGACCTGTTAAGACTAAATCTAGAGTCTCATAATTTTCCTAATTAAGTGGGCACTTAATTTAATTAATCCTAGACTCCAAATGCCCTACTTGAACATGAAGTGCTCTCTAAAGTCAGGAACAAATCACAACAAAATTATGATAAATACTAAGTGACATTTAAACAGTAAATCCAAGGTTTGAGAATTTTTATAGGTGATCAGACCTACCTTTCGTAATTTAGAACTTAAGGTCAATAATATCATCTATAGATGAAAAGGCCAGCAATATTATTCTAAAAATTATAATAAAACTCCAGTAGGACTATCATAGCCTAAAAACACCCTAGAGGTAGTCTCATAATTTTTATAGTGAATAGTAGCCCCTAATTTAATTTATAACCATTAATTCCATAATCTTTGGTTAATGAAGCAAGTACTGTAAAAACTCATCTAATAATTATAATAAAATTCCACAAGTCTTATTAATATCTAAAATCCACAGTAACCAAGTTTTACAATTTTTATCACATATGAAGGGCTCTAAATCTAATTAAATGTAAACTTCCAAATTTACAGACTTGTGAAGTAAGTACTGGTTTTATCCATCTAAAAATCATGGAAAAATTACAGGACAATAATAATGGTCAAAAGCACTCTCTGACCTAATTTCATAATTTGTTTGATAATATTGTGGCTCTGTTTCTATTTTTGATCATAAACCACAAATCATAATTTAATGAAGCAAGTACTTGAAACAGACATCTAAAAATTTAAACAAAAATACAGAGGGCTCTATAATTATATATAATGTCCTATTGCAAGGTTTCACAATTTTCCAATAAATAAAAGCTTCACTATCAACATAGTAAATTTTAAGGGCACATCTATGGTTGAAAAGGAAGTACTGATTTTAATGGCCCAAAAATCCACCAAAATTAATTTAGGAATATTTCTACCAGAGAACTTCCCCTGCCAAATTTCAAGTGATTTGAAAGTGATTTGATAGCCTAATACTCCAAATTAGGTTTGGTGCCCTAAACTAGGGTTAGGATTTTGAGGGGGTTTAAGGCTTCCAAATTCCCTAAAATTTTAACCAGAGTACTATACTAACCTTATGGTCCTCTTCACCAAATTTTAAGTTATTCCAAGGTCATTTGACCACATGACCTTCAAACCCTAAAAATCCCCATTAAGGGACCTCCCATAGGGTTCTAGGGCTACCCTACTCTTAACCACCCCAAATTACATTGGAGGGTGTGTCATACCATATAGAGTCAGTGGACAAAATATCAGCCTCTGTTGAGGTGATTTGACCACTCAAAACCCCAAGGGGTGCTTTGACCTAATTAACCCTAGAAGGGTCAACTTGGGGTTGGATAAAACCTAATCAAAACATCTTCAAAGGAGATGAAATTTTTATCAGAGCCCTAACATGCTCTGTAAGACCACCCACCAAAATTTGGTGGGATTTTGAGGTGTTTATGACACCTAATTAATTTATACTTGATTTATTAAATTGTTCTAAAAACTATAGAAAAATATTTCCCAAAAATTCTGATTTTTGGATATGTCCTAGATATAGTTAAAAATAGCCCATTCCCCAAATTTCAGATTATTTGGATGTCTGGTTTGGAGTGGGCACTTAAATTAATCTCTGGACAGCCCTTTGGGTAGACCTCACCAAAATGAGTGCTGCGGTCTAACCCGGACTCCAAATTGCGTGAAATAAATTTTAAATTAAAACAGACATCAAGGGCTACATTTTATATGTTGACCACTTTTTCTGTAGTGGGCATAAGTATTTTTAAAAATTAGTTCTATGCACTGCAATTATAATCACAGAAAATAAAACAATAATTATAATAGGTTTGCACGAATCTTAAAGCAGCATCCAAGGGCTGCTGCTCATCTTCAAGCTCCAGCCAAGGGACGGGATTATCCCGACCTGGAGCTCATTCCAGCCCACTTTCCGGCCACCCCGACCACCTCCCTGGTCGGTCACCACCACCACCACCTCCGTTGAGGTGGTGGCTAACGTTTGGCGGCGACCATGCCGCCGGAGGCGGTGGTTTCCGGCGAACTCAACACCACCATTTTCCATGAAAAATCCGAAAATTCAAGCTCTCAATCAGGCTCAATTGAGCCCGATTTCTCTACCTAAATCGATCTAGATCTAGCACTAGGAGAGGGGAAGAGGATCGGACCTCATTTGGGGCGTTCCTTTGCTCCATTCGCCGGCCGCCATTGCTCCTCCTCGAAGCTTTGGGTGCCATCCGATTTCTTGCAAGGAGACCTCCAAACTCACGGGAAATGGGGGGGTTTCACTGCTCAGAGGTTTGTGAAGGTGATAGGGGGGTTAATTGTGGGTGGTAGTGGTTTTAATCACATATGCCATTAATGGCCTCTTCACCTCCCCTCCCATGGCCGACCCTATACATCCCCCCTGCCCTAATTGCACCTAGAAACGGCTGGAAACTTCTCAAATTCATCAGAGAAGATGAATGAGAGTGTAATGGAGGGATGCCAAGGGGTGTGTCACCTTAATGGCCATGAATGGCCACTTTCTCTCTCCTCAAAATTGGGGAAAAACCCCCATTTCTCTCTCCTAATCACCATGAACGAATTTTCACTCCCTCCCATGTTTAATATCAGCCTACTAGGCTGGTTGACCACTCAAATTGGGCCTAGCCCAAAGGGATTGGGCTAGGTCCAAGTAATATGACCTAGTTAGCCCTAGTTTCACTTTTGGTCAAACTGGGCCCTAGGGTTGACCGAACCATGAAATTTTTGTGCCATTGGGTCCCTTATGAGGTTATGACCCCTTGAGTGTGGTCAACTTGAAGTTGTGGTGGTCAATAGGGGTGTTTAATGGAAAATCACCGTTTTGACCTAGTAGGGGTATTTTGGTCATTTTGCCATGTGGTGACCCTAGGATGGTGCTTTTTGGTCTAATTAGTCTTTTGTGATGCGTTAGACCTAAAAGTGAAGCTACTTCCACATGTGATGGTCAGTTGGGCCATTTGATGGGGAATTGACCATTTTGCCCTAATTAGGGTTAGGGTTGACCTTGGGTCAACTTGGCCTGTTTGGCTGGCCCCAATGGGTCTTCTGGACTCCTTGATGGCCTAGGGGTGTTGGGGTGGGGTTAAGGAGTCGAGTTGGAGTCCTAAAGTCAAGCCCTAAGTTGAGTATTTAAGGTTTACTATTTGCAGACCAAGGTGTTTTATCACCTTTTTGCCTAGGTCTACAAGGGTTTGTAAGCTCCCTGGATTTTGTCATGACTTAGTCATGACAAAATTACTCTCGGGAGTCTGGCTGTTTGGGGGATGTTACAAAAGGTCTCGCTTACCTCTTCCGCCCGACGCGAAGACAGCTGTTGCTTAGCGTCTTCTAGCTCCTTCTTCATGGCAGCCGCCTCATCCACCGCACCCTCCCTGGCCTTGAACATATTCTGGAAGTTGCGGTCGATGGTGATGCTCCGACGAGCACATATATGCGCAAGCTCCAGCCCACGCATCAGAGCGCGAGTGGAGTCATAAGCCAGGAGCCTGGGGGTCATCCTGTCATAGACGCCGGCGTTCTCCCGGCTGTAGAGGTCGTAGCCCAGGGAGAAGGCCTCGCTGGTGACCTCATCTCGCTCCACCCAGCTGGGGAGAAGAGATGAGATTGAGACCCTGTTGGTATCAGGGTCCCACTGAAGGAGCGGTTTGTTTTCTGCGTCAAGACACTTTGTGCCGAGACCAAAATTGTGGTGACTCCGCGGCACCTCTCCAGGTGGGGACTGGGCGGAGGTCTCGGCGGCGGCTCCCTCGCCATCTGATCCACCAGGGGATGGGGGGTTCTCGGCAGGGTCCTCAGCTCCACCTCTGGTGGCCGCGATCACACTGACAACCTGCAGGATCTCTTCAAAAGAGCGGCCCGCAGCAAGAGGTTGAGAGGGCGGCACCACAACGACTTTACCCTTCTCGGCGTCAGTTATCTTGGGCCTCTTGATCGGTGGGGGCAGAGGGGCGTCGGGCTTTCGCTTCCCGGCGCCAGTCAAAGGTATCGAGGCCGGCTAGTCCCGGCAAGCTTGAGCTGCAGCCTTTGCGAGAGCCAGCGGGTCTCTCGCAGTATGGCTCCCGGCAGCGCGAGCCTCGTCAAAGGATTGGTGCACGGGGATCTCGCGCTCTCCTGCGGAAGCGACAACACTCAGTTCTAACTTTAAAAAGGAAGGGAATATCGAGACAAAGGCGAGACCTTACCTTCGCCCGGAGGCACGGGGAGGAGTGAATCAACGTCACGCCGGAGGAAGAGGAAGTCGAAGTCCTTGGTTCTGAAGAACTCAAGGAGGGCGCTCTCGCGCAAGCCCAAGAAGGGCGGCTTATAAGCGGTGTCCTCATATTGAATGTGCACGAGAGGCACGTTCCCGAAATCACCGGAAACAAAGATGAACCTCTCGCCCCAGTGGTGGTGCTTGTTGGCGAGACCGATGGTCTTGAGCAGCTGCCCTAAAAAGAAGACCACCCCTCCTTTGGCGCGGAAAGGTGAACAGCTTCCGGAAGATTGGAAGGCTGAACTCGATCCTCTCGGATCGCATGTAGCAGATGAAGGCCACCAGAATCGCGACCGTGTTTGGATTCAGTTGCGCGGAAACCACTTCGTAATACTGGAGGGCCTGGCGCATCTCGGGCCACAGTGGGAGGCGGAAGCCCACCTCAAAGTGCTCAAGGGGGATGGCGAGCTCGCCCTCCCCCGCGCTGTTTACCTTATCGTGGTTGTCGGGGTTCCGCGCGGTGAAGCCGGCGGGAACGTAGGGAGTTTGGGTCAGGTTGAACTCGTCCATGGTAAGGGTGCAGGAGGGAAACAGGTGCTTCTGGAAGGCTTCCGTGCAATTTGAACGCCCCTCGCTTCCGCCCGACATCATGTTGAAGTTGTAGGCGAGGTCTTTAGGAGGGAGGCGAGAGCGAGAACTATGCGAGAACGGGAGGATAAGACTAAAGCAAGCGAGAGCTTTTGACAAACCACAAAAGCGACAAGAGAAAAGAGGATTCAGATCGAAGAAATAAATGTAGTAGGTGGACCCTCTATTTATAGGAAGCCATGATCATCATGACTGTTTTCAAAAAGGCGTCGGGGGTACAGCCGTCACGCCCTAAGTCGGCGGCGCTTCGTTTTTCCGCCCAAGTTTGATAGTGACTGACAGATGATTAACATAAGTATTATGAGTTGACACACAACAGGTAAAATATGCGGAAGCAGAGTCACTCTCGCCGAGCGAGAGCTTTGTAAAGAATAATAATAATAACAAGCAGCGTTATTATTCCCGCCAAGCGAGAGCTAAATAGAAAGTAACAACATTAATAACAAAGTTATCAGTTAAGACATGAAATTAACGGGGTACATCGGAGAAGGGGAATGTCGGGGGCAAGGAAGGGTGAGGTCTCGCCAGTCAGTAGGGTTCCCACCGCCATCGTCCTCGCTCCCGCTGTCTGGTCCTCGGTGGCGCCTGCGGGTTGAAGTAGGACGACAAGACGGTGCATCCTAGGTTGATCCGGCGAGACAGGACTCGGATCCGCGCGATGCACCTTTTGGGAGAAGACCCTGCGGTAGGCCCACCTGACCGATCCGTCTCGCCGATGAAGTAATCCCGCTCCAGAGCCTCCAGCCTCTTCTCCACCGACTGGCGGAACTCTCTCGCCACGGAGTCGTGGGCCCACTCCCGCCGGATAAGCTTCGACAGGACAGCGGCGACCTTCTTCCCCCCATCTTTTAGCGCTCCCGGCGCTGGTCAGGATCCCCTCTGTCTCGTCAGATGAAGGGAAGGGGGAGCTCTCGCCGCCCTCCTCTTCTCTGACTTCGTCTTCTTCATCCTCTCCATCAGCTCCCGACCGCGAGCCCAGATCCCCTGACAAAATATTTCCACGGTTAGGGCGAGAGTTAAGCGAGACCGTTATGGACATACCGCATACCTGCAGTATGGCGAGAACCCCTGGTCGACGGCAGACGAGAAGGCCCAGCCCCCACTCAGTTCCAAAGAGTTTGTGGATCAGCTTCCCTTTTTCCGGGGGGAAGATTGTGCGAGTGGTGATCCCGGCTTGGCCGAAAGCAGGGGGAGTTATCCACTCCCGCGGGATGGCTGGCATCCTGGGGAGCTGCGGAAGATTCGGCAGCCATTCCTCCCGCCGATATGGAGGAATCAACCACGAGGGCAGGCTGATCTGCAGCCCTTACTTCGTTCTCCCGGGTAGCGAGACCCGGCTGGGCGGAAGCTGGCGCTGCGGGAAGACAATTCAGCGTTCTGAGATGTAAGTTAAGAGCGAGAATGGAAAAGTTACCTGCAGTTCTCGGGTCAGGCGGAGGAGCCACCTCCGAGACCCGCGGTTGGTCCTCAAGGGGGCGAGATGATTGCTCTAAAGGTTCCCGCGGGGACCTGGCGATGTTGGGAACCATTTCCTGCGAGAAGTATCGTGTCAGCTACAAAGCAACTAGTGGATTCAATGATTAGCGAATCAGACATACCTTCTGCGGAGAGGGATCATCCGCGCGGCTTGGGGTCGGGGTAGGCGGGCTCTTATTCTCATGGGGCAGATCTCGCTGGATGTCCTTCGCCTTCTTCTTTTTCTTCTTGGACTGAGAAGGCTCGGCAGCTGACGACTTTCTCGCCAACCAGGGGCAACCAAGGCGCTATTAGCCTCGGCTCGCGTCTGTGTCGCATCAATGCGGTCTTGGAGATCCCGCGGAAGCGGTTTGTCGGCGCACTTGGAAGGCATCGCGTGAGGAGGCGAGAACACATGCGAAGAATGACGATTCGAGGGCAGAATTATGGCCTTCTCTCAGCACATATATTTATAGCCACCGTACGGCCCACCGAAAGATTCTCTGATGTTGACACGTGCTCAGCGAATATTTATGGGTTGGACGTGTCTTTTCGAGCGCAGGGCTAGCTCAAAAAGAGCGGGGATTGTGTACAACCCAATATTCGCTGAGTTAGGCCAGGAGGCACCAACAGTCACAATTAGGCTAGCCAGAGGTGTTCTCGCCCTAAAGAAGTTCTCGCCCAAGTAGGCGGGAACGCTTGCGCTAGAGCCAAGCTCCCTCGCCTACAAAGCTCCCCGCGCTCGACGATCGTCGAACCCCGATCGTCGGGCGCAGCCAAATCGTCGAACGGAAACCAACAAGCCAAGATCGTCGAACGCAGCAAACGTGGGAACGCTTGCGCTTGCGCCAAGCTCCAATCTCAAAGGAGCTCTCGCCTATAAGTAGGCGAGAACGCTTGCGCCGGGCTCTGGACAGAAGGCTCTCGGCTCAAAGCTCTCGCCGAGTGGGGCCCAGGGCCTTGGGTAAAATGACCTAATTGCCCTCAGGTGAAATTACCCCTATACCCTCAGGATAAACCATGAGATTTGGCTATTGGTAGATCAACCAAGGGAATTTCAGTAATCTCAGGTCAGCAAAGTCTATAAATAGACCCATAAGGGCTCTTTGGAAAGCAGGCTTTTCATTATCATCCAACTTCCAGTGCTTTCTGAGGAGCTCCTAGCCCAGCTTTTGGGTTTGGAGGGGAAGCTCTCAGAGATCTTCCGGGTGTGAGGTAGGACCTCCCTGCTGAGGCTTTGGGTCAGTGCTGAGACCTTTGAA
This sequence comes from Platanthera guangdongensis, assembly GCA_039583875.1. NCBI lineage: Eukaryota > Viridiplantae > Streptophyta > Magnoliopsida > Asparagales > Orchidaceae > Platanthera > Platanthera guangdongensis. The sequence continues at coordinate 166,298,900 of CM077161.1, forward strand.
TCTGGTCGAGGGTTGAGGCTTGAGAGAAGTAGGTGTCGGCTGCACCGCTATTTTGAACTCCCATTAAGGTCATTTTTGGCTTCAACAAGTAGTGTAACTATTCATCACTTTAATACCGGGTCGGACTAAATAGCCCTGTTTTTACCCGCGGTCCAGTTGGATTGATTGTTTTTTACTGCGACACTCTAATTGTTGCTCTTGTTGGCGGGCTAAGGAGAACACCTCACGTAAAGATTTCGGTTGGACCATTCGCATTCCAAATTGAATATCATCATGGAGACCGACAAGGCAAGGGATAATAACATGTTCTTCCGGTAACGCCACCCGGTAAAGGAGCGGGTCGAACTCGTCTAGATAACTTTGCACTGATGTTCGTTGGCGTAAGTTCTTCAGCTCGCTCATAGGGTCGTTGAACAACACTGAGCCGAAGCGACTATGTAGTGCCTGACTGTACTCCTCCTAGTTCGACCACAGTCGTCTAAACCTCACCTTCATGTAAGTTTGGTGCCAATAGAGTGCCTTAACTTCCATGTGCACTGAATCCATCTTCACCTTCATATCCTTCAGCATCCCATCAATATAAAAAAAAACATATCGCACTTGTAGATCCACTCCATTAGCTCTTCCCCTGAAAATTTCGGAAAGTCCAGCCGTGGAAAATGCGTGACCACGTGTGTGGTCGACAGTGCTGGAGCATGGCTTTCCCGTGGCTGTCTTCTTTGATTCTCGCTTGACATCTCTGCCTTCCAGTTGGCAAACATAGATCACATTTCTCCATTCATGGCATGCACAGATCAGGACAACTTCTTGTGGCTTTGCTTGAGCACCTCCATCTCACTCTTATGTTCCTTGGATCGTATAGTATCCAAAGCCGGCATCCCGTAAACGCCACCTGTAGCTTTGATACCAATGATGTGCCATCTTCACTGCAGTCGGCATCCGACCACCGGTAACATATGAGAACTAGAGAACAACACCTCCACAGAGTACACAAGGAAGAAGAAAAACAACAAAGATTTAAATGGACAGATAAGAAGGATCATAAGGACACGCTTGAACGGATCCACGGACAGTGCAGGGACTCTCCTATCACACCTGAATGAAACAACAAGAACATAATATCATTTTTACAAGGGATGTGCAAAAAAAACCGAAGAACCAAAAATCGAACCAGAACCGAATCGAACTGAATGGTTTGGGTTGGTTCCAAATAGCTTCGGTTAGGATCCGGTTCCCATAATATTAGAACCAACAATTCGGTTCGGTTCCTGGTTTCAAGGGTCGGGTACCCAGAACCGACCCTAGAACCAAATATCATTGCTAAAAAAATATTTTGAGACACCGATTATAGTTGTATGACCAAATACGCAAAAATAATTGAGAATATAGTCTTATGGCTAAAAAATATTTATTGTACTTGTGTTGTTGTATGATTTCAATATGATATAAAGTCATGATTCAACTATTTTGAGATATTAAAACTTATATTACATTGAATCATGAGTTGGAAAAGCAATTTTTTAAATTTTGATAAACATAGGTATAACCGAGAACGGAACCGAAGCAAATGGTTCAGATCCGGTTCTATACAATAGGACCGTGGGTCGGTTGTGGTTCCAAAAGTTTAGAACGAAACCTATATGAGTCGCTTCTTGGTTTTGGGTGTAACCGGACCGAACCAATCCCAGTTGCACCCCTAATTTTTACTTGCCTGACTTACTCCCCTTAGCAAACATTAAAACAAATGCCTTAGCATAGCAAAAGACCACAATTCCCCTCCCCGCAACAACAATTAACAAAACATGCATAAAAACTAAGCGTCAGAAATGGGTTTCAACATCCGAATGGAGGAGTCTGCAACTATTTTAAGAGAGAGAGTGTGAGTGAGTGAGAGAGAAAGATGTAACTAAAATAAAGAGAAAGGTGAAGTCCTCTCCAAAGGTGCCCTTGGGGGTCTATTTATAGTTTTCTGAAACTGTTCTGCGGATATCAAAATCCTGCCTTTTTGTTTTACTAAATGCATCCCAAATTGATTTGCGAACAGTGGGATCTCACTATTTGGAGTGACTAATTACAGGTCAAAATGGGGTTTCCTGGAAAATAGGCCACGCCATTCATAGGCGAGTTGTGGTCATTCTAAGCCCGCTCGCCTGGGAGGGGGGGTGGCGAGTGTCCGTTGTGGTTGGGACTCGCCACGTGCCTCGAAGTTCGGGTGGGTGCAGGCTCATTACCATCACTCTCCCCTTCGACTCACATGGGCCCAGTTTCCCCATTTGGTTGGTGTCCCGATGAGTCCACTCGACAAATATGGTGTTTTACACAATCTCTGCTCCTTGCGAGTTTTCCTCAATCTCGAAAAAACAATTCAACCCTAAGCATTTGTGGAGTGCCTTAGTTTTAGTGAGAATATTTTGGTGGGGCCCACTAAGGGCTATATATATCAAGTGAGGGAGAGGGAGAACCCTCCCATATTCCTTTTTCCTACTTTCCCTTTGCCTCTCGATATATTGCAAACATTGTGTCGTCTAAAGACGTTCTCGCTCGCCTCGCCACTATCCGGGATAGGAACAAGGTGGCTACCTCCGACCTTATGGCCATCACCACTGAGTATCGCTCGCTCATCCCTCAAGGTGAGTAGATAGCAAGACTGTCAAAAACGTCTCGCGTTGGTCCACCGGAGTGGCCATCTGATGATATTGGGCTGACCCACATTGGATCATACATGGATCATTGTGGTCTCACCTGGCATCGCCCCGACTGCAACACAAGCACCCAACCCCTCTCCATCAACATGAGGGTTGGTGTTCATAACCTCCCTTTGATGAGGTAATAGTTAAGCAGGTAGCACAAGGACTTCTTGGGAGGTCACCCATCCTAGTACCACTCTAGGCCGAGCACGCTTAACTATGAAGTTTGTCAACTTTTGCACCTCAATTGGTGATGAGAAGTTGAAAAACTCCATAGTTAGGCATTCTCGGACTGGAGTAGTACTGGTATGGGTGACCTCCTGTGAAGTCCACATGTTTCCCATGTACAACCCCGTATCCGGCAAGTGGTGTCAGCAAGAGTCGGGCCAGTCATTTTGGCGCAGTCCAAGTTCCCGGTGAGTCAGGAGGGGGCCAAGTACTTTTGGGGGCTACCCGACTCTCCTGGGAAGGGGGGAGTGTAGAAGGGGCGAGTGGAGCAGGTGAGCTCGCACTCCCCCTAGCATCTCTATAGGTAGCCGATGAGTGGGGCAGGCCGGGCCCGCACTCACCCTGACCCTCGAGGAGGTGGCGATTGCCAGCCTCATCAGGCACTCGCCACCCCAGGCGAGTGGAATTTTGTGGATCAACCTTCGTCGTCATCATCTCGGACCGTACCTCCTCCATGATGCGAGACCGCTCCACCTCAAAGTCGTGGGAAGCTCTGTGCTCGGCCACTGTGGACGTACGCACGACCTCGAACTCCTCCTACTCAGAAATCAGTCGAGCATTCACTTGCTTCAGCTGCTCGACTTCCCCCTCCTGCTGGCACATCGCGGCATCAAACACCTCAGTACGGAAGACCGCTTCCGCAAGAGTCACCTCAGTAGAATCCAACCTCCAACAAAGAGCCCCGATCTAGGAGTCGGCAACGCTCAGCTTGGACCGAAGAGACTCCTGTAACAGCCCAAAGTTCTGAAACAGGACAATTTGGGTGACACGGCCTGGGACACGGGCGTGTCCCAGGGCGTGTCAGGTGACACGGCCTGCGACACGGGCGTGTCGCAGGGCGTGTCGAGGTTGTGTCGACGATTGGGCTTTGTCTCGACGATTTTTGCTCTCGACGATTCGTCGAGAGGAGGCACACGGCCCAGGACACGGGCGTGTCCAAGGCCGTGTCGCATGATCGACGATTTTTGCTCGACGATCGTCGAGTATCGAGAAGTGAGCGTCGAGTGTTGAACACGGCCTGTGACACGGGCGTGTCACAGGGCGTGTCAAATCAGGCGACGAACTCAGCCCGCCGAAAGAATTCGACAGGGTGTGTCTTTGTGCTGTGTCTGGGCACACGGCCTGGGACACGGGCGTGTCACAGGCCGTGTGAAGTCTCGGGATGATTTGGGATCTTTTTTCCCCAGGTACACGGCCACAGACACGGGCGTGTCTGAAGGCGTGTTGGTGACACGGCCCCTAACACGGGCGTGTCCCGTGGGCGTGTCACTGGTTTGGATAAGTCGGTTGACCACCGCTTGAGGCACACGGCCTGGCACACGGCCGTGTTCGAGGCCGTGTCTGGTCAAAATTTGTGTTTTTGGCAGAATCGTGGCCGTCCATTCCTTCAGTCTGGATCCAAGGGCTGAAGCCTCTTCTCCTTTTTCCTTAAGGGCCGAAATCAGAGAAGTGTTGCTCACTTGAATTTGGCCTTCATCTTTCTTCAAGAGAGAGAAAGAGAGAGAGAGAAAGGAGGAGGAAGAGGAAAGGGGGCTGCTGCTGGTGGTGCTGCAGTTTACCGACGAGAGATCCGAAGCCAGCGTTGCGGAGGAAACGATCTTGCGAGTCTTGCAAGCTAGCTTGGAGGCCATGACACCGAACCGATCGTCAAGGGTAACGACTTTTCTTCCTAGCCATGTGAAGGCTTCCTTTTTGGCATATCTTGTGATTTCCCCCACCAAGAGGTGGCTGACTTTGGGAATCTTTGGGTGGATGCTTGAAATCCCCTTTATATTGCATATAGATCCGGAAATGGAGTACGGAATAGGCATGCTGTGTGAAGCCCATCTGGACAGGTTGGTCTGGATTGGTGATGTTGCATACGAACCGGAGAAGACTCTGTGATAAACGTGTAGTGTTAAGGAGTCTACGGGTTATACCTGCGAAAAGGAGTAGCAGGAAGTACTGGGGTGGTAGCCCAGGAAAATAGCCTTGTGATGGTTTTGGGTCCAACCTGTGAATGAGGCACAGGAAGTACTGGTGGGACCAGGAAAGGCCCTTTTTGTGATGCTTGATGTCATAGGGTGTCCACCTGTGGAGCGAGTCACAGGAAGTACTGGTGTGCCCAGGAAAGACCCCTGACATTTGTAATTTGCGGTGTCCACCTGTGACGGGAATTACAGGAAGTACTGGTGCGCCCAGGAAAGACCCGCTGTTGCTGTGAGGAAATGGGTATAGTGAATTACCCAGGCTTGAATGCCAGGAACAGGATTGGTGAGACCGACCCGCGCCTTTGATATAGCCATGAGTACGCTGCACGCGGAAAGGGCAAGGCGATTTGAGCAACGGGGGGGTGGAGGATTCGACCTGCGCTATGTCCGTCCGACGTGAGACCAAAAAGTGCGGTCTGTTGGAGCGCATAGCAAGAGTCTTCGGCCTGCACGCCATGACACAAAGGGGGGCTACGGGCCATCCCGGTGTCCGAGGACTAACTCCGGCTGCACGCCATGGAGTAAATGCTCAAGAGAGTTACCGTTGGGTGATAACCCTGATACGGTGGTGGGCAAGAGGTTGCCAGAACACCAAGAATGTGCCCTGAGTGCACGGACCGTTGGGCCGGGTGGCGAATGGTTGTGATGGCTTGTGTGCGTGAAAGCACCTTTTGATGATATAGCTTGCCATACTTGTGCTATGATATGCCTGCAGGGAAAAATACCGCTGCCCCGAGAGAAGGGGTAGGGTCGTTATAATTTGGTCAGCTGAACGCTGACCGTTGCTTTTATTTGCCACCGGTGGGTGGATTGTCCCTTGCACAGGTACTGGAGAGCCGAGCGGGACGCATAGAGGTTGATGCCCCTGCTGGTGTTGCTGCTGCTGTTAGCTGCTAGCCCTCGAAGGCTATTGTGTTCTTTTGCATGTTTTCTTTTATTGTGGCCGGCCTGCGCGCCAATCTGTTTTAGGCCACTGTTTGAAAGCCCTGTAAGGCCATAAGGCCAACACTTTTGACATGTTGTAAGACATTCCTATATGTATATAAAATGTGGAGTTTTACGTTTGTACATTCATGAGGAGTTCAAGTAGTTTAGGCTTCCGCTAGAATGCTTGTGATAGGTGCGATGCGCTACTCTGGTATCATCCTGTACCTTCACCGACTGTTTTGTGGTATATCCTGTGGGGCCCCGGCCGGACCTTCTAGAATATATCATATGAACGGATGGGGTTGTTACAACTCCACCGCGGAATGAGAAGAAGACAGTTGGGACTCTGCATTAACTAGTGAAGAAGTGATCTCCATTTCTTCCTTTGGGCCTCCGCCAGCGAATCCTCAGATGTGGCCAGCTTTGCCCGTAAAGAAAAAAATCGCCCTTCGTGATTATATAAGTATCGTTCTACGAGAGCGTAATATCGCAAGACTCATCAAGCTACAAGTACAAAAAGCATACTATTCTCATGCACAACGCAAGGAGAAAGAAGGAAGATATTGGCGGCAACCAACATACCTTTCGGAGAAGCGCCTGGTAAGGAGAACATTCCTGCTCCTTCCCCATCCCCATCTCCAACGACAGCTCAGGGACCGCTCCAGAGGCCGATACGATCGCAGGAATCTCTAGTGCATCCTCAGTCTCTGCGGGCGGCGGATCAGCAACCATATCATCAGGATAGTCGTCACCAACATCAATAATGGTCTTGATGGTAGCAGAGGACGAACTGCCTTCCCCTTATCGCTGTGAAAAGTCCAGGTTCCTCTTTTTCCTCGCTCTAGTGGCACGGCGCAGCTCCACTCCGCATCTGTTGAAAGGCCCAGGAGAACTAGCCGTTTCTTGGCAACAAAAGCTTTGATCTTATAAATAACAACCCCCAACACATGCGGATCCTCGAAGCCTAATAACGGATTAAAGTCACACTACTTCCCCGTAAGTTGGCGATATCGATCAGGAGGATTCTGCCATGTCTCGGGTAACTCCCACTGGTTCTTGACAAACCCATACAACGTCCCTCCATGGTGATAGTTGGTATTGAGCTCTAACGACAACCACCTCTTGTTGCTTCCGACTACGACCGGATCGTCTGGGTCGGGGTAGACCTCGCACAATTTACAAAAGAGGCGGACCAACATCGAGAGTCATACAGAACCGAAGTACGACGATCGGCTCCTCTGCGGGAGGGATCTGAAAACCCGCCTTTAAGCACCCTCCGTAATTACAAAGTGACCAGCAGGAGGGAGTTGAACGTGCTCCAACGGGTACAAGATTACAATCTTGACGTCCTCCAAAATCCCAAAGCGCTTACACCCACTGCCCATGCGGGCAGAGGTCAAGGTTGACGGAAAGCGCATTGATCTCTATAGAATATCACATTTCAACACCAGTAAAAGAATTGGTGTTTGCACCAAAGCAAGCGAAAGAAAAAGGATCAACGCGAATGGAGGACGACGCGACCACGAAGAACATCCCTGGACACGAGCGCATGCGAACCCGCGCGCATGACTGCACCCGCGCGGAAGTAGCCCCCCGCGCACGCGTGAGTAGCCCCATCCCCTTCGCGCGCGGGTAGCCCCGTGCATGCGCACGCTCTCACGCAGGCAGCCCCGCACGTGGGCCGCTCCATGCGCACAGCCGCACCCGTGCACAAACAGACCCGCGTGCGGCCGCACTTGCGCGCAGGCAGCCGCGTGCACCACTACATGGTTGTTCTCGTGCGCGGGTAGCCCCTGGCACGGATGAGCTCGCGCGTAGGCCACCCAGGCCGTGTGACCGTTCTCGCCCAAGCCAGTAGTCCCGCGCACGCGTCCGCACCCGCTCATGGGAAGCCCTGCACTCGCGCGCAGGATACCACGTGCTCGGGCGTCCTTCCACGTGTGCGGGCGTCCGCCACCTACGCGCTTGCCCCTCTTTCGACATCCTCCGCATCGGCGCCCTTCAACGCAGAACCACCATCAACGCCCTCTCCCGCTCGCTTTATTCCTCACTCTCAAAACAAGAAAAATACTAACCTTCTTCGAGTGAGACATGACAACGACAGAAGCTCAGCAAACTCCAAGATCTCTATAATGACGTGAGAAAAGAGTAGAATGATCCCTTTTAATTTATAAGTTCTAGAGGGAATGCTCATAAAGGAAGGCCAGCAAATCTGCAAGATATTTATTGCCAGATTTTCCTATCTCAAACGGGCAGCGAATAAGCATCAATATTTAATCAGTACCTCACAAAACATGTCAAATAATTTCCTAACGATTGGAGTGTGCCTGAAGAAGCAGGAAATTTCCACGCTCATCGCTTTGTTGATCATGACTCACAAAAATTTGGGGGAATTTGATGTGGTACCCCTAAAATTTACAAGACAAACCGGTAAAATGCTGAACAAATACGCATTGGCTCGACTGGATCAATTATGCGCACGACACATCAAAGTCGCAAGACCTAGGAGCACCCAAAGGAGGAGCCGAACCCGCACACGCACATTGCAGGGTCGCGCAGGCCGCCTGTGTGAGCGCGGCCAGCCCGCGTGACCGTACTCCCTACAGGCGCTTGCGCGAGCGCCGGCGGCCACCACCGTCGTCGACAACCCTCACTATCCCTGATCACCTCCTTTGTCGACGACCACCTCCGGTAGCCGTCGTCTCCTCCGGGAACCTTGCCCGGGTCGCTCAAATTGCTTGGGGGGAGGGGACACTCTCGTCATTTTAGCAAAAATGGTGATCCAGGTGATCAAAATAGAGCAACGCTATTCGCCAGCACAATTACCATCATGACCCTGCATAAAACTATAAATAGGCTCTCAGACATTCATTTGAAGACAAACAACTTCATAGGCAAGAGAGAGCTCTATAGTTTTTCGGCGAGATCGTGGACTTAGGCCGATTCTTCGCTCAAGAATCCTCTTCACTCTCCTCCTTACGCTCAGGCTCGAGCACTCCCCAAGTCACGTCAACCGCCTCCGCGAGAGCGCTCCCATCAAGGCTTCACATCAACGAGAGCACTCCCTCCAGAAGCTCATTGGACTTAGAGAATTTCTCGACCAGAACGCTTCTACCATGGTTTCGCGATCTCAGCAACACTCTAAGGCCAAAGCGCTTCCATCAAGGTCCGAGGACTTAGTCATTTTCCTCATTTCATGCACATGTAACGGAGTAGCGGTAAATCACCCTCTGAAATCAAACCAAACTCTATAAAACTCCAAGAAGATAGTGGATTTTGGTTCGACATAGTTCCAGCCACGTGGTTTTCCTTTCTGGGATTTCTACGTAAAAATGTCTCTTGTTATTTGCAGTGGTCCATTTTGACTGCTTGCGCGCCCGATCTGATTCTGAGCTAAGGCGGTCTGATTTCTCTGGATTGGGGAATGACCAGGCGACCCACAACAACAGTAAAATACTGAAACTTAGTTTAAGAAATCTTATGTCACTCCTTTTCTCGAATCTCACAATGTAAGAAGAGAATCTTCACTAAATACTAACGTTCTGTTCTTTCAAATCTTAAAACGACTTAAAAAGATAAAGAACTAAAATTTCATTAAAAATCATAAACCAATAAAGATATACAAACAAACATTCATAAGCTTTAAAAAAATCCATTATCGCAATATACATAGTACTCTCTTCATACAAAACTAAGAGAAAATCAGTTCATATTTAAGGAAAAATAACACGTAATTAAAAAGAACTTTCAAAATATGATGATTGAAATCAAACGCTGCAGGAATTCTTCGCCGGATTTTTGCTCACGCCTCTGTTCTTCTTCTTTCTCCTCTAGTCGTTCCTCCTCCAAATGAAGATGAAGAATCCCCCTATTTACACTTTTCTTATGTTGGTCGAACCCCCTAATTCAGCCCCTCAAAATTAGTTCAAGAGAGAGATCTTCAAATGATCTTTTTTTTTTATACAAATTGTCCTCTTTAATGGAAAATCTTTTGAATAAAATATGATTGCTTTCCTCGTAGTAATACAACTCCTTTAACATGGTATATATTTTGCTCCTTTATTTCATTTCAAAACCTAATTAAGACTCTCATCTTTCGAATTTTGCAAATGACGCCAAAATTTGAATTTAAACTTTGAATTTTGGATTCTAGTTTGTTGCATCAACTCAACAATAACTTTTCAGAATTTTGCATCGTTTGTCTCCACTTCGAATTCTTCAGTACTTCTACAATAAAAATATAGAAAAATGACATTATTATTTAATTTAGGCCAATTATAATTTTAATCTTATTTTATTTAATTTTAAACCCTTTTTTCTCAATTTTAACAAGCGCAATGTTCAAAAAAGTGGACTAAAATAACTTCTTTTTAAGAAGTTATCAGAGCATGGTCAAGCCTTGTGAAGGTCGAAAAGGACTATTATACCACCGGCTCAGTAAAAAAATGGTCGCATGGTGAGCTTGATCTCATGTATCATTGTCATAACTCTGAATGAGTGGGAGCCATCGTGCTATGAAATTGTCATTAAAGTAAAAGAGTAGGAAGATGACATGAATGATGAGATAACCACTCTCAGGAAGAACAAAACTTGTGATCTTGTGCCCAAGGTAGAAGACATAACTCCTATTACTTGCAAATGAGTATACAAGCTGAAGAAGAAAGTATACAACAGTATCAAGCGGTACAAGTCTTGCCTTGTTGCTCGAGGGTTATCACAACAGTACGGAGAGGAATATGAAAAGACATTTTGTCTTATGGACAAGATGACATCGGTAAGGACGATGATGCTTTGGCGGCATGCAAGACATGAAAGATTTGGCAACTCGACATGAAGAATACTTTTCTTTAAGGGAAGATTGGCAAGGATATCTTGATGATGCAACCACCATGGTATATAACCCCTAATTCGTCGAGATGAGAGATGCCTCAGGTCGACTCAGAAGGCCTCGCCCACCCGGAGCGAGTTGAGAAGGCCTCGTCCACCCGGGGCGAGTTGAGAAGGCCACGCCCACCCGGGGCGAGTTGAGAAGGCCTCGCCCACCCGGGGCGAGTTGAGAAGGCCTGGCCCACCCGGGGCGAGTTGAGAAGGCCTCGCCCACCCGGGGCGAGTTGAGAAGGCCTCGCCCACCCGGGGGCGAGTGGAGAGGCCTCGCCCACCCCGGGGCGAGTGGAGAGGCCTCGCCCACCCGGGGCGAGTGGAGAAGGACTCGCCCACCCGGGGCGAGTTGAGAAGGCCTCGCCCACCGGGGGCGAGTCGAGAAGGCCTCTCCCGCCCGGGGCGAGTTGAGAAGGCCTCGCCCACCGGGGCGAGTTGAGAAGGCCTCGCCCACCCGGGGCGAGTTGAGAAGGCCTTGCCCACTCGGGGCGAGTTGAGAAGGCTTCGCCCACCCGGGGCTAGTTGAGAAGGCCTCGTCCTCCTGGGGAGAGTTGAGAAGGCATGTATATATTATTTTGGTTGGGGCAGAAGTGCCTATTCGTACCCCCATCTCCCTTTGATTTGCTTATAAATAGTGTTGAAGCCAAAATTTGACTTCAACGAATGTTCACAAAATAGGGGCGTAGCCGACTCCTTACTTGGCCCAAGCTCCGACCTCCGACCGGTCGTGAAGGATTAGAAAACTGGCCCAAACGCCGCAGCAGGGAGGTCCCACCGCTTACCTGGAAGGTCACAGAGAGCTTCCCCTCCAAAGCCAAAAGCTGGGCTTGGAGTTCCTCAGAAGACCGTGCCAATGAATCCTCTCTAGAGTCTGAAAAAGGTCCCTTCTGAAGAACCCCTACGGGCTTATTTATAGATTTCAGAATCTGAACTGAAATAACAAAACTGCTCCGGCCTGAAATTACTGGGATACTACCCTTGGCTGGGTCTGCCAACAGCCAAACCCGCTGTTCTGAGGAGCTATATGCAGTCCACCAAGGGTAAAAGGGGAAAAATATCTGGGGTAGAAGAGTAAAAACCACCTGCTTTGATAGGAAAGGTTAAAAAACCTTCTTGCCCCCTGGCGAGAGGAAAGGCGCCTGCCGGCGAGAAGGACCCACCGCCCGTCTCGCCGGAGCCTCTCGCCCCTGGAGGTCCTCTTGCTTCTGGGGGCCCGCTCGCCTCTGGAGGGGCCCTCTCGCCCTTTAGAGAGCCCATCATCTCGCCGCAGGCGAGTGGGCCTTCTTGGTACCCTTTGCCTGTCTCGTCCTTTTTACTTCTTGAGGGCTCTTTGCGAGCCCGAGGTTGTACACAATCCCCGCTCTTTTTGAGATTACTCTAAGCTCAAAAAGAATGTTCAACCGAGGCTCGTTATTCGAGGTGCATTAAAAAACGTATTTATGAGGAATCTTCTGAGGCCCCCACCGGGGTCTATAAATATGTGACTCCTGCCCCGTGTCCTGATGCCCCGCTCTGCATATTCTTCTTCTTCCTGTCCTTGAGTTCCTGCGGAATGACTCACAGTCAAAGTTTTCGCGAGCGTCTCGCCCTGGTGCGAGAGCAGCATAAGGCCAACGTGGCTGCTTTCACCTCTTCTCTGGTTCGCCCTCTCGCCCCATCGTCTCGCTGAAAAAGGCGAAGGCTGGGGGTCCATCACCTGCCGCAGGAGATTTGTCTTGCGTTGCTTTGGAAACCATCCCTGCACCCCACGCGCCTTCCACGGGGAAAAGAGGTGGGTACTCGCTTTTATCACTGTTATCTCCGCGACCGGGTGTTCTTTTGCTTACTAACGCTTTTTTCAGAGGGCTCCCGCGGTTCCGCCATCCCCGAAGAGTCCGCGAGATGGTTCTTCTGTCCATGGCGAAGAGCTTGATTCGCTACCCTCATCTACTCCTCCAGCTACTCCCAGCGAGAGGGGGGACGACCCTTCCCCGGCTGCCGATACCTCTCGCCATCCTGGTAAGGGACCCTCCCTCGCCCTTTTGAATCCCCTTCGCTACTCTCACTCTCTCCTGCGAGTGCCTCTTCCAACCTGCCCCTGCACTCCTTGCGCAGATTCTCGAGCCAACTCCCCCATTGAGGAGCAGCCAAAGAAACTCTCCGTCTCGCCTCCTCTTGTGGACGGGATTGAAGATTTATCTGGGCGATCCCTCGGATCCAGTGGAGATGAAGCGGAAGACGGCTGAGCTCTTCCGGAAGCACGCGCGCCTCATTCACTCCTTGACTTTAGATAAACAGGCTGCGGAGAAGCGCATCGAGTCGCTGGAGGGCGAGTGCGCCCGTCTATCCTCTGGAGCCAATGCGAGCTGGATGCCGACGACGCCGACCCCGAGACCCTCATAAATGAGACCGATATGCAGCTCCGCCTCGCGCGACGTGGTCTTAAAGCCATCCGCTCCTTCCACTTGCCGAGTAGACCTCCTCGCGGGGGGAGCTCGCGACGGTCGCTGGGAATGGCGCCCATACTGAAGAATGCCCGTCTTGCTATTCATCTTTTTCTTTTGCTTCTTCTCGCAAGATTTGTAATAATGGTGGTCTCGTAGGGAGCTTGGTCTCCTACGGATGATGTCTGGACATATATTTATTATTTTTCTAAGGCTAGATTTTTTTTTTTTTTTCTTCTTTAATCTCCTTTTAGTTTATGCTAAAAATTTCTTTATAGTTTTTCATGATTGTGACGGGTCGCGCCGATCGAGGCTTTAGGAGAGAGAAAGTCATCGACTCTTCCTCTCCCCTCCTATTTTCCCGCCCTTTTAATCATTGGCTGATCCTCGGTTTATAAATATGCCTAGCTCGGGATTAGATGTCGCTCTTTCAGCTTCTTCAGTTACCCAAGTTCTTGGCTTTTGACCTCTTCGTCTCGCCGGACTCTTCTCGCCTATTTCTTCCTTCGTTTCGCCGAGGACCAATTCGCCAGAGGAGATGGGTAAGAAGAAGGTGGAGGAGGGTGAGGGGCGCAGCCGCTGCGGGAAGAGGTTTACCGACCATGACTTCCCGCTCGGCAGGCTCCCTCGGGAAGACCATGACAAGTTCGCCCGCGAGTATCTGGCAGAAGGGATCGAGTCGCGTCCCCCTAAGGTCGGCGAGTGCATCAACACGTACTACCCGGGGAACTCGCCTTCCCTGTCTCGCACTTCGAGGCGGGGTTGCGACTGCCCCTCTGGCCTGAGGTGAAGCAGGCCTTCAAGTACTTTGGTGTCGTCCCGGCACAGTTCAACCCCAACGCGATTTCGGTGTTGATCGCGTTCGCCTGCTACATGCGCCGGGAGCGCATTGAGTTCAGCTTGACGGCGTTCCGCAAGCTTTTCATTTACCACGCCAACGCTGATGGCGTCTCGTATTTCACTGGGCAAGGGCTCAAGGTATGCGAGACGCCTAACAAGAACCATCACTGGCTCACCCGATTCGCTTCATCCGAGGAGACCGGGCTGACTTTGGTGGCATTCCTCTCGCGCCGGTCTCTCCGCCAGAGAGCTTCTACGCCACCCCCCAAGTCAGTGGGCCAGAGAAGCTGTTATGCGAGTACCTAGTGGGCAAGAACTTCGAGGTCAATTTCTTGCGGCGAGGCCTCGACTCGCTTCTCCCAGTGCTCCCGGGCGAGGGTATTCTTCTGTTCCTCTCGCTTTGCTACTTGTCACCTCGCTTTTTCCTAATCCCCGCTTGCTTTTAGGTGAGCGAGTTGTTCCAGCATCCCCTCCTTACAAGAGCAACATTCACCCTGCCAAGGGTCTTGATCTCGCCAATGCGGCGGCAGAGGCGGCGAGAGAGTCCCTGGCGGTCACCCCGCCCAAGCGTCCGGAGATGTCACGGTCCCTTCTCGCTCCAGCCCTCCAAAAAAGAAGATGAAGAAAGCTGTCGCCATCTCCAAGGAAAAGGGGAAGGCTCCTCAAGGAAGCCCTATATCTTTGGGGGAAAACTCCACCGCCTCCCTCGCCTAATCATCAGGCCGTCTCGCCTATTCGCGAGACGGTGCCTTCTGCTCAACCTGCTGCCGCCTCCAACCTGCCCGCTGCGTCTCCCAACCCCGCGAGTTGTTCCTCCTGAGCCGGCGGCTGCCACCTCTTCTCGCGAGGGCGATTCTTCTGGCCGTCCCGCTCCCTCCTCTCACATGAATTACAACCTGGGTCCCGTGGTTCATGATGCCGGTCGGCGACCCGGTTCTGCTGTGGGGGCGGGATACCAACCGCGTGTCCATCTCCACTCTCCTTCCATCATGGAAGGAGCAAGAGATCCCTTCAGCCACGCCTTCGCCATCGGGTACGGCCTTTATGGTGGCCTAGACGCCTCTTCGCCTGAAAGCGAGTCCACCAAGGACCTTGTGCTGAAAACCTGCCACACCAGATGCGGGCCTTAGAATTCTCGCACCGCTCCTCTCGCCGCCTTATTTACATAAATTCAAAGTGGGAAGGCCAGCGAGGAAAGCTGGAGGCGGTGCGGGAGAAATCTACTGTCTAGCGAGAAGGTTGTCAGATGCCGGTCACTTCTCGCGAAGGCCCAAAGGCGGCGTGGTAGCCATAACTCTCTTT
>CM077161.1:166314654-166448521 GCA_039583875.1 Platanthera guangdongensis
ACGGAGTAATAGCGGCTCTTCAACCTTTCGTCCAGTGGAGGGGGGGCATTCGCCTCCAGGCGCAGGATCTGGTTCCCTCAACAGGATGCTCTTGTATCGCGCCTAGGCCAGCTCTGCGCGAAGCGCCGTGGCTTAAGCGGAATCCTGTATAGCGAGAAGTTAGCATGAAAGGGAAAGAATGAAGTTGAAATCTGCAGTGGAGAGAGCTAGCGCCGTGAAAGGTCTCGCTTACCTCTTCCGCCCGGCGCGAAGACAGCTGTTACTTGGTGTCTTCTAGCTCCTTCTTCATGGCAGCCGCCTCAGCCACCGCACCCTCCCTGGCCTTGAACATATCCTGGAAGTTGCGGTCGATGGTGATGCTCCGACGAGCACATATATGTGCAAGCTCCAACCCACGCATCAGAGCGCAGGTGGAGTCATAAGCCAGGAGTCTGGTGGTCATCCTGTCATAGACGCCGGCATTCCCCCGGCTGTAGAGGCCGTAGACCAGGGAGAAGGCCTCGCTGGTGACCTCATCTCGCTCCACCCAGCTGGGGAGAAGAGATGAGATTGAGACCCTGTTGGTATCAGGGTCCCACTGAAGGAGCGGTTTGTTTTCCGCGTCAAGACACTTTGTGCCAAGACCAAAATTGCGGTGACTCCGCGGCACCTCTCCAGGTGGGGACTGGCCGGAGGTCTCGGCGGCGGCTCCCTCGCCATCTGATCCACCAGGGGCTGGGGGGTTCTCGGCAGGGTCCGCATCGCCACCTCTGGTGGCCGCGATCTCGCTGACGACCTGCAGGATCTCTTCAAAAGAGCGGCCCGTAGCGAGAGGTTGAGAGGGCGGCACCACAACGGCTTTACCCTTCTCGGCGTCAGTTATCTTGGGCCTCTTGATCGGTGGGGGCAGAGGGGCGCTGGGCTTTCGCTTCCCGGTGCCAGTCAAAGGTAGCGAGGCCGGCTCGTCCCGGCAAGCTTGAGCTGCAGCCTTTGCGAGAGCCAGCGGGTCTCTCGCAGATTGGCTCCCGGCAGCGCGAGCCTCGTCAAAGGGTTGGTGCACGGGGATCTCGCGCTCTCCTGCGGAAGCGACAACACTCAGTTCTAACTTTAAAAAGGAAGGGAATAGCGAGACAAAGGCGAGACCTTACCTTCGCCGGAGGCATGGGGGGAGGAGTCAACGTCCCGCCGGAGGAAGAGGACATCAAAGTCCTTGGTTCCGAAGAAGAACTCAAGGAGGGCGCTCTCGCGCGAGCCCAAGAATGGCGGCTTATAAGCGGCGTCCTCATATTGAATGGGCGCGAGAGGCACGTTCCCGAAATCACCGGAAACAAAGATGAACCTCTCGCCCCAGTGCTGGTGCTTGTTGGCGAGACCGATGGTCTTGAGCAGCTGCCCTAAAAAGAAGACCACCCCTCCTTTGGCGCGGAAGGTGAACAACTTCCGGAAGATTGGAAGGCTGAACTCGATCCTCTCGGATCGCATGTAGCAGATGAAGGCCACCAGAATTGCGACCGAGTTTGGATTCAGTTGCGCGGAAACCACTCCGTAATACCGGAGGGCCTGGCGCATCTCGGGCCACAGTGGGAGGCGGAAGACCACTTCAAAGTGCTCAAGGGGGATGACGAGCTCCCCCTCCCCCGCGCTGTTTACCTTATCGTGGTTGTCGGGGTTCCGCATGGTGAAGCCGGCGGGAACGTAGGGAGTTTAGGTCAGGTTGAACTCGTCCATGGTAAGGGTGCAGGAGGGAAACAAGTTCTTCTGGAAGGCTTCCATGCAATTTGAACGCCCCTCGCTTCCGCCCAACATCATGTTGAAGTTGTAGGCGAGATCTTTAGGAGGGAGGCGAGAGCGAGAACTATGCGAGAACGGGAGGATAAGACGAAAGCAAGCGAGAGCTTTTGACAAACCGCAAAAGCGACAAGAGAAAAGAGGATTCGGATCGAAGGAATAAATATAGTAGGTGGACCCTCTATTTATAGGAAGCCATGATCATCATGACTGTTTCCAAAAAGTCGGCGGGGGTACAGTCGTCACGCCCTAAGTCGGCGACGCTTCGTTTTCCCCCCCAAGTTTGATAGTGACTGACAGATGATTAACATAAGCATTATGAGTTGACACACAACAGGTAAAATATGCGGAAGCAGAGTCACTCTCGCCGAGCGAGAGCTTTGTAAAGAATAATAATAATAACAAGCAACGTTATTATTCCCGCCAAGCGAGAGCTAAATAGAAAGTAACAACATTAATAGCAAAGTTATCAGTTAAGACATGAAATTAACGGGGTACATCGGAGAAGGGGAAGGTCGGGGGAAAGGAAGGGTGAGGTCTCGCCAGTCAGTAGGGTTCCCACCGCCATCGTCCTCGCTCCCGCTGTCTGGTCCTCGGTGACGCCTGCGGGTTGAAGTAGGACGACAAGACGGTGCATCCTAGGTTGATCCGGCGAGATAGGTCTCGGATCCGCGCGATGCACCTTTCGGGAGAAGACCCCGCGGTAGGCCCACCTGACCGATCCGTCTCGCCGATGAAGTAATCCCGCTGCAGAGCCTCCAACCTCTTCTTCACCGACTGGCGGAACTCTCTCTCCACGGAGTCGTGGGCCCGCTCCCGCTGGATAAGCTTCGACAGGACAGCGTCGACCTTCTTCCCCCCATCTTTTAGCGCTCCTGGCGCTGGTCAGGATCTCCTCCATCTCGTCAGATGAAGGGAAGGGGGAGCTCTCGCCGCCCTCCTATTCTCTGACTTCGTCTTCTTCATCCTCTCCATCAGCTCCCGACCGCGAGCCCAGATCCCCTGACAAAAGATTTCCACGGTTAGGGTGAAAGTTAAGCGAGACCGTTATGGACATACCGCATACCTGCAGTATGGCGAGAACCCCCGGTCGACGGCAGGCAAGAAGGCCCACCCCCCCCCCCAGTTCCAAAGAGTATGTGGATCGGCTTCCCTTTTCCCGGGGGGAAGATTGTGCGAGTGGTGATCCCGGCTTGGCCGGTAGTAGGGGGAGTTATCCACTCCCGCGGGATGGCTGGCATCCTGGGGAGCTGCGGAAGATTCGGCAGCCATTCCTCCCGCCGGTATGGAGGAATCATCACGAGGGCAGGCTGATCTGCAGCCCTTGCTTCGTTCTCCCGGGTAGCGAGACCCGGCTGGGCGGAAGCTGGCGCTGCGGGAAGACAATTCAGCGTTCTGAGATGTAAGTTAAGAGCGAGAATGGAAAAGTCACCTGCAGTTCTCGGGTCAGGCGGAGGAGCCACCTCCGAGACCCGTGGTTGGTCCTCAAGGGGGCGAGATGATTGCTCTAAGGGTTCCCGCGGGGACCTGGCGATGTCGGGAACCGTTTCCTGCGAGAAGTATCGTGTCAGCTACAAATCAACTAGTGGATTCAATGATTAGCGAATCAGACATACCTTCTGCGGAGAGGGATCATCCGCGCGGCTTGGGGTCGGGGTAGGCGGGCTCCTATTCTCATGGGGCAAATCTCGCTGGATCGCCTTCACCTTCTTCTTTTTCTTCTTGGGCTGAGAAGGCTCGGCAGCTGACGACTTTCTCGCCAACCAGGGGGCAACCAAGGCGCTATTAGCCTTGGCTCGCGTCTATGCCGCATCAATGCGGTCTTGGAGATCCTGCGAAAGCGGTTTGTCGGCACACTTGGAAGGCATCACGTGAGGAGGCGAGAACACAGACGAAGAATGACGATTCGAGGGCAGAATTATGGCCTTCTCTCAGCACATATATTTATAGCCACCGTACGGCCCACTGAAAGATTCCCTGATGTTAACACGTGCTCATCGAATATTTATGGGTTGGACGTGTCTTTTCAAGCGCAGGGCTATCTCAAAAAGAGCGGGGATTGTGTACAACCCAATATTCGTTGAGTTAGACCAGGAGGCACCAACAGTCATAATTAGGCTAGCCAGAGGAGTTCTCGCCCTAAAGAAGTTCTCGCCCAAGTAGGCTGGAACGCTTGCGCTAGAGCCAAGCTCCCTCGCCTACAAAGCTCCCCGCGCTCGACGATCGTCGAACCCAGATCGTCGGGCGCAGCCAAATCGTCGAACGGAAACCAACAAGCCAAGATTGTCGAACGCAGCAAACGTGGGAACGTTTGCGCTTGCGCCAAGCTCCAATCTCAAAGGAGCTCTCGTCTATAAGTAGGAGAGAACGCTTGCGCCGGGCTCTGGACAGAAGGCTCTCGGCTCAGAGCTCTCGCTGAGTGGGGCCCAGGGCCTTGGGTAAAATGACCTAATTGCCCTCAGGTGAAATTACCCCTATACCCTCAGGATAAACCGCGAGATTTGGCTATTAGCAGATCAACCAAGGGCATTTCAATAATCTCAGGTCAGCAAAATCTATAAATAGACCCATAAGGGCTCTTTGGAAAGCAGGCTTTTTATTATTATCCAAATTCCAGTGCTTTCTGAGGAGCTCCTAGCCCAGCTTTTGGCTTTGGAGGGGAAGCTCTCAGAGATCTTTCGGGTGTGAGGTGGGACCTTCCTGCTGAGGCTTTGGGTCAGTCCAGGGACCTTTGAATCTGGTCGAGGGTTGAGGCTTGAGAGAAGTAGGTGTCGGCTGCACCCCTATTTTGAACTCCCGTTAATGTCATTTTTGGCTTCAACAAGTAGTGTAACTATTCATCACTTTAATACCGGGTCGGACTAAATAGCCCTGTTTTTACCCGCGGTCCAGTTGGATTGATTGTTTTTTACTGCGACACTCTAATTGTTGCTCTTGTTGGCGGGCTAAGGAGAACACCTCCCGTAAAGATTTCGGTTGGACCATTCACATTCCAAATTGAATATCATCATGGAGACCGACAAGGCAAGGGCTAATAACATGTTCTTCCGGTAACGCCACCCGGTAAAGGAGCGGGTCGAACTCGTCTAGATAACTTTGCACTGATGTTCGTTGGCGTAAGTTCTTCAGCTCGCTCATAGGGTCGTTGAACAACACTGAGCCGAAGCGACTATGTAGTGCCTGACTGTACTCCTCCTAGTTTGACCACAGTCGTGTAAACCTCACCTTCATGTAAGTTTGGTTCCAATAGAGTGCCTTAACTTCCATGTGCACTGAATCCATCTTCACCTTCATATCCTTCAGCATCCCATCAATATAAAAAAACTGATCGCACTTGTAGATCCACTCCATTATCTCTTCCCCTGAAAATTTCGGAAAGTCCAGCCGTGGAAAATGTGTGACCACATGTGTGGTCGACGGTGCTGGAGCATGGCTTTCCAGTGGTTGTCTTCTTTGATTCTCGCTTGACATCTCTGCCTTCCAGTTGGCAAACATAGATCACATTTCTCCATTCATGGCATGCACAGATCAGGACAACTTCTTGTGGCTTTGCTTGAGCACCTCCATCTCACTCTTATGTTCCTTGGATCGTGTAGTATCCAAAGCCGGCATCCCGTAAACGCCACTTGTAGCTTTGATACCAATGATGTGCCATCTTCACTGAAGTCGGCATCCGACCACCGGTAACATATGACAACCAGAGAACAACACCTCCACAGAGTACACAAGGAAGAAGAAAAACAACAAAGATTTAAATGGACAGATAAAAAGGATCCTAAGGCCGCGCTTGAACGGATCCACGGACAGTGCAGGGGACTCTCCTATCACACCTGAATGAAACAATAAGAACATAATATCATTTTTATAAGGGGTGTGCAAAAAAAAACCGAAGAACCAAAAATCGAACCAGAACCAAATCGAACTGAATGGTTTGGGTCTGTTCCAAATAGCTTCGGTTAGGATCCGGTTCCAATAATATCAGAACCGGCAATTCGGTTCGGTTCCTGGTTTCAAGGGTCGGGTACCCAGAACCGACCCTAGAACCGAATATCATTGCTAAAAAAAATATTTTGAGACACCGATTATAATTGTATGACCAAATACGCAAAAAAAATTGAGAATATAGTCTTATGGCTAAAAAAATATTTATTGTACTTGTGTTGTTGTATGATTTCAATATGATATAAAGTCATGATTCAACGATTTTGAGATATTGAAACTTATATTACATTGAATCATGAGTTGGAAAAGCCATTTTTAAATTTTGATAGACATAGGTATAACCGAGAACCGAACCGAAGTAAATGGTTCGGATCCGGCTCTATACAATAGGACCGTGGGTCGGTTGTGGTTCCAAAAGTTTAGAACCAAACCTATATGGGTCGGTTCTTGGTTTTGGGTGTAACCGGACCGAACCGATCCCAGTTGCACCCCTAATTTTTACTTGCCTGACTTACTCCCCTTAGCAAACATTAAAACAAATGCCTTAGCATAGCAAAAGACCGCAATGCCCCAACCCGCAACAACAATTAACAAAACATGCATAAAAACTAAGCGTCAGAAATGGGTTTCAACATCCGAATGGAGGAGTTTGCAACTATTTTAAGAGAGAGTGTGAGTGAGTGAGAGAGAAAGATGTAACTAAACTAGAGAGAAAGGTGAAGTCCTCTCCAAAGGTGCCCTTGGGGGTCTATTTATAGTTTTCTGGAACTGTTCTGCGGATATCAAAATCCCACCTTTTTGTTTTACTAAATGCATCCCAAATTGATTTGCGAACAGTGGAATCTCACTGTTTGGAGTGACTAATTACAGGTCAAAATGGGGTTTCCTGAAAAATAGGCCACACCATTCATAGACGAGTTGTGGTCATTCTAAGCCCGCTCGCCTGCGTGGGGGGGGGGGGGGGGGAGTGTCCGTTGTGGTTGGGACTCGCCACGCGCCTCGAAGTTGGGGTGGGTGCAGGCTCATTACCCTCACTCTCCCCTTCGACTCACATGGGCCCAGTTTCCCCGTTTGCTTGGTGTCCTGATGAGTCCACTCGACAAATATGGTGTTTTATACAATCCCTGCTCCTTGCGAGTTTTCCTCAAGCTCGAAAAAACAATTCAACCCTAAGCATTTGTGGAGTGCCTTAATTTTAGTGAGAATATTTTGGTGGGGCCCACTAAGGGCTATATATATCAACTGAGGGAGAGGGAGAACCCTCCCATATTCCTTTTTCCTACTTTCCCTTTGCCTCTCGATATATTGCAAACATTGTGTCGTCTAAAGACGTTCTCGCTCGCCTCGCCACTCTCCGGGATAGGAACAAGGTGGCTACCTCCGGCCTTATGTCCATCACCACTGAGTATCGCTCGCTCATCCCTCCAGGCGAGTAGATAACAAGACTGTCAAAAAGGTCCGCGTTGGTCCACCGGAGTGGCCATCTGATGATACTGGGCCGACCCACATTGGATCATACATGGATCATTGTGGTCTCACCTGGCATCGCCCCGACTGCAACACAAGCACCCAACCCCTCTCCATCAACATGAGGGTTAGTGTTCATAACCTCCCTTTGATGAGGTAATAGTTAAGCAGGTAGCACAAGGACTTCTTGGGACGTCACCCATCCTAGTACCACTCTAGGCCGAGCACGCTTAACTATGAAGTTTGCCAACTTTTGCACCTCAATTGGTGATGATAAGTTGAAAAACTCCATAGTTAAGCGTTCTCGGACTGGAGTAGTGCTGGTATGGGTGACCTCCTGTGAAGTCCACATACTTCCCATGTACAACCCCGTATCCGACGAGTGGTGTCAGCAAGAGTCGCGCCAGTCATTTTGGCGCAGTCCAAGATCCCGGTGAGTCAGGAGGGGGCCAAGTACTTTTGGAGGCTACCCAACTCTCCTGGGAAGGGGGGAGTGTAAAAGGGGCGAGTGGAGCAGGTGAGCTCGCACTCCCCCTAGCATCTCTGTAGGTAGCCGATGAGTGGGGCAGGCCGGGCCCGCACTCACCCTGGCCCTCGAGGAGGTGGCGAGTGCCAGCCTCATCAGGCACTCGCCACCATAGGCGAGTGGAATTTTGTGGATCAACCTTCGTTGCCATCATCTCGGACCGTACCTCCTCCATGATGCGAGACCGCTCCACCTCAAAGTCGTGGGAATCTCTGTACTCGGCCACTGTGGACGTGCGCACGACCTCGACCTCCTCCTACTTAGAAATCAGTCGAGCATTCTCTTCCTTCAGTTGCTCGACCTCCCCCTCCTGCTGGCACATCGCGGCATCAAACACTTCAGTACGGAAGACCGCTTCCGCAAGAGTCACCTCAGTAGAATCCAACCTCCAACAAAGAGCCCTGATCTAGGAGTCGGCAACGCTCAGCTTGGACCGAAGAGACTCCACCGCGGACTGAGAAGAAGACAGTTGGGACTCTGCATTAACTAGTGAAGAAGTGATCTCCTTTTCTTCCTTTGGGCCTCTGCCAGTGAATCCTCAGATGTGGCCAGCTTTGCCCGTAAAGAAAAAAAATCGCCCTTCGTGATTATATAAGTATCGTTCCACGAGAGCGTAATATCGCAAGCCTCATCAAGCTACAAGTACAAAAAGCATACTATTCTCATGCACAACGCAAGGAGAAAGAAGGAAGATATTGGCGGCAACCAACATACCTTTCGGAGAAGCGCCTGGTAAGGAGAACATTTCTGCTCCTTCCCCCTCCCCATCTCCAACGACAGCTCAGGGACCGCTCCAGAGGCCGATACGATCGCAGGAATCTCTGGTGCATCATCAGTCTCTACAGGCGGCGGATCAGCAACCAGATCATCTGGATAGTCGTCAACAACATCAATAATGGCCTTGAGGGTAGTAGAGGACGAACCGCCTTCCCCTTATCGCTTTGAAAAGTCCAGGTTCCTCTTTTTGCCTCGCTCCAGTGGCACGGCGCAGCTCCACTCCGCATCTGTTGAAAGGCCCAGGAGAACTAGTCGTTTCTTGGCAACAAAAGCTTTGATCTTATAAATAACAACCCCCAACACATGCGGATCCTCGAAGCCTAATAACGGATTAAAGTCACACTACTTCCCCGTAAGTTGGCGATATCGATCAGGAGGATTCCGCCATGTCTCGGGTAACTCCCACTGGTTCTTAACGAACCCATACAACGTCCCTCCATGGCGATAGTTGGTATTGAGCTCTAACGACAACAACCTCTTGTTACTTCCGACTTTGACCTGATCGTCTGGGCCGGGGTAGACCTCGCACAATTTACGAAAGAGGCGGACCAACATCCGAGAGTCATACAGAACCGAAGTACGACGATCGGCTCCTCTGCAGGAGGGATCCGAAAACCCGCCTTTAAGCACCCCTCCGTAATTACAAAGTGACCCGCAGGAGGGAGTTGAACGTGCTCCAACGGGTACAAGATTACAATCTTGACGTCCTCCAAAATCCCAAAGCGCTTACTCCCACTGCCCATGCGGGCAGAGGTCAAGGTTGACGGAAAGCGCATTGATCTCTATAGAATATCACCTTTCAACACCAGTAAAAGAATTGGTGTTTGCACCAAAGCAAGCGAAAGAAAAAGGATCAACGCGAATGGAGGACAGCGCGACCACGAAGAACATCCCCTGGACACGAGCGCATGCGAACCCGCGCGCATGACTGCACCCGCGCGGAAGTAGCCCCCCGCGCACGCGTGAGTAGCCCCATCCCCTTCGCGTGCGGGTAGCCCCGTGCATGCGCACGCTCTCACGCAGGCAGCCCCGCACGTGGGCCGCTCCATGCGCACAGCCGCACCCGCGCACAAACATACCCGCGTGCAGCCGCACTTGCGCGCAGGCAGCCGCGTGCACCACTGCATGGTTATTCCCGTGCGCGGGTAGCCCCTGGCACGCATGAGCTCGCGCGCAGGCCACCCAGGCCGTGTGACCGTTCTCGCCCAAGCCAGTAGTCCCGCGCACGCGTCCGCACCCGCTCATTGGCAGCCCTGCACCCGCGCGCAGGACACCCCGTGCTCGGGCGTCCTTCCACTTGTGCGGGCGTTCGCCACCTACGCGCTTGCCACCTCTTTCGACATCCTCTGCATCGGCGCCCTTCAACGCAGAACCACCATCAACGCCCTCTCCCGCTCGCTTTATTCCTCACCCTCAAAACAAGAAAAATACTAACCTTCTTCGAGTGAGACATGACAACGACAGAAGCTCAGCAAACTCCAAGATCTCTACAATGATGTGAGAAAAGAGTAGAATGATCCCTTTTAATTTATAAGTTCTAGAGGGAATGCTCATAAAGGAAGGCCACCAAATCTGTAAGATATTTATTGTCAGATTTTCCTATCTCAAACGGGCAGCGAATAAGCGTCAATATTTAATCAGTACCTCACAAAACATGTCAAATAATTTCCTAACGATTGGAGTGTGCCTGAAGAAGCAGGAAATTTCCACGCTCATCGCTTTGTTGATCATGACTCACAAAAATTTGGGGGAATTTGATGTGGTACCCCCTAAAATTTACAAGAGAAACACGTAAAACGTTGAACAAATACACATTGGCTCGACTGGATCAATTATGCGCACGACACATCAAAGTCGCAAGACCTAGGAGCACCCAAAGGAGGAGCTGAACCCGCACACGCACACTGCAGGGTCGCGCAGGCCGCCTGTGTGTGTAACACCCCAGTTTTTTGCTTCAGGGTCAGTCTGCAGTTCTGGAAAATTTTTGGATTTCTGGAAGGAGGCACACGGCCTGCGACACGGGCGTGTCGCAGGGCGTGTCGAGGCCGTGTCGACACTCGGTCCAAGTGTCGACAATTTCGCTCGACAAAGTGTCGAGAGTGAGGCACACGGCCTGCGACACGGGCGTGTCGAGGCCGTGTCGACACTCGGCCCAAGTGTCGACACTTTGTGCTCGACAGAGTGTCGAGAGTGGGGCACACGGCCTGCGACATGGGCGTGTCGCAGGGCGTGTCGAGGCCGTGTCGACACTCGGCCCAAGTGTCGACACTTTCGCTCGACAATGTGTCGAGACTAGGGCACACGGCCTGTGACACGGCGTGTCACAGGGCGTGTCCCGCCTGGTCGACGATCTTCGCTCGACGTTTTTCCGTGGTGTCGACACAAAGCCTGTCGACGGGTGTCGAGACTTGGCACACGGCTTGGGACACGGGCGTGTTCCAGGCCGTGTCACCTCTCGGGTTGGTGTTGGGGCCGTGTCGTTGGAGACACACGGCAGGCCACACGGCCGTGTCGCTGGGGACACGGGCGTGTCGGATTGACCACGGGCGTGTCGAATGCCCGTGTCTGATTCCAGGCGCGTCGATTTGAGACGGCGAATGAGGCACACGGCCCTGGACACGGGCGTGTGCCAGGCCGTGTTCGGCCCAGGTCTTCTGTTTTCCAGGCGAATCGCAGCCATTCTTTTTCTGGTTTTGGGGATCTAACGGTTCAGGCCATCTCCTGGGGATTTAAGTCCGAAGTTAGGGTTGCAGATCCTCACTTTTTCCAAGTCCTCTCTTTCTAAGATCTTGAGAAAACCTAGAGCAAGGAGGAAGAAGAAGAACTCTTGGGTTGTAGGAAGGGTTTTGGAGCTCCGAATCGCGAGCCGAGTCCGGATCCGTGAAGCTTGGAGCGTTGCGAAGTTTTCCATCCGGCTAGTTTGTCATGGCAAGGAAGAGGAGTCGGAAGGTAATGACATCTCTCCTCTCGGTCTTTAGGATGCACGTTTTAGCATCATCTAGTTTTCTTTTCTCTAATTTTTGGGCACCAAACTCTCAAATGAGAGGGGTTTTGGCTTGCCAAGTTTCAAGAGGAACTTCCGGGTCGATTGAGTCCGTCCCCGGCATATCTTTGCATTAGAGATCCGCTTCGCTAGTGGATTAGGCATGGTGGGTGAAGCCGTAGTCGCGACCGTTAGTCCGACTCGGTGATGTTGCATACGAACTAGGGATTCATAGAGATTTCCGTTGCGGCAAGATGCCGTTTGTGTTGTGGTGGTGATTGTCCCGTTTGCTTGAAAAGAGTACATGTAGTCGAACCCGGACAAGGTTAGCTCCTCGTGGTGGTAGATGGTTTCCTTGACAAGGTTAGCTCTGTATGAGAATGGAGATGGTTTCCTTGGTGGACAAGGTTAGCTCCGCACGAGTTGGAGATGTTTTCCTTGGTGCGCGGGAACGCTGCGGTACAAAGAGGGATTGCGATGTGTTTAGTCTTGGTTGTGTTGTGACAAGGCGTGGCTATATCTCCGTGGTCGGCTGGCTATCCCGTGACATGTGCGTCATGTGTGGAGAGTGTCCCGGCGAGACTAGTCCCCTTCTGTGAGACCGACGAGAATGCCAAGCTTGGGGCAAGCCCGGGCAAAGAGGCCATGAGCGGGTGGGGTCCAGCAAGGCTTCTTAGAATCGATCAGTTTGTGGTTGTTGGAATCCTGACATGAGACGTCAGAGCTTGCAGGCAAGCCCGGGGCTAAGCCCACGAGCAGGTGGGGCCTTGGCAAGAATTCCATGTGGCGGCCTGTGCGCCGTGTGAGGGAGTTGTGTCTCCCTCAATGTTTGAGGCTTTATGCCAATTGGGGAAATGTGAGTACCCAACTGATGTGATGTTGTGCTAGATGCATACGGTGTAGGGTACCTTGGGTGAAGCCCGGGTGTTGCATTCATGTTGCATAGTAGGCCCTTTCTTTATATGCTCAACCAGTAGAGAACATGTTTGTTGATTGAGACATCCAAGCCTGTTTTAATGTTTTTCTATTTATAGAAATTTATATTGCATATGAAGTGCTGACTTGCAGGTTGGAGGGTTCCCCGGGGTCCGTTAGGGGCGGCCGGGAGGAGATGTGTTGTTACACAGTTTGAGGTCAGCCTTTGCTGACCCACGTTACTAATAATTTTTACAGGGCAAGGATCGCACGCAGGAGCTAGCACGCCGGCCAAAAAGGCCTAAGCCCATGAAGTGTTTTCTCTTTTGTAGCACTACTTTTTGATGATGTATGTTTGAGACTATTTTGTCCGGCTTGCATGCCGAGGTAGACTAGGAGTGCTGAGCACATTCATGTTTGATTGTACTGTTTACCCTTTTGGACAGTTGATGTAAGGCCTTAAGGCCATTTGTTTACTCTTTTGGGTTAGTGGATAACTTCTAGTTGTGCTTGGTTTTCCGCTGTGTTGTGCAAGTGTTTTGAGTTTGGGTAGCTATATCAACTTTTAATACTAAAGCTGTGGCGTTCGTATGTTGTGGGGCCCCGGCCGGACCCATATTATACGTCCATTACAGGGGAGGTGTTACAATTTGGTATCAGAGGGAGGTTTGATTCAAGGTCAGTGCGTAGAGAAGTTATCCACATAAGAGTAATGCGGGACCATGAGTGTCCTTATGTTTTAGTCTTGAGATTGGAGACTAATCCCTTATTTCTTGTCTTCCTGAAGAGTGCAAGCAACGAGGCGGGCACTTCAAGAGCAAGGGATGATCTCTCAGCGAGCAGTGCTACTGCTCCAGGTCTTTTGGGCACGGGTGTAGACCCGGCCGACTTCTGCCGCATGCTTGCAAAAGCGACGGTGGCAGCTCAAGCTGCAGCAGCAGCTCAGGTGGCAGCCCCTGCCACACCAGATACGGCAACGGCCGTGCCAGGAGCAGAAGCCAGGCGAGTGGAGCCTTTGGCGGAGAGGGTAGTTGTCGGACATGGAGACCGACACATGAAGTATTTCCTGAGTTTCCATCCCCCGTCTTTCAAGGGTGTTGGAACGCCAACGGATGCGGAGGACTGGTGGGTTCGCATTCAAGAACTGTTAAGGGCGGCAGAGACGCAGAGGAAAAGAAAATGAGTATGCGGCGTTCATGTTGGAAGGATACGCCAAGTTGTGGTGGGTGAGCCATAGCGGCCGCCAGTTTCGGGACGCACCCCGTCAGTGGAAGAGTTCGGGGACGCTTTTCTTAAGAGGTATATCCCAGTTTCAACTCGGTTGGCCCTGCAGAGGCAGTTTCTGCATCTAATGCAGCGAGACAAGACAGTGGATGAGTACGTGCAAGAGTTCACCCGTTTGGGTCGTTATGCGGGAACGACAATGGCGGATGATGTAGAGAGGGATAACCTCTTCTACCAAGGGTTGAGGGAAAATCTGAGACAACCCCTCATCTCCATGAAGAGGGCGGGATTTAATGAGCTAGTTGAAGCCGCCAGGAGTTTGGAGAATGATCTGGAGCGAACCCAGCGCCGTAAGGGTTTTACTCCCAAGAGCGGGGAAGGGAAGCCTTCCCAATCTCAAGGAAAATCTGATGGGAGTAGGTGGAGGAAGAAGCCTCACACTCCCAGATCTGGTGAGAGGAGCAATTGGACGCCTGGGGGTTCCCACTCTAGGGGACCACCGACGTGCTACAACTGCGGGAAGGTTGGGCACATAGCCCGTACTTGTCAGCAAGGGGGAGCGGGGCAAGAGTCAAAGCAGGAGCAGTCTGTGCGCTCGGGCCCCAGTGCTGCAGAAAAAGGGAAGATGGCGGAGTCGAGCGCTTCTCGGTTCCAACCAGTGCAACCAAGGGCTTACAACCTTGGACAACAAGAAGCGATCCGCCAAACTGATGTGGTGACAGGTATGAAGAGAATTTGAGTTTAAACTTTGTGCTTCATCCTTTTAGACTTTTGTGTAATGTCTATGTTGTAGGCTTCGTGTTAGTTTCCGGATACCCCGCTAGGGTATTGTTTGATACGGGAGCATCGCACTCCTTTCTTGCGGAGAGCTTCATCCGGAGATTAGGAGTTGAGTCTTTCTCGTCGGGAGCAGAGCTGAAAGTGCGCATGCCCAATGGGTCATCTATGACCACCGGGGCTAAAGGGCGCATTTGTTGGGAGCTTGACGGAGTTGTCTTCGCTCTGGAAGCGGCAGTGTTACCATTAGTGGAGTTCGATGTCATTTTGGGCATGGACTGGCTTGCAGAGCAGCGCGCCAGTATTGATTGCCTTTCTAAGGTGGTGACCTTAAGGAGTAAAGGGCAAGCAGAAGTCAAGTTTGAGGGCCTTGGTGGAGTGGCCTGTTCCCTGATATCGGCCATGCAGTTGGTTCGGGCGGTTAACTAGGGTGGTGTAGCGCTTGTAGCGTTACTGGAGGTTCGTCTCTCCCAACTGTCTATTGAGGAAGTGCCTGTGGTGGCAGAGTTCAAGGATGTGTTTCCGGATGAACTTCCTGGAGCGCCTCCTCGGCGGGAAATCGACTTCTCGATCGAGTTAGTGCCGAAGGCTAGACCGGTGTCACGTCCTCCATTTAGGATGGCACCAAAGGAGTTAGCGGAACTTAAGGTTCAGTTACAGGAACTGTTGGAGCAAGGGTATATTAGACCCAGTTCTTCACCGTGGAGCGCACCGATGTTGTTTGTTAAGAAGAAAGACGGTAGCATGCGCCTGTGCATAGACTACCGAGAGCTTAATAAGTTGACCGTCAAGAATAAGTATCCGATCCCGGATAGACGACCTGTTTGACCAATTGGTGGGGTCAGTGGTATATTCGAAGTTGGACTTGAAGTCAGGATACTATCAGCTACGAATTCGGGATGAGGACATACCCAAAACTGCCTTGGTACAAGGTATGGGGAACTTTGAGTTTACGGTGATGCCGTTCGGGCTGACGAACGCACCATCGGTGTTCATGGATCTGATGAATCAGGTATTCCGGGAATACTTGGATTCTTTTGTGGTTGTTTTCATTGATGACATTTTGGTGTATTCCAAATCGGAAGTGGAGCATGAGACCCACTTGAGAATAGTTTTGCAAGTGTTGAGGGAGAATGAGTTGTATGCAAATTTCCAAATGCGAGTTTGGTTGGAGAAGGTGGCATTTTTGGGTCACGTGATTAGTGGTGATGGGGTGACAGTGGATCCAGCGAAGGTGGAGGCCATCAGAGATTGGCCGGTGTTAAGGACCGTGGCGGAAGTCCGAAGTTTTCTTGGACTAGCCGGGTATTATAGGAGATTCGTGGAGAATTTCTCGAAGATAGCTCTACCCCTCACCTCTCTCACTCGCAAAGACCATAAATTTGTGTGGACCCAAGAGTGCGGTCAAGCATTTGAGGCCCTAAAGGAGAGGCTTATGATGGCTCCGATCTTGAGTTTACCGCAAGGGACCGATGGATTTCAAATTTTCAGTGACGCATCGGGATGCGGTTTGGGTTGCGTGTTAGTGCAGCATGGCAAGGTGATAGCTTTTGGGTCTAGACAGCTGAAACCTCATGAGAGGAATTACCCCGTCCATGACTTGGAGTTGGCGGCGGTAATCTTCGCGCTGAAAATTTGGCGGCATTATGTTTATGGCGCAAGAGTGGAGATCTTCACGGACCATAAAAGCCTGAAGTATCTCTTGGATCAAAAGGACTTGAATATGCGGCAACGCAGATGGGTTGAGTTTCTTGGAGACTACGAAGTGGCGATCCAGTATACGCGGGTAAAGCCAATGTGGTGGCGGATGCGCTGAGTAGAAAGTACTCGGGGCAAGGAAATTGGATCAAAGCTCATGATGAGCGGTTGGTTCGGGAATGGGAGTCCCTTGGATTGGAATGTGTTACGAGAGGCGAGTCTAGCGTGGCTCGGTTGAACTGGATTGAAGTGCAAAACGACTTGTCCGATCGTATTCGGGAAGCGACTCGATTAGATGTGGAGTTTCAACCTTTTGTGTTGGAGGCTCAAACGGGTGAGAGCAGCACCTGGGAGATGATCGGGGGAATCTTGAGAAAGGATGGACGGGTTTGTGTACCGCAGTTTGGCAATCTCCGTGAGGAGTTGATGTTTGAGGCCTACTTCTCAAAGTACTCCATTCACCCGGGCAGTACAAAGATGTACTTGGATATGAAGAAATCCTTTTGGTGGCCGGGGTTGAAGCGAGATGTAGCTTTGTATGTGAGTCATTGCCAAACATGTGCCTTGGTGAAGGCCGAATGTCAGAAACCGGGCGGGCTCCTGAAGCCCCTTCCAATTCCTGAATGGAAATTTGAGGACATCTCCATGGACTTCGTGTATGGGTTGCCTAGATCGCAGCATGGGAATGATGCTATTTGGGTGATCGTGGATCGCCTAACCAAGGTGGCTCACTTCATCCCAAATCGGAAAGAGGACAGCGTGGAGAAGCTGGTGGAGTTGTATGTTCGCAACATTGTGCGACTGCACGGAATTCCTAAGAGCATAGTCAGTGATCGAGATGGACGGTTTACGTCCAAGGACTGGAGGTTGGTACAAAAAAGCTTGGGCACGAAGCTAAGGTTTAGTACGGCGTTCCATCCTCAAACTGATGGGCAAACGGAGAGAACGAACCGTACTATGGAGGACATGTTGAGGATGTGCGTTCTTGATTTTGGCAAGAGGTGGGAGGATCACCTCTTCATGGTAGAATTTGCGTACAACAACAGTTTTTAAGCTAGTATAAAGATGGCGCCTTACGAAGCTTTGTATGGGAGGCGGTGTCGAACGCCAATGTCTTGGGCAGAGGCGGGAGACACCAAACTTTTGGGAAAGGATGCGGTAGTTGACGCTTGTGAGATGGTACGGACCATCCAAGAGCGTATGAAGGTGGCACAAGACAGGCAAGCGAAATATTTTAATGCTCGTCACCGGAAGTTAGAATTTGCAGTTGGTGATTGGGTTTATCTGAAGGTCAAGCCGTTCAAAGGCGTCTCGCGGATTCGCCGACTCAAGAAGTTGAGTCCGAGGTTTTTGGGGCTTTTGAAATTGTTGAGCGGGTAGGAGAAGCAGCCTATCGTCTGGCATTGTCCGCAGATTTGAGTGGATTACATGATGTTTTCCACGTCTCCGTGTTGAGGAAAGCCTTGGTGGAGGCTAGCGTGGTGATGGAGCCGGCATCGGTGCCGATTGATGAAGACTTGAGGACGCGAGTCCTTCCAATCGCTATAGAAGATTCGGAGACTCGGCAGTTGCGGAATAAAGAAGTCAAGCTCGTGAAAGTTTGTTGGGACAACTGCGGTCGTGAGGAGTTCTCGTGGGAGCGAGAACAGGCCATGCTAGAAGACTATCCAGAACTATTTTTGTCAGGTACAATTTAAGTTTTGTACCCTTTCGTTTTGAAAATTTCGGGACGAAATTCTGTTAAGTGGGGGAGAGTTGTAACACCCCAGTTTTTTGCTTCAGGGTCAGTCTGCAGTTCTGGAAAATTTTTAGATTTCTGGAAGGAGGCACACGGCCTGCAACACGGGCGTGTCGCATGGCGTGTCGAGGCCGTGTCGACACTCGGTCCAAGTGTCGACACTTTCGCTCGACAAAGTGTCGAGAGTGAGGCACACGGCCTGCGACACGGGCGTGTCGCAGGGCGTGTCGAGGCCGTGTCGACACTCGGCCCAAGTGTCGATACTTTGTGCTCGACAGAGTGTCGAGAGTGGGGCACAAGGCCTGCGACACGGGCGTGTCGCAGGGCGTGTCGAGGCCGTGTCGACACTCGGCCCAAGTGTCGACACTTTCGCTCGACAATGTGTCGAGACTAGGGCACACGGCCTGTGACACGGGCGTGTCACAGGGCGTGTCCCGCTGGTCGACGATCTTCGCTCGACGTTTTTCCGTGGTGTCGACACAAAGCCTGTCGACGGGTGTCGAGACTTGGCACACGGCTTGGGACACGGGCGTGTCCCAGGCCGTGTCACCTCTCGGGTTAGTGTTGGGGCCGTGTCATTGGAGACACACGGCAGGCCACACGGCCGTGTCGCTGGGGACACGGGCGTGTCGGATTGACCAGGCATGTCGAATGCCCGTGTCTGATTCCAGGCGCGTCGATTTGAGACGGCGAATGAGGCACACGGCCCTGGACACGGGCGTGTGCCAGGCCGTGTTCGGCCCAGGTCTTTCTGTTTTCCAGGCGAATCGCAGCCATTCTTTTTCTGGTTTTGGGGATCTAACGGTTCAGGCCATCTCCTGGGGATTTAAGTCCGAAGTTAGGGTTGCAGATCCTCACTTTTTCCAAGTCCTCTCTTTCTAAGATCTTGAGAAAACCTAGAGCAAGGAGGAAGAAGAAGAACTCTTGGGCTGTAGGAAGGGTTTCGGAGCTCCGAATCGCGAGCCGAGTCCGGATCCGTGAAGCTTGGAGCGTTGCGAAGTTTTCCATCCGGCTAGTTTGTCATGGCAAGGAAGAGGAGTCAGAAGGTAACGACATCTCTCCTCTCGGTCTTTAGGATGCACGTTTTAGCATCATCTAGTTTTCTTTTCTCTAATTTTTGGGCACCAAACTCTCAAATGAGAGGGGTTTTGGCTTGCCAAGTTTCAAGAGGAACTTCCGGGTCGATTGAGTCCGTCCCCGGCATATCTTTGCATTAGAGATCCGCTTCGCTAGTGGATTAGGCATGGTGGGTGAAGCCGTAGTCGCGACCGTTAGTCCGACTCGGTGATGTTGCATACGAACTAGGGATTCGTAGAGATTTCCGTTGCGGCAAGATGCCGTTTGTGTGTGTGGTGGTGATTGTCCCGTTTGCTTGAAAAGAGTACATGTAGTCGAACCCGGACAAGGTTAGCTCCTCGTGGTGGTAGATGGTTTCCTTGACAAGGTTAGCTCCGTATGAGAATGGAGATGGTTTCCTTGGTGGACAAGGTTAGCTCCGCACGAGTTGGAGATGTTTTCCTTGGTGCGCGGGAACGCTGCGGTACAAAGAGGGATTGCGATGTGTTTAGTCTTGGTTGTGTTGTGCCAAAGCGTGGCTATATCTCCGTGGTCGGCTGGCTATCCCGTGACATGTGCGTCATGTGTGGAGAGTGTCCCGGCGAGACTAGTCCCCTTCTGTGAGACCGACGAGAATGCCAAGCTTGGGGCAAGCCCGGGCAAAGAGGCCATGAGCGGGTGGGTCCAGCAAGGCTTCTTAGAATCGGTCAGTCTGTGGTTGTTGGAATCCTGACATGAGACGTCAGAGCTTGCAGGCAAGCCCGGGGCTAAGCCCACGAGCGGGTGGGGCCTTGGCCAGAATTCCATGTGGCGGCCTGTGTGCTGTGTGAGGGAGTTGTGTCTCCCTCAATGTTTGAGGCTTTATGCCAATTGGGGAAATGTGAGTACCCAACTGATGTGATGTTGTGCTAGATGCATACGGTGTAGGGTACCTTGGGTGAAGCCCGGGTGTTGCATTCATGTTGCATAGTAGGCCCTTTCTTTATATGCTCAACCAGTAGAGAACATGTTTGTTGATTGAGACATTCAAGCCTGTTTTAATGTTTTTCTATTTATAGAAATTATATTGCATATGAAGTGCTGACTTGCAGGTTGGAGGGTTCCCCGGGGTCCGTTAGGGGCGGCCGGGAGGAGATGTGTTGTTACACAGTTTGAGGTCAGCCTTTGCTGACCACGTTACTAATAATTTTTACAGGGCAAGGATCGCATGCAGGAGCTAGCACGCCGGCCAAAAAGGCCTAAGCCCATGAAGTGTTTTCTCTTTTGTAGCACTACTTTTGATGATGTATGTTTGAGACTATTTTGTCCGGCTTGCATGCCGAGGTAGACTAGGAGTGCTGAGCACATTCATGTTTGATTGTACTGTTTACCCTTTTGGACAGTTGATGTAAGGCCTTAAGGCCATTTGTTTACTCTTTTGGGTTAGTGGATAACTTCTAGTTGTGCTTGGTTTTCCGCTGTGTTGTGCAAGTGTTTTGAGTTTGGGTAGCTATATCAACTTTTAATACTAAAGCTGTGGCGTTCGTATGTTGTGGGGCCCGACCGGACCCATATTATACGTCCATTACAGGGGAGGTGTTACAATTTGGTATCAGAGGGAGGTTTGATTCAAGGTCAGTGCGTAGAGAAGTTATCCACATAATAGTAACGCGGGACCATGAGTGTCCTTATGTTTTAGTCTTGAGATTGGAGACTAATCCCTTATTTCTTGTCTTCCTGAAGAGTGCAAGCAACGAGGCGGGCACTTCAAGAGTAAGGGATGATCTCTCAGCGAGCAGTGCTACTGCTCCAGGTCTTTTGGGCACGGGTGTAGACCCGGCCGACTTCTGCCGCATGCTTGCAGAAGCGACGGTGGCAGCTCAAGCTGCAGCAGCAGCTCAGGTGGCAGCCCCTGCCACACCAGATACGGCAACGGCCGTGCCAGGAGCAGAAGCCAGGCGAGTGGAGCCTTTGGCGGAGAGGGTAGTTGTCGGACATGGAGACCGACCCGACCGACTTCTTATTGTACCATTACTACCTGCTTGTACCTATTACACTATTTATTATACTTTGTACCCTTGCTCTTTTCTCCACCAGGTGCCGAGGAGTCACCGGGGGAGCGGATGTGAAGCCACTTAGCCTTTTCGACTAACAGTTGCTACATCCTCCTTTTTAGGAGGTCTCCCCACAGGTAGAGCAGCCGCAGAGCTTACAGCAGGACGACCAGGCAAGGACGACTGGGCCTGAAGGGACGATACCATCACTACCGTCAGTTACTGATGTGAGTGTTGAGCGACTCTGATGTAGCCCTTTTGGGCAATTATTAGTTGTACTCTGATATTGTAGAAGCATGTTTTAGCTTCTCTATTTTGATGTACCTTGGACACATATATACTTGGTGTGGATTTGACTTCTCCTTTATTATATTTGGTTGGGTTGGAATATATATATTGATATTGGTTGTAGCCGGTAAAATAGGCATCTTGTGCTACAAGTTAGCCGTGTGCTAATGCTACCGCAAGGCGGCTGTTCTGGGCATAAGACCTCCTTCGTGCCGTGTTTTGGGATCCGGGAGGGGGGTCTTACAAATGGTATCAGTTTGTCATGATCCTCAACTAAAGAAGTAATTCAACAATGGTACCACCCCCGTTCGATTAGTCAGTTTGGGGACAAACTGACTTGGCGGAAGCAGTGGTGTGCCCATATGTAATTCACCCCCCCCCCCTATGAGGGGCGAGTTCACAGTCAGTCTCTCTTGTGTGGAGCTCAGTAATGACTTTAGGAGGGGAAGTTCTTATAGACTTCCGGGTGTGCGGCGGGACCTCCTCGCTGCAGCACACTGTCTTGTTTATAGGCAGTCCAAACCTATTCTTTTTAATCAAAACCTTCTTTTCGCCAAGTCTCCCGTGGGGCGACCATTATATCAATAAACTTTGGCCACCCCCAGGTCCAAACAACAAAGACTGAGTTTTTGGTTCCAACATTTTGGTACGGTGAGCGTGGATCATGATCGGAGAAAGAAGCTTTAGTGCGAGACCTCACGGTGTGCCATGATGAGAAAGATGCGAGTCGAGTTCAAACCTAGGTGAGTTCTAGCCGGGCTCTAGCGAGGCAAGCTCAAGACTAATTGAGCCCAAGCTGGGCGAGTTCCAGCAAAGGCAGGCTCAAGCTGGGTGAGTCCCAATAGAAGCGAACTTAACTGTACGCTAGTTCCAACAAAGACGAGCTTCGGTGCATGCGAGTTCCAACAGAGGTGAGCTCCAACTAAGGGGAGTTCCAATTCCAGTATTCTACCCGTGGCGCCCTACTCGCAGGTATTAACACACATGTGTCCTACTCACATATGGGCTACTCACATCGTATATGGTCCTGTCGAGCAAGATGCGAGATGACCCTAGGTAGGCGACCTCAACTGAAGATTCTAAAGCTCAGGCAAGATAAAATTGAGCCCAAATTATTGTTTACACTCATAAGGTCAGGGGTGAGGCTTCACCTGTGTTTTCCCCCTTTTTAGTGTTAACACTCTTCTTCATAGTATAAATTAACGCTCATGGGTGCTTGGTAAAACCCATGAGTGCGGCCATGTAATTTGTCAACATCATTGGCTTGGACATTTTGACCACAATGGCCGCCGTCACATAGGGGTCCACATGATAGTGTTTTGGCCAAGCATAAGTTTTGCAAGCCCGTGCTTGATAGGATTCACAGATATTCCACGAGCTTATACTCATGAGGTAATCGTCTCAACCGCATGGTCATATTTTATATCCCGCGAGCCCTACTCTCGCGAGGTCATCACTTCAGCAACATGGTATTCTCTTATATTCAGTGTGCTTATACACGTTTGGGTCATCACTGCACCAACTAAGGCCCTCAGCTCGGTGACAGTGACGTTCTATTTAGTTCCGCAAGGACATACTCGCAAGGTTTTTGCGACGACAACCACAGATCTCTTTTTAAATCCGCAAGTTCATACTCGTGAAGCCCTCCATTCAGCAATCATGGTGCACTTTTTAATCCCGCGAGTTCCTACTCAAGAGATCATGGCTTCAACCAATACATGTCATAAGTTTGTACTCTTGAGGTCCAGCTTAAGCAACTAAGATGATCTCTTTAATTCCACGAGTCCAAACTCGTGAGGTCGTCGCTTCAT
The DNA here is from genome assembly GCA_039583875.1 of Platanthera guangdongensis. Taxonomy (NCBI): domain Eukaryota; kingdom Viridiplantae; phylum Streptophyta; class Magnoliopsida; order Asparagales; family Orchidaceae; genus Platanthera; species Platanthera guangdongensis. Next base: position 166,337,657 of record CM077161.1, read on the forward strand.
TAATTTTGCTGTTCTCTTTGAACTCGCGAGTTCATACTTGTGAGGTATTTGCATCAACAACTATGGTATTCTTTTAAGTTCCGCGAGCTCATACTCTCGAGGTATCTTCTTCAAAAAATTTAAGTGTTTTTTGTTTATTTAAAAAATATGTTCTCATAAAAATAAATGCTTCTCCCTACGATATAAAATGTGTTCTTCCCGCCGTTTACAAATCCCCGTGCACACAGTAAAAATGCGTAACAAGCGCAGTATAACGTTCAGAAGTTTGCGAGCGGCCAAAGCGTCATCACGACTGGACAATGTTATGACTGGAATAATGTGGCACACTTAAATTATAAAGTGCGATTATGCCTATTTTTTGAAATCAAACTTGCCATTATGCCTGCACAAATCTATAATGCTTTATCAAACATAAATATCATATAAATCTAAGAGACTCATGCTTCCAGCAAATCAAATCCATCCATTGTCAAAGAGAAATTAAACACGGGCGATCTGGCTGATGACCTTCTTCAGTCACTTGGACGCGACCACGCCGTCGGTGCCGGCGAGAATGGCGTACTTATCCTTCCTGGTGAAGCTGGTGCACTCGAATCCCAGCGTCGCGGCAAGCACTCGCTGTATATAATTGGCGACCTCGATGGCGGAACGGCCGCCGGAGACGGTGAGATCCGGCGGCAGCTGGTTGAGGAATGTGATCTCGTAGGTGGGCCGGGGGTTCATGAAGCAGAAATACGGATCGAGCATCTTCCATCCCCGAGCGGAGGTGCCGTGGAACACACCCTGCTTCGTATTGATGGCGACGGGGACGATCCGGTCGGTGAGCTCGGCGAACAGCGCGCTGAATCGCAGCAGGAAGGGCTCGCGGCAGGTGGTGCCCTCGGGGCAGATGACGAGGTCGCCGTCGTCGAGAAGGCGGCGGATGCGGCGGGCGTCGGAGTCGCGGTCGCGGGTTAGGGCGACGGCTCGGATTGGGGAAATGAACTCGGAGAAGCGGCTGATGCTGTAGGTGACGCAGGAGATTTTGCGGCCGAGGGCGACGGCGGTGACGACGGGGTCGATGACGGAGCGGTGATTGCAGACGAAGAGGACGCCGGGCTGTCCGGGGGAGGGAGGAGGGGGAGGGGAGCCGCGGACGGTGAGGCGGATGCCCATGAGGCGGTAGGTGTGGCGGACGATGCGCTCCGGGAGAGGGATGTTGATGTAGACGCGGAGGAGGGAGAGGAGGAAGCCGACGGGAAGCCAGATGAAGATGAGGAGGGCGGTGAGGGGGGTGGGGCGCTGGGCGAGCCGGCCGTCGTGGAGAATCACCGGCCGTAGGAGTTTGTTACGGGGAACAGCGCTGCGCTTGTCAGAAGATTTCGGGACCAGGTACGATTCCTGCGCCAGTGCAACAAATATTCCTCATATTTCAGCTTTAATTTACAATGATTCCTCAAACTCAACGAATATAAGAGTTATTTTTTGGGGGCTGCTATCCGCACCGTAATTTTGAATATGCACACCGCAATTTCTTCTAATTTTTCGTGTCTTTTGTAATTATGTCTGTACATGCATTTTAAGGAAAAGTGTTCAACACTAAAGTTGTAAATCTCGACGAGATCTACAACTTTCGTGTTTAACATTTTTCTTAAAAATGCATGTACAAGAAGTATTTTGAAATACGGTCAGATTTCACGCCTTTTTGGAAATACGTCTTGTACATGTATTTTTAGGAAAAGTGTTTAACACAAATGTTGTAGATTTCGTAGAGATCTACAACTTTCGTATTGAACACTTTTCCTAAAAATGCATGTACAAGACGTATTTTATAAAGACATGAAAAATTAGGAGAAAGTGCAGTGGTGAGTAGTCAAAACTGCGGTGCGGATAGCAGCGCCCTATTTTTTAGGCGTTTGTTCACACTACGAGATTGGCTATCCGCATCCATTTTGAGTTATTTTTTAGAGTAATTAAAACTATTAACCACACTCTCTCGTTTTAACGCTGTAGCTTTTTAGTTTTCATCAGTTTCCCCTCCTCCCGTTGTCTTCTCGCACTTGTCGACGCCCAGGCTGTATCCGAGCGAAGAACGCCGCCAACAGAGGATCATGGAGCGAAGAACTCTTATGTCGCACGATTAGGGCACATCGTCGCTCAATCAGGGCACGTTGTAGCTTGATTAGAGTTTGTTTTCTCTCTGTGCTACTCGTCTCTCCTAATAGCATGCCCTTCCTATTCGTCATTTTCTATGAAACGTACTGTTCCCGTTCACCATTTTTAGAGACGAAGAGGAGAGGTTGGTTTTCTCTCGAGCCGTACTCGTTTCTCCCAATAACATGTCTTTCCTACTCACCATTTTCTATGAGTCACTGAAATGAAATCAGTATATCTTGTTGGAAGGATTCTCTCCGAATAACACTTAGGATTTTAAATTTTGTAGCTTCAAAATACCTCATTTGATTTGTTTCATCAATACTTCATTCACTAAAGGTAGCATTATATTGAAACCACCAAACAATTTCTACACATATCTGAAATGATCATGATAATCCTCGGCTACGTCCACGCGTGCAAAAGTACAATTTAAGCATCTTTTACAATGTTTACGGGAAGTAGAATGATTACAAAAAAAAATATTTTGGTACACTTGTAGGTATGCAATTATTTCTATATTTTGTAACTTATACTTCAACATTGTGTAGACAATAGATATTAACTTTGATTTCTTTTCATAAAAATTTCAGGTTACAAAGGAGATGAACGAATGATTACAAAGACGAGAAAAATTAGTGCTTTCAATTTTTGATTATCAATGACTATCTTGTACTCTAAAAATCACATATTTTAGTTACTTTGAGTTAATATTTTGGACTGTTTAAAGATTATAAGTCATAATTGATTGCTTTTTAAGTTGTTAATTTTTTTTTCATTTTTTTGTTTGCGAATATAATTTTTTAAAACATTATAGTGTTGATATCAATTAGCTGTGAATATCCAATATTATAGTGCGGATATCAATTGCTTTTTTTATATATGAATTTCCATTATTACTTTTAATATATAATTTTTGAAGAACTATAAATAATCTGTTTCTCTCTCATAAATGTTAACCGAAAAGATTGGTGCAACAAATTAAACATCGGAACATTAATGGAAACTAAATCGCACCTCTCTAGAATGCATGTTGCTTTTCAATCAATGCATTCGCCCGGGTTCCCCGCAACTAGATTTGTGTGATAAAATTGTATTTTTACCCTTTTAGGCTTTGTTTGGCAGGGTGATGACGGTCATGAATAGGACTGGGATCCTTTCCAGTTGGAGCGAACTGGAGGGGATCTAGTTCGCGGCCGGGATCTTTTTCCCATGCATCTGGCGGTCGAAAATAGGGAATAGCAAGCGAGTGGACCCCGCAAAGTGGACCCCGCAAAGTGGGCCCCGCGAGTGGACAAGCGAGTGGGTTCCGCCATCAGATGCGGGAGGAAAAGATCCTCACCGCGAACTGGATTCCCTCCAGTTCACTCCAACTGGAGAGGATCCGGTTCCCATGAATAGATAGTTAAATTGTCATCGGTTAATGCCCACATAAGAAACTTCATTCACTTTTATGTTCAAACAGATCATGTTTGTTGGATGATCCTTAACAAATAACAAATGATGTTTTAACCCATGCGTTTAGGACCGCCGCCATCGTGCCAAACGGAGCCTTTACGATCGCAATTAAGATCCGGCTCATGCGGTTGTAACTGCTTGACTGGTGAAAATAAATTCCCTCAAACGGAGCCTTAGTAGTTTCTACTCTACTAATTAACAAGTTATGATAAATATTTGACATTTATTTAAAAAGCTCAACTACTTTAAATGGTTGAACCCTATAACATATACAATAATTATATAAAAAAATTATGTTTGATGGGATTTTTCTGAATTTTCGAAGTCAAATCTGAAAGATTTTCGTCTAGGACACCGGGGCAAGCAAATTCGATCGGACGTGTCGCGCATAAAAAATCGAGCTCACCCAAAAAGCCTGAAGAACCTACAAGAAGAGTGCAGAACCGCACACACGTATCCCCGCCAGAGCATCAGGACAACACGCTAACAAAGCACGGTCGCGTGCGCGCAGCGAAACAAGAGCGTGCACGCGCAACGCACTCCCGTGCGCGCCTGCCAGCGGCCACCTCCTCCGCCGCCGGCGACCCCACCATCTCTGGCCGCCTCCTTCTCCACCGGCCGCCGCCGTCGCCTCCGGGAACCCTGCCCGGGTCGCCCGAACTACCCGACGGGGAAGGGGGGCACTCTCATCATTTTGGCAAAAAAGGGTGATTCGGGTGATCAAAATGAAGCAACGTCATTCGCCAACACAAATCACTCCCTGGCGCAATTACCACTATGACACTCCAAAAAACTATAAATAGGCTCTCAGGCCTTCATTTGAGGACAATCAACTTTGGAGGCAAGAGAATGCTCTGAGGTTTTCCAGCGAGATCGGGGACTCAGACCGATTCTCCGCTCATGAATTCACTCTGCCCTTCTCCTTGCACTAAGGTTTCCTCACGCCTCAAGTGACATCTACCATCTCCGTGAGAGTGCTTCCATCTAGGCTCCGCATCAACGAGAGCACTCACTCCAGAAGCTCCGGGGACTTAGAAAATTTTCCACCAAGGTTTCGTGAGTTCAACATCATCCCAAGGCCGGAGCGCTTTCATCGAGACTCCGAGAACTTAGCAATTTCTTCTTCGCCGTGTTTCATTCTCTACGCTTGTAACGGATTAACGGTCTGTCGCCCTCCGAGACCAAACTCCAACCTTTGTAAACATATAAGATCTAGTGGATTTTGGCTCGACATAGATTCAACCACGTGGTTTTTCACCTTTTTTTGGGTTTTCCACGTAAAAAATGTCTCGTGTCATTTGCTGCATTTTTTTGACTGTTTGCGTGCCCGATCCGACTCCAAGCTAAGGCGGTCCAATTTCTCCGGACCGGGGAAAAACCGGGCGACCCACAACAGTTTGGCGTCGTCTGTAGGAAGGTGTTCTCAAAAGCTCTGACAAGTTTCAGCACCCCCAACTAGCAGCAATGACAAAGGGAAGCACACAAACTGCCAGTAACGTGGCACTAGAGGAGCACACCAATCCATCCCCCGCCAACTTGCTCGCGGGAAACACCCCGCTTTAGGGAGAAACCACCGTCACCGCATCCCAAGCGTCAGGGGAAGAATGCAAGCGCCTGATAAGGGAGCGCCACACAAGAACGCTTGCCTTGTTGGGAATCTTAAGGGATCATCACGCTCCCAACGCGGATATCGCTCCTGAAGGCCAACCACTATAGATCCCAAATCAGATGACGCCTGAAGGCACTTCCCGCACAAAGGATCCCATCATCGATAAGTTGTCTGGCATCAATAGCATCAAAGGATCCAAAGTCAGAGACGCGTGATCAAAGAGGAATCTAGGGGGCACCAGAATGCAAACATGTAATACCCTATCCACCTCATCTCCTTGCTAGCTCCATCGATCCTAGCATATCTCGTTCCGCCCGGTATCAAGTTCCGCGGCTTCAAGATGTTTGACGGGACGAGCGATCCTTTGGAGCACATCAGGTACTTTGTAACCTTTATGCACATGTACAATGCCCCAGACCCGCTCCTATGCCTAGTATTCCCAACAACTCTGAAAGGAAGGGCTCACACCTGGTTTGGCTCCCTAAAGGAGGGAGAAATCAAGAACTTTGCAGAGCTAACTCAACTTTTCACGAAGCAGTTTATCGGCAACTAGCGAATCGTTCGAGACCCCTCACACCTAGCGGGCATCCGTCAGATCGAGGGAGAATCACTCAAGGATTTCTTTTGCCGCTTAACTGTAGAAGCATGATACATTTTGGGGGTTAACCCCGAGCTCTTGTGCAGAGCTTTCCTCGAAGGACTCAGACTAGGAAAATTCTACTCCATAATGATGAGCGAAACACAGCCTAGCTGCGGCGACCACATCTATCGAGTCAAGACTCAAATCACAGCAGACAAAGCAATCAAGTCACATCGGCTACAGTTCGAATGAAGATTGAAAAGGAAGAGGGATTAGGAGTCGTTGTCGAGTCCCGGGGGAGGCAACCAGCATCGCACTGACTCGCGCCGAATCGGGGGGCACTGCCGCAATCAAACCTTAGCTTTTGCAGGCAGAAGTATTGCTCGCCATTCGTGATCATCCTTCTCTTCAAAGGCCAAGAGCACTCGCACCAAGCATTGGATACCAATCCAAGTACAGCGACCACCACCAAGGGAGCGGACATAACACAGAGTGTTGCACACGACTGAAGACAAAAATCAAAAGGTTTATTCGTTTGGGACTTCTTGGGAAATTCCTACAATACAAGATCCACGAATCAACCAATCTGGAGTAAGCCCGTGTATGGGCAATCCCCAGGGCGATTGTCCTAAGGGAGAACTTATTCTCAGCTTGTAAAATGTCCAAGGCATCTGGCGTTTGCACTTGTATCTCATTTTTTCCAGCATCAATGTAATAAGACTTGAGTTTCTCATCGTGCACCTCTTCCAAACAGAGTATTTGAATATCTCAAATAGAGAGTTCAACCTCTTCCAAACAGAGTGTTCAGATATCCTAAATGGAGATTCTGATCTCTTCCATGCAGAGTGTTCATATATCATAGATGAAGATTCTGACCTCTCCCAAACAGAGTGTTCGGATATCCCAAATGAAGATTTCGGCCTTTTTCAAACATAGTGTTCAGATATCCCAAATAAAGAGTTCCGCCTCTTCCAAATAGTGTTCGGATATCCCAAATAAAGAGTCTGACCACTTCCAAACAGAGTGTTCAGATATCCCAAATGGAGATTCCAGCCACTTCCAAGCAGAGTGTTCGGATATCCTAAGTTTAGATTCCGGACGCTCCCAAATAGTGTTTGAGTATCCTTAGTGGGATAACGAACTTTCCAATAGAATGTTCAAATATCTCAGCAGGATACTATGACCAAGCAGACGAATCTCTCCAAAGTGTGATTGGCGAAAGCCTTTCTGCACCTCCCAGGCGAGATCGTCGAAAATATTTCTACACCTCCCAGGCGAGATCAGCAAAAGCCTTTCTGCACCTCAAGAGAGATTGACGAAAGCCCTCCTGCACCTTAGACGAGACAAACAAAGGTCTGTGTATACCTCCCAGACGAGATGGACAAAGGTTCATCTGCACCTTCACTTGGACGAACCCTGGTTCTCATGAGGCGCGAACAAACGAAGATTCTTTGCCACCTCCACCAGGACTGACCCCAGTCCCCTTGAGTCGCGAATGAACAAAGGTTCTCTGCCACCTCCACTTGGACAAATCCCGATTCTCCTGAGGTGCAAACAAATAAAGATTCTTCGCCACCTCAACCCGAACAGACCCCAGCTTTCCAGAGGCACGTACGAACAAAGATTTTTTGCCACCTCCACTTGGACGAGCACCGGTTCTCTAGAAGCGCAAACGAACAAAGATTTTTTCCATCTCCACCCAGACAGACCTCGGTCCTTCTGAGACATAAACAAGCAAAGGTTCTTTGCCACCTCCGCTTGGACAAACCATGATTCTCATTAGGCGCAAACGAACATATTTTTTTTGCCACCACCACTAGGGCGAGCACCAGTCCTCTAAAAAAGCACGATCGAACAAATGTTCTTGGCCACGTACTCTCGGATGAACCCAGGTTCTCCCAAAACGCGATCGAACAAAGGTTCTTCACCACCTCCACTCGGACGAACCCCGGTTCTCTTAAGGCGCGAACAAATAAAGGTCTTTTGCCCCCTCCACTCGGACAAATCTCGATTCTCCTAAAGAACGTACAAAAGTTCTCTACCATCTCCGCTCAAGGCACAAGCAAACAATGGCTCGTCGCCCCCAAATCCTGAGCAACTTATGGCTCTCCCAATATAGCGAGTAAGCAAACATCCACCACCACTCGGACGGACCCCTATCCTCCTGGGACGTGAAAGAATAAAGGATCTTCGCCACGTCCACTTGGACGGACTCCAGTCCTCCCAAAATGCAAGCAGGCGAATATATCCCACTAGCAACCTGTTCAAGATGTCAGCATTCAAGCTAAGCGCCACTGCCAAAAGTGTACGCACACCAAGACACAAACAGAACACAGAAGATTCGAAAAAGTGGTTTCCATTCAAACAAAAGCTTCCCCACGGGCTACATCATCATGTGACGGTGCAGAGACGTACCCACACGATAAAACAAAAGCAGAGCAAACCGGCAAAAAGGGCACTATAGGATCGTCCCTCAACATCGATGTTAGCATCATCATTTGAGGAATCCTCCATGCCCAGATCACCGTGCTCCGGTAATCTCCGAGCAGCTCGAAATCCCTTTCCAAAGCCCAAGCGGTATGCGACATCGTACTCAAGCAGATCAATCCCAATCACCGTCGTCTTAAAGTGGACCTCCTCTGTGATACGAGATCGCTCCATCTCAAAGTCGTGAGACTGATTGTACTCGGTCACCGCAGGCGCTCACGTAACCTCGACGTCCCTCAGCTCCGCGGTCAGTCGAGCCTTCTATTTCTTCAACTGCCCACCTCCATTCGGACGGACTCGGGTCCTCGTAAAGAGCGATCAAACAAAGGTTCTTCACCACTACCGCACTGACGGACTCTGGACCTCCTCAAGAAAAAGCGAACAAAGTCTCTCCGCTGAATCCCAGGCCCTCTCAAAGTGCGTACGAACTAAGGTCAGTCGTCGCATCCCGAAACAAAAGGACCTCTGAGTTCCAATGCAAGCGGGGCAAGCGTGCTCCCTCATCACACCTAAGCAGCGAGCTCCCGCCACTAACACCCAAAGACGACCTCCAGCAATCGCGCACGTCGAACAAGGAACACAAAAGCACCACATGCTCCTAGGCCGTCGTAGCACATGTATTAGTGCCAAGTCGCCACGCAAGGCCGACTCCCTAAGGAAGTCACAAGCTCAACACGCCACGCAAAAAACTCGTGCAACCGAGCAAAGGAGGTGATAAAGGCGATACATAGGCCAACATCGCCAAGTGTGCATACGACACAAATGCAATTAAGTGCTCCCCCGCCATCAGCACCATTTGTCAAGACAACGCCTGCTCCGGAGATGGAACACCCCCGCATCCTTCGCACAACATGAAGCCCCTCGCCAAGTATGGGACAAAGCTTAACGATGCGTGCGTCTAGCCACGACGGGCTTACCTTTGTAGCCATCATCGCAGGACCCGCTCAGCTATCCGGTACCGCTCTGCTCCCAAGGCCCCAGGACTCCATGTGTTCAACAAATGCGAAAGCTCGCATCGTTGCAACATCACGAGGTACAAACGTCATCGACGGCCTCCGCCTCCAAAAGCACCGTCACAACTTCTGGTAGGAATGGACACTGAGTAACTCTAAGTTACAACATGAAAACGGACACCATGTCCTTCAACGTCTTCCTGTGGTAGTAAGCCCGCTGGTCCTTCCGCAACACTGAAATAAGGGGGCAGAACATCGCTCCATGTCACAAGAATTCGCCGTTAGCGCAAACTTTCTGTGACAACCGCACAAGCTAGTACGCATCATTGTGCTCGAGAAAAAAGTATGCAAAACAACACGCTCTCACACCAACGCAACACGAAAAGCACAAAGTGGGAGAATATTTCCACATGGCTTTGCAGGCGTCGCTTAGCCAGCAAGGGCAAAACATAAGTAGTCAACAGCGGGCACCGCCGCCCAGGCGAGCTGCGTGTGACAAGCCGTGCTCACTCGAAAAGTCCTGAAAGCACCCTTAGAGGGAGTCAAGCCCGACCAACATACGATGAAGGGCCCCGCGCAGGCTGCGCACGCGCAACATGTGTGCTCCCGCGCCCGCGCACCCCACGACCTGTCGCCGCTGATGGCCCCGTAGCCACACAGTCATGCAGGGTCGCGGTCTGCACGTGGCCATGTAGGTCATGCACTACGTGTGGCCAAGCCAGTCCAGCATTACATGTGGGCGTGTAGGGCCACGCAGTGCGCAGTCGTGCAGGGCAGCACGCCGCATGTCCATGCTTGATCATGCGTCGCACACCCATGCTTGACCGTGCATGGCCGCGCAATCCCTCGACCATGCATGGCCGCACACTGCGCTCGAGCATGCAGGGTTGCACACTGCGCGTGGCCATGCAGGGTTGCAAACTGCGCGCGACCATACAAGGTCGCGCCATGTGCGCGGCAGCCTGGCGCGCCCAGCATGCGCGCGCCATGCGCGCCTGCGTGCCGACGGCCTCTGTCGCTGGAGGCCTCCGCCATCGCCTGCCGTCCCCTTTGTCATCAGCCACCTCCGGCCGCCACCGCCGCCTCCGGGCACCCTACCCGGGCCGGCCGAAGTGCCTGGGGGAAGGGGCGCATTTCCGTCATTTAGTTAATCTTGGTGATCCGCGTGATTAAAACGAAGCGACGTCATCCGCTAGCACAAATCACTCCCGGGTCCAATTATCGACGCACCATCCAAAATACTATAAATAGGGCTTATACCTTCATTTCATGTCAAATAACTCTAGAGGCAAGAAAGTGAGCTTTGAGGTTTTCCGGTGAGATCGTGGACTTAGGCCGATTCTCCATTCAGGAATTCGCTCTGCTTTTCTCCTTGTGCTACCTACAGTTCACTCACGCCTCAAGTGACGCCAACCATCTCCGCGAGAGAGCTCCCATCTAAGCTCTGCGTCAATGGGAGCACAACTGTCAGAAGTCCTGTGGACTTAAGAATATTTTCCAGCCGGAACGCTCCCAACATGGTTTCACGAGCTCAATGTCCTCTCATGGCCGGAGCGCTTCCAGGAGTCTCCAATGACTTAGTTATTTTTTCTCATTTACCGTACTTGTAACGGAGTAGCGGTCTGTCGCCCTCCGAGATCAAATCAATCATTATAACACTCCAAGTAACTAGTGGATTTAGGCTCGGCACAGTAACAACCAAGTGATTTTTCATCATTTCTGGGTTTTCCATGTCAAAAACGTCTTTTGTCCATTGATGCAGCTTTCTTTAACAGATTGTGCATTCGGCTTAACTCCGAGTTAAGACAGTCTAATTCTCCGGACCGAGGAAAAAACCGGATGACCCGCAACAATTGTATTTATTTTAAGCTGCATGATATAATTGATAGGGGCGGTGCCACGAACCTATCACACTCGAGTTACTGTCGTGATTAGTCGTTGGGGCGGAGCTCCGTGTCTATCACTCGTGTGCATATAAATAAAAATATAAATATATATATATACAGGTGACAGGCACGGGCCTTCAGCCCTGGGGCATTCGGCGAGGGTGCGATAATCGGCAGAGTGCGACATTTGGCTGGGTGCGACATTCGCCGGGATGCGACATTCGCCGGGATGCGACATTTGCCGGTAGTGCGACATTTGTCGTGGGGACGACATTTGTCGTGGGCGGCGACATTTGCCGTGGGAGGCGACATTTCCCGTGGGCGACGAGATTTGTCGTGGATAGTACCCGCTCATATGGCCTCGCGCGACAGTACCCGACCGGTGATGGCGTGCTTCGCCCGCTCCCGACGGGCTTTGACCGCTCCCGGCGGGCTTTGCCCGTCCACAGCTGGCTCCGCCCGACCCGCAACATATACATATGAGTACTCAATATGACCGTAAAAAAATATAAATCAAGAATACAATTTTTATTTTGTAAAACAAATTATATTTTAACGTTAAAACATTAATCTTTTTCTTGTCATTCCTAGCTAGAGACAATAGGTTTAGAGTATCTAGTGTTTTTATTTTTTGTATTTTAATATTATAAAGTTGTGTAATTACCTAAAAGGATATTGCATTTATAATATATTAATATAAAGTTTGGTATAATTGTGTAATTATGAATACAACTATAAGGGCAATATAGGGACATCAGACAATGTTTCACCAAAGAATAGTTTTCGTATAATAGTATATATATATACTATATTAAAAAAAAATATGATGAACGCGTATTAAAAATGTTATGATAGGGGTAGAGCATGGTCACGATCAAATTAGTGTATATCACACGTGTATGTTACATTATCAAAAAACAATTTACAAAGGGCCCTTATATCTGCACTGCTATTTAGCCTATTTGCATTCAGAATTTGTAATTTTTAGGAATTTTATTTCTCCTATCAGCACACACGTCGTTCGCCCTCCTCACGCACGCACAATGTTCGCCCTTTCACTCCCTCTCGCGCTAGGGATTTCACGATTCTCCCACAAATCCGGCGGCCCTTCTTCCTCGGCCGGCAACTCCCCCTTTTGGCAGCAGAGGTTCTTCTGGACGGAGGAGGGAGAGTGGGAGTGGGGAGAGGAGAAAGATATTGCGGAAAAGAGAGAGAGAAAGTGAAGGGTGGGTTTAAGAAGGCGATTGTTAACCGCAATCCGATTTTGGCTATCCGCACCCCATTGTTAACCGCAACCCGGAATTATAATCGCACCCCGAGATTTGGATTGCCGCACCCCATTGTTAATGAAGCGATTACATGACTTTCAAGATTAACTAACACGCCTCTTGGAAAGCTCTCCCGCGCCAATCCCGGCGTTGGAATTATAAACCTAAACAATCTTTGGGGAGAGCATAAACCTAAACAGCAGCAATTTCACAGGATTTAATAGTCCAATATCCTAAATTTATCCCAAAATATAAATTACAAAGCACAATTTAGCTAGATCAGAGAGGGACCTACCTCTGTGAGAAGCTCCCAAGCCCATGTAATCGCTTCCCTCTTGAAGTAATCACCGAAAGACCAGTTACCGAGCATCTCTCGAAGGTGTCCTTGCCGACGTCGTCCAGGTCATTATGTTTGCCGCCAGCGCGGATGCACTTCTGGGTGTTGCAGGCGCGTGAGAGCTTTCCAAGAGGCGTGTTGGGGTTTACGTTCCCAAGAAAGATGGGCTTGAATTGGTTCATCCCGACGTTGGCAAAGAGAAGAGTTGGATCATCGAGGGGAATAATGGAGCAAATGGTGAAGGAGTCTGCTGCGATCGGTGGCCGGAAAGGGGAAATCCTCAGCGAGTACTGAAACTGCAGCAGCTGCCGCGAGTTGGGGGATGGCTGCTTCCTCGATCTACTGCCGGAGACGGGAGAGGCTGCCGCGAACCGATGCCGGAAAGAGGAGCCGCACGGCGAGTATGGAAGCGGGAGGCGGATTTCGCGAGCCGCGGATTACGCGAGTTGCGGGGAGGGCTGCTTCCGTGAGCCGGGAGAGATGATGGGGAAAGTTAGGGTTGCGAGTAAAAATCTGGAGAAGGGTTTTTTTAAAACATTTTGGGGTGCGGATATCCAAAATCGGGGTGCGGTTGACAATCGCCTTTAAGAAACAGAGTAAGTGCAAGGGAGGCAACAAAGCTGTGGGGATGATGGCGCTTCACGAAGCCCTCCGCAACGTCTGCCTCAACTCTAACTTAGGCTCCGTTTGGGGGGGGGGGGGGGGGGGGGGGGGGGGGGGGCTTATTTTCACCGGTCAAGTGGTCATGACCGCATGAACCGGGACTTATTTAGGGCTCGGTTCATGCGGTCATAACCGCTTGACCGGTGAAAATAAGTCCCTCCAAACGGAGCCTTAACTTACTATGTCTTCTGGACCATTCATCCTCACCCATACTTCTTCTTCTTCTTCACCGTCCTCTCTCGCCTTTAGCTGCATTTCTAACACTTCAGTTCTCATCCTTCTCTGTTGCAGGGCAGGCAATGGTTGCAAGGTCGGCCACTACAATGGAAGTTTGTGAGTGCCTCTCTGCCTGCTCCTCTGCTTTGATTTCTCTGTCAGCTGCTCTTTCTGTGTAGGTGGTTGATTTTTCTGAAAACTCCTATCTATCAGTCTTTTCCCTAAAAAAAGGCACTCCTATCCGCACCGCAGATTTGACTATTCGCACCGCATTTTTTTTTCTAGTTTTTTGCATTTTTTGAAAATATGTCTTGTACATACATTTTTAAGAAAAGTGTTCAACAGAAAAGTTGTAGATCTCGACGAGATCTACAACTTTTGTGTTGAACACTTTTCTTAAAAATGCATGTCCAAGACGTACTTTGGAAATACGTCCAAGTTTCGCGTCTTTTGGAAATACGTCTTGTACGTGCATTTTTAGGAAAGTGTTCAACACGAAATTTGTAGATCTTGACAAGATCTACAAATTTTGTGGGGAACACTTTTTATAAAATGCACGTACAAGACGTATTTCTAAAATGCACGTACAAGACGTATTTCTAAAAGGCTCGAGACGGGGCAGCCGGCCCTCTCGCCCCAGGCGGCGAGCCCGCGGGGCGACACCGGGAAGCCGGCCCTCTCGCCCTAGGCGGCGAGCCCACGGGCGAGACGGGGCAGCCGACCCTCTCACCCCAGGCGGCGAGCCCGCGGGGCGAGACCGGGCGGCCAGCCCTCTCGCCCCAGGCGGCTCGCCCGCGGGGCGAGACCGGGCCGCCGGCCCTCTCGCCCCAGGCGGCCAGCCCTCTCGCCCCAGGCGGCTCGCCCGCGGGGCGAGACCGGGCGGCCAGCCTTCTCGCCCCAGGAGGCTAGTCCGTGGAGGGTTCTCCCTCCGCCCCCTAGACCTCTGTGGAACATGCTTTTACCATCTTGCCCCCGGGAGGGATTACCTCTTTACCCCCCGGCGTGGCTGTTTTCTATTGGCACGGGGCATATTTGGAGTAGGGGTATTTCGGGCATTTTGGCACATGAGATTTGGAAAACTATAAATAGACCCCCATTGGGTGCCTTTGGAGAGGGACTTTTTTGGCTTCCTTCTCCCTTAGCTTCTTTTTGGTAGAGTAGAGAGAGCTCTCCAAGGCGCCCTGCCTAACCCTTTGGTAAGGAAGGGGAAGAGTTCTGGTGACCTTCCGGGTGTGTGGTGGGACCTCCGCGTTAGAGCCGAGGGTCTGTTCATAGTTTCGTAAGTCTCCGGTCCGTGACGTTCTCCCGAGTGTAGTAGGTGTGAGGTCACCCATATTTTGAAACCCCGAACTTCACAGAGGCCATTTTTTGACTTCAACACATACTATATCATAAAAGAAACCTCGTGGCCACAGTTTCCTTATTTTATCGATGCATATTAAACATAATTATACTTACATTGACATATATTTAAATATTGTTGTTGGTTTAGAAAGTTGAAGACTAAAGAGAGCACAAGAGATAGGAAGGTAAATGGGAAAAAAATTGGTGTGGGACGCTCATCTTTATGTATATTATAAATTATTTTATGCATTAAATTATATTTTTAGATATTTTTAAAAAAATACTATAAAGAATACAAAGTATTAATGTTGATATTTTTATGATTATTTTAAATATCAAATCATTTTCAAATAATGCATTACAATAGTAAATTGAATTATTATCGTAAAATCATTTTCACGTAATGCATGATTTTAAGGTAGTCTTTTTTTCAGTAATTATCAGAATATGTATAATTTGATAATTAAAATAATTGTAAAAAATATATCTTATGTTTTTTCTGGAAGAAAAAAAATTTGAAAGTCCAAAATATAATTTATTGCATAAAATATTACACATATATGTATGTACATGGAACACACCAAAAAAATTTCCGGACAAATGAGTGTGCAGTAGAAATTAAGGTTGTGTTTGGGACAACTTAAGTGCATGGATAGTTTCTTTTCAAAACACAAAAACAGTTTTACATTTATTTGTGTGCGATTATTAGAAAATCATTTATTTTAAAATTGATGATTAGTTGATTCTTCATAAGCTATTTATGTCTAGCACTCTAGTTTATGTCTTCTCATAAGTGTTTATCTCTCAAAAAAGCTCGAGCGCGGTCTTTTCGACCGGCGCGGTCATTTCGCCCGGACGCGGTCTTTTCGCCCGGGCGCGGTTTTTTCGCCCGGGTGCGTCTTTTCGGCCGGGCACGGTCTTTTCGCCTGGGCGCGGTCTTTTCGCCCGCGCGCGTTCTTTTCGCCCGGGCACGTTCTTTTCGTCCGAACGTGTTTTTTTTCACACATGCACATTTTTTCGTCCAGACGCGTTTTTTTGGCCGGGAGCAAATTTTTTGCGCGTGGGCGATTCTTTTGCCCGGGCACGGTTTTTTCGCCCGACCGTGATTTTTTCATCAGGACGAGGTTATTTCACCTAGACAGGTTTTTTTCGCCCGGACGCGTTTTTTTTGTCCAGTCACATTTTTTTCGTCGACCGCATTTTTTCACCCAGACGCATTTTTTCTCCCGAACGTGTTCTTTTCGCCCGGGCACGTTACTTTTTGTCAGAGGGCGTATTTTTCGCCCGGGCACGATTTTTTGTCAAGATGAGATTTTGTCGCGACGGGGTGAAAAAATCGCGGCCGGTCGAAAAAATCGCGGTCGGATGACAAAAACGCGCTCGAGCGAAAAATTCGTACCAGGGCAAAAAATTCGCGCTCAGGTGAAAAAATTACGCTCAGGCAAAAAAATGACGCTCAGGCGAAAGATTCACGAACGGGCGAAAATTGGCGATCGGGTGAAAAATTCGCGCCCGGGCGAATAAATCTCAGGCGAGCAAAAAATTTGCACTCGTGCGAAAAATTCACGCTTTGGAGAAAAATTTGCGCTCATGCGATAAAATCACGCTTGGGCAAAAAACACACGCATGAGCGAAAAATTCGAGACCCGGCGAAAAATATCACAACCATGTATAAAAACGCAATGGTGCGAAAAAGCGCACCCGCGCGAAAAAATCACGCTTGGACAAAAAAATGAACTCAAACGAACAGATTCTTATGAATGAAACTTTAAGTTTGCATTTATTGGACAAACTATCCAAATAATTTACTGTTTATTTATTATTGTTTTTATAAAATTTCAATTCAATGAATACTTTTCAATCAATAATTTATTGATCAACATACGCTCTCTCAAACAGGTCTAAAAAGTATGACCAAAGTACTATAATTAACAATAGGTAGGGCACTATGTACAAACATTTATATCTATATACTAATTAAAAGTGAAAATATAGTTTGTTTAAACCTTCATTTTTCTCATTTTATTTTTTTATTTAATTTTTTTTTCAGTTTTATAAATTTATGTATTTTTTATTTAATTTTAAAAATGTACTCTCATATAAATAAAGTTCTTTATATACAATAAAAAATATGTCCTCATCAACTCTCATAACTCTTGTGCACGCCGCAAAAATGAGCGACTAGCAGAGTCCAACTCTTAGGAGTTTGCAAGCGGCGGGAGCGCCGTCACGTCAGAACAATATCGTGATCAGGATAATATCGCACGGGGCACAGGGCCCCCTTACACTATGTCAATTGAGATGCTACCACGGTTGACCATAAAGACGGAGACCCTTACGTCACTCCTATTATATATGTCAAACGTTTTAAGATAAACGGGAGAATACACATATTATGAATGTAATATCTTAATTTACTAATATTTAACATCTAATTTTTAACACTGTCACGGTTGAGCGGCTACTATTAGAAATTTAGGTCCCGTTTGGTGGGAGGCGAATTTCCGCGGTTTTTCTCGCGGAAGTTATAACTTATAACCGCGGCTGCGGTGGCCACAGCGCGAATTGTCGCTGCAGAAAGGGTCTGTTTGGCGCAGCTCTGGCGGCTGGAAAATCTCTATTCCAGCCGCCAGAGCTGTTTTATATGTGTTTGGGACAGCTCCCTGTGAAGAGTTTTTCAATCCGCTAGAGCTGTTTTGCAGCTTTTCAGAATTCTCCCTCCCCCCAGCTTCTGCTCTTTCAAAATAGCTTTCTCTCTCACAGGTTTTGGAAATCTAATGATTTCTTCAGTTGGAACATGCTTAGAGGTCGGACGGCCTTCCTCCGGCGATTCCGAGCCCCTGACGGCCTTCCTCCGGCGATTCCGAGCCCCCGACGTCCTTCCTCGGGCGATTCCGAGCGCACTTCTGCACAGAATACCCAAACACTCTGCAGCTTTTCAAAACTGCTCCCCAGAAATCTATTTTAAAACAGCTCTATCCGGACAGCAGCTTTTCAATCCGCCAGAGCTGTCAGCCAAAATCCGCTGAGCATAACGGCTGCGGTGAACGCAGTAATTAATTAAAAGAACTTTGCTAATTAAAATAGGCGTGATCAAATTCAAACCTTGCAGAGGGACATGAATCCATAATCCGCCTCCCGGCTTCCAATTCCCACATCGGGAAATTGTCCGGCGATCTTCCACTCCACCGCCGCCTTCTTCCTCCACCTTCCGACGATAACTCCCGCCGGCTTCTTCGCGAACCCCGTCGCTCTCCCCGATCCGCTCGCAACCTCAATTTCTGTCCCCACCACCTCGTCGGCGCCAAGAAACGATTTCACGAAATACTCGGCGATGATTCTAGGATTCCCCGTCACCACAAATCTCTTCCCAAAGGAGCTGAACGCCCTCCATCCTTCCCGGTTCACGTCGTCGGCGTAGAACCTCGGCAACACCGACCGTGCCACCATCTCGATGTCCTTAACCCTCAGCCCGGCGAAAGAGATGAAGATTAGGATTTTGACGGCCAGCGCCTCCGAGAATAAGACGCCGGCGAGGTAGACGAGAGGGAAGGAGGCCAGAAGAAGCAGACCGCGGAGGAAGCTCCCCGCCTCCACAGCGACGAGCATGTAGTAAGGGAAAGCGCAGCGGGAGAGGAGAAGGCCGCCGTCGAGATCCGCCACCACCGACTGGTTCGACCTCCCGTCGGCGCTGCATTCCTCTATAAACTTTAGAGTGGGTTTTGAGGCCATTGGGAGAGGAGCTGCGGTGCAAAAAGTTGGAGAGCATCAGTGTTTATATAAATGCTGGGACAGGTCATAGGGGCGCCATACTCTAACGTTTATTTAAGAGAATTGTTAAGTGTTTATTAAGAGCACAGCACTATGATAGGTGCACATATAATTATTATATATAATGTTTTTTTGTTAATAGTAAACTAACAAGATTAACCTGATATATTAATGTACCATCATATTTTTTTCATAAAAAAAAAGATAAATAAGACACACATCATAGATTACATTCAAATTTGGAAAGACAACGACCAAAAAATAACATGGATTAACAAAAATATGATTTCTTCAAAATATGAAAACCAAAATAAAATAAATAGATCTCCGATTTTTTTGTCCAAATTTTTCTCCCATTGATCCTTTTTTTTCTACATATTCCTACAATTTTAAGCATAAAAATAAACATTTAATGAATAAAATTTAGTAATTAATTTTTTTAAAATTAATGATTTTATACCTTTGTACGAGAGTGCTCCAAAATGACTATTATACTTCATATTCTCTCATATGATTTTTTCGGTGTGCATATGCCTACAAAAAGTATGATAAAATAATATATTGGCACATATGTGCGACATACAGCGGAAATGCAAAAAATAAAGATCGATAATAGTTATCAAATATCCTCCAACCCAATAACTGAACTACTCATCATTCTTGTATGTGGAAGTATAATCCTTGACATATATAGAGATACTCATGTGTACATTATGCTCCTGAAATCTACTCCATGACGAGAATATTGGTGGCAATGGACAATTTTCACTAAGTCCTACTAGGACGAAGTGATTCCCATTTATGAATGCAACACAAATTAATTTGGGCATTGGTGGTGGCATAGAATGTAATGGAAGAAATGTAAAGCATTGATCAATTGAGAGTTCCACTACAACCATATTGTAGCAAGATGTTATTATGAGACTCATATCGGGTAATGTCATCCACTTCTCAACCGGTGTCGGCGTCACCTTGCAATCAAGACTTTGTAATAATTATGTTCGTCTAATGTCACCAAACATCTCATTATATAAAATTTTGTAATTCTCAAGTTTTGTATACAGATCTTTTTTCACGTGTACCCAATCTGGACCCTTATTTAATGTTTGACCAACAACTCAAAATTCACAATGGTCATCTTCAAGCACATCTATGACATTTGTAATATGTTCGGAGAACAATATCGGTAAATGTTGACGTATTTCATAACTCATGTTTGTATTAACAGTGAGAGTTCTAAATTGATAGTATGTTCTTTTTTCTAGCATTTAACTTGTTTCTTGATTTTAACTGTTTTGCCTCTTTTTGTTGGTCATCCTTGGAGAGAATGTACTCGAAATATGATGGATCTCATCTAGTTGATTTGTAATCATCTTTAAACCTTTTTAGGCTTCCTTTGGGTCTTCCTCTTATCCGTGTAGGTACCTTAGGCTCAATCGTTTGGGTACATGATGACTCAACCATTTCTCATAAATTTCTTTTAACCTCTTTCTTTTGTTCTTTACTCGAAGTACTAAAGTTTTGAACAATGACCTCAATTTCATTGCTAATATAAATATCTTCGGAATCTGCTTTCTTAGTTTCTTGTAATGATAGTTGCAAAAGCTCATGTGAACATGGTAAGCCCATAGTAAACCTCATCTTATGGGTGCAATCTTGAGGTTGTGTGCGTTTCCCAGCCAATTTTTCTTCTTCTCTAATGCACTCCAATGCTTTTAAAGAAACATGCCCCAGTATATCTGCGTACAAAGATCCACTGTATTCTTGGCTTACCTGTGTACAACTTTGCCCAAAAGTCTTTTTTATGTCTGTATGTTGCATGTTGATCATTTGATTAAAAGTTCTCAAAATGGTATTCAAGTTCCTGATACTCACTTCAAGAAATTTTTTCAACTGGCTATGCCCACTTTCGACTCGGTTCGTGCTGGAGCTACCAAAGTGCATGTACTTATCGATCCATATAAAAAACAAAATACTCCTTGTACGACACAAGCCATGATGTAGTTGCATAGCCCACTGCAGTAGAATATTCTGCGAAGAATTCACCTACAAATATATTGAAAGTAGTATTGAATTCATTCTTGGTTGTTGAATCAATCAACCTCTGTCATGCATATATAAACCGCTCAAATTCTTTTCCTTTCCTGAAAAACTTCTTACAATTGACCAATATATTTCTATTTATGTGTGCTTGATACAAAATATTATTACAACTTCAAAATACGGCTTTAATTGCATTCAGTAACGCACATTCTCTATCAGTTACTGACACAACGGGTTCTATATTTGTTTCAAATAATGACTTGAAACATTCCAAGGCCCACCTATAACTGCCTTCGGTTTCATTTGAAATAAATGTGAAACAAGAAAAAAAAGACTGATAAGTTGATGTTACTCCAACAATGCATAGCAATGACATGCGATACATGTTAGTCTTATAAGTGAAATCCAATTGAAACACGGCAGAAAACATATTACTGAGTTTGATACTGACTGGATGAGCAAATAATAGACTTTGCAACCTTAAAGCTTTCTGTACATTCCTCCACTTTATTATAACTGGAATAGCCCTCCAAACCAATGCACTTGTGTAAAAATTATATCGGGGCACAACCATCCAGTTATTTTTTCTATAACTACACTCTTTCATTATAAATAGTTCTTATAGTAGTTGTATTAGTACAACTATTTTTCTTCACAGGTGCTAAAATTTTGCGCGACTTTACTCCTGATGAATACATGTTCTCGACTATTTTTACCTCTTCCTCAAGTAGGTGACCAGCATACGCATGTGCTTCCAAATGAACCTGCTCGTGGTTATGCTTCCCACATAGTACAGTTACCTTCCACTCATCAACATTGGCAATTTTTTGTCCTTTAATTGAAAAAGGACAACCACATCTTTTAGTAGAAGATTTACGCAGCCCTTTTTTTCCCGACCCTTATTATGTTGATTGTCTCGATAATGACCTCCTCTATCACAACCAAGGATCACATGAGGTGTCAACCTTCCCGCAATCTTATCAGAACAACTGATGGTGGCAACGAAACCCAAATTACGACCAACATTTCGAACCCCCTCAATTCAGGTTTCTTTGTTCTCAAAAACTTGATCCGTCTCAAAATGAGAACCATCTTCAATTTCAACTTTCCCATCATCACAATTACTAATTACCATATGAGTCCCTCCCCCCATATTGTAAAAGGTTTTCCAATTTGTACAAATACATACTTTAGCATGGACAAACGATATAAATGATAAAGACAAACAATCAATAAGCAACATCACGTACAAATATGTGGTTTGTCCTTTTGCAATTTTTGAGCTTCAACAAGGTTGATTAGCAAGGTTGATTCAACAAGGTTGCATTAGCTTGATTGGAGGGACTGTGCAAACAGAGCACTCTTTGTACAACCCTGTGTCCGGCGAGCGGGTCCCACCAGGGAGGTTGAACAGGCCTGCCCCCGCGACTCGCACCCAAGCGGCAGGACGGGCTGAACGACTAAAGGGCTGGCCCGCTCCTGCCCATCTCAGGCGAGCGAGCTGGCAACCCGCAGCAAGCGAGCCGGACCCGAGCTGGCGACCCGCAGCAAGCGAGCCGGACCCGAGCTGGCGACCCGCCGCAAGCGAGCCGGACCCGCGATTGGCGACCCGCCGCAAGCGATCCGGACCCCGAGCGCGACCTGACCGCCGATCCGCCCGGCAAAAGGCAGGCGGCTCGCCCATATCGGCTCGCACTCGCCCAGTGAGGGTAGGCGAGCCCCAGAGCCGGGTCGCGCCCGCCTCCTGCGGGAGAACTGAAGGCGAGCTGACCGCCCGGGGGTGCGAATAGCTACTCAGAACAGCGGAGCCTCGCTGTTGGCAGGCCAGGTTGGACTGCGCATAGCTGTTCAGAACAGCGGAGTTTGGCTGTTGGCAGACCCATCCAGGGGTCTTTTGGTACTTCCAGGTCAGTCCTTTTGGTTATTGGCAGTTCAGATTCTGAAAATCTATAAATAAGACCCAAGGGGTACCTCAGAGGACACGCTTTCAGTGCCTCCTTGCTCTCATTTTCAAGTGTTCTCTGAGAGTACCTTAGCTCGGCTCTTGGCTAAGGAGGGGAAGCGCTCAGAGATCTTCCGGGTTTGTGGTGGGACCTCCCTGCCGAGCCCTTGGGTCTGTCTTTCCTTGTCTCTCTCGTTGTTTTTCTTGCAGGTGCGAAGTAGGCGCGAGACCACCCCTTCCCCAAGGGTCGAACTCCACAAGAGGCCGGTTTCCGGTTTCAACATTTTGGTGCGGTGAGCGTGGAAAGTGGTCAGTGCAGAAAAGCTTCGGCGAGCTCAATGACGGGAGGTCAAGGATCTGACAGGCAGAACTCGCCGCCCAACCCACCTCTCGCGACAGTGGGGATGTTTGAAGACTTCAGGAACGAGGTGCTGGATCTCGTCAAGATCGCACTCGGCGTGCGGGCCGAGTGTTCGACTCCGGCAGCCCAGATCGCCGCCGCCCCCTCTCTGGGCGAGGACGCTCCTGGCAGGCGAGCCGGGAAGGAAGTGGCTGAGGAAGGTCGGGGGAGCGAGCTCTCGGGGCGCGAGCTCTTCCCCGGCTCGGCAGGCCGAGGCCGATTCGGCGAGCTGGGTCCGCGTGACTCGCCGGCCCGCCAGGTGGGGGGAGGCAGCCCTTTTAGCGAGCTGGTCTCCTCAGCTCCAGTACCAGACGGGTTCAGAGAGCCCGAGATGACCTACTACACCGGGAAGGGAGACCCGGTTCAGCACGTCCAGTGGTTCGAAGACGTGGTCTCCATCCGTCAGATGTCGGACGGATTCAAGTGCCGTCTCTTCGCCATCACCCTCCGGGATAAGGCGAGGGAGTGGTTCCACCAGCTGCCGGCCAGTTCCATCTATTGCTTCGAGGACCTACGCCGAGGGTTCATGTTGAGGTTCACAACCGCAAAGAAGAGGAAGAAGGAGTCTGAGTCCCTGTTCCACATAAAGCAGGGGGTAAACGAGACGTTGGGGAGCTACGTCGATCGGTTCCAGGAGGAGGTTACCCAAGTTCAGGAGATGCCGGGCCACAGTCTGATGATGGCCTTCACACTGGGCCTGCAGCAGGGTTTCTTCCGCATGGAGCTGAAGAGGATTCCCCCCCTCTCCTACGAGGAGCTGATGGAGAGGGCGGCGAGAGAGGTCGACGGGGAAGCGTCGAACCCAGAATTTGCGAGGAAGTTGGCCAGGTGGGCGACTGAGGAGGAGAAGGAGTCGAGGGGAGGAAGAAGACAGGAAGAGAGGAGGGAGGAGCCCAGGCAGAGGGAGCAGAGGCAGCTCCAAGGACAGCAACCGGGATGGGGGCGTCAGGAGCCCGACCGTAGGCTGGGCTGGAGACCAGAGTGGCAGGGGCAGGGGCCACAGAGGGGATACTACGGGAGAGGCCACTATCAGGGGAGGCAGGACCAGTTCCACCCCCCAGGCTGGAGGCAGGGTCAGAGGCCGCGGCTCCCCGATCAGGAGGAGGCCATGGCCATAGCTCTGGGAGCAAGGAGAGGGGTCATGAGGAGGAGGAGAAGGGAGTTCAGGGTGGAACTGCCCTACTGCGACTTCCATCAGGAAGAGGGGCACGCAACGGCCACGTGCCCGGAATTCTTGGAGATGAGAGAGAACAGGGGGCGGCAGCAGCAGCAGGAGGAGGTGCGGCAGGAAGTGAGGATCGAGGAGGTCCTGCCTCGGACGGAGGAGGATCGCTGTGAAGACCGGGTGGATGTGGGGACCCGAGGAATGATCGGAGTGATCCACGGGGGAGTAGGGGTCGAGGCTTCCCGCAAGGCAAGTCTCCACACCATGTATCGGCGGAGCGTCGCCTCTACGTCCCAAACCCCGCCGCCAGAGGAGAGGATCACTTTCTCTAGAAGTGATATGCCGGACCACGAGGATCCGTTCTGTGATGCGTTGGTCATCAAGGCCGCCATCGAGAACTTCACTGTCTCTCGGATCCTAGTGGACAATGGGAGTTCCGTGAACGTCGTCTTCAAGAAGGCGTTTGACGCGATGCAGGTGGAAGCTAAGAGGGTGCTGGCCTCGGACGGGCCCTTGTTCGGGTTCTCGGGAGAGAGGAAGGAGGTAGAGGGAGGAGTCGGCCTCCACGTAACCCTGGGGGGGCAGTCCCGAAACTGCAAGTTCGTCATTGTGGACGCCCCCAGCAGCTACAGCGCAATCTTCGGGAGGCCCCTGATCAGTGCCTTCCGTTGCGTCCCCTCATCTTTCCATCAGTGCTTGAAGTTCAACGCTGAGGGGGCGCAGGTCAGGGTTAGGGGAGACCCTAAGGTGACACGGGAATGCTACGTCACCGCGGTGAACGCCATCTCTTGGCAGGAAGGGGCCGAGGAGATGGGGCGGAGGATGGAGGCAAACGAGCAGGGAGCCGGAGAGGAGGAGCTGGAGGTGAAGGGCTGCGCAGGAAAGGCGGGAGGAGGAGGTTTGGAGGAAGTGGTCGAAGTAAGGGCCGTGGCAGGGAGATGGAGGTAGAGGTCCCCGCTCAGGAGGAAGGGGATGCCGAGGGATGGGGGGAGCAGTCCAGACTGGAGGCCGCAGAGGAGGTGGTGGAGCTGGAAGTGCTCACCCGCGGAGGCAGGGTGGAGAAGATCCGCGTCAGCGGGGGGCTGACCCCGGAGGACCAGGGCAGGATGCTGGAGTGCATCCAGAAGAACGTGGACATCTTCGCCTGGAGCGCCGCGGAGATGCCGGGGGTTGACGCGGATGTGGCTTGCCACCGCCTCAACCTGGACCCGGGAACACGCCCCGTCCAGCAGAAGAAGAGATCCACGGCGGACAAGCTAGCGGAGCCCATCAGGGAGGAGGTGGCAAAACTTCTCAAAGCGGGCTTCGTGTCCGAAATTCAATACCCCGGCTGGGTCTCGAACGTTGTGATGGTCAAAAAGGGAGACGGCCGCTGGCGCCTGTGTATCGATTTTTCCCTTCTTAATAAAGCTTGTCCTAAGGATTGTTACCCCTTGCCTCGGATCGACGCGCTGGTTGACTCAGCCGTCGGTTTTTCTGTAATGAGTTTTTTAGATGCATTTTCAGGTTACCATCAGATCAGGATGCACCCCCCGGACATAAAGGATGTCTCATTCATCACAGGGGACGGCTGCTATTGCTACAAGATGATGCCGTTCGGGTTGAAGAACGCTGGTGCCACCTATCAAAAAATGATGGACAGGGTCTTCAAGGAGCAAAGGGGGAGAAACTTGGAGGTCTACGTGGACGACCTCATGATCAAGAGCCGAGACGTGGACTCCCACCTCCGGGACCTGGAGGAGACGTTCACCACCCTGCGCCGATACAAGATGCGGCTGAACCCCCTTAAGTGTGTTTTCGGGGCTAGCCGGGGGAAGTTCTTGGGGCATCTCCTCACCCACGCGGGGGTCGAGCCGAATCCCGATAAGGTCAAGGCAATCTTGGAGTTGGGGTCCCCGCGGAATGCGAAGGAGGTCCAACGGTTGACAGGGAAGCTAGCAGGACTGAGCCGCTTCCTCTCTCGGGCAGGGGAGAAGTGCTCCCCCTTCTTCAAAACGCTGAGGGGGGGCCAGAGGTTCGAATGGACTAAGGAATGCGAGGAGGCGTTCCAGGCCCTCAAGGCGCAGCTAACACAGGCCCCGCTGCTCCAGGGGCCGAAGGAGGGTGAAGACTTGTTCCTATATCTCGGGGTCGGGGCAGAGGCCCTGAGCTCCGTCTTGGTTCGAGAAGAGGGGAAGAGGACAGCTCCCTGTCTATTACGTCAGCCGGGTCCTGAGGAAGGCCGAACTCCGGTATCCGATCCTGGAGAAGCTCGCGTTCGCATTAATCATCTCGGCCCGGAGGCTACGGCCTTACTTCCAGGCGCACTCGATCCGAGTGGTGACAGACCATCCTCTCCGCAATATCTTCGAGGGGGTGGAGCACTCGGGCCGGCTGGCCAAGTGGTCGGTGGAGCTAAGCGAGTTCGATGTCTCCTTCGTGCCACGGCTCTCGATCAAAGCTCAGGCGATGGCCGACTTCCTGGCCGACTACGTGGTAGAAGTAGCAGAGGAGGAGCTCACTTGCCCGGCTCCTTGGAAGGTGAGGGTGGATGGAGCCTCAGGAAGGCATTCACTCGGGATAGGAGTGGTCCTGGAGAGCCCCCAAGGGACTCAGATTGAGCAGACGGTGGTGGTACATTTCCCCATTACTAACAACCAGGCCGAGTACGAAGCAGTGATAGCGGGACTACGCCTGGCCAGAGAGTTGGGGGTGCTGGATGTGGAAGTTCTGACCGACTCCATGGTGGTGGCTTCCCAGATCAACGGGGAGTTCGAAGCAAGGGAGCCCGCTTTGAAGTTATACTTGGCCAAAGTGAAGGGGGTCATAGGGACCTTCCAGACCTTCTCCATCCAACACGTGCCAAGGGAAAAGAATGAACAGCCCGACCAACTGGCGAAGCATGGCCCCCGGATGGGGGGCACCATCACCGACCTGTTCCGCCCCTCCATCGAAGAGGGGGAGCTCATGGAGATCGATCAGCAGCCCTCGTGGATGGACCCGGTAATAGCTTTCCTCTCCGCGGGAGAGTATCCGGAGGGAGTAGACAAGAAGAAGTTGAGGCACAAGTCCGCCTACTACCTCCTCAAAGACGGGCAACTATACAGAAAGACCCTTTCCGGGATGCTGGCTCGCTGCGTGTCCGAGGGCGAGGCGCAGAGGATCTTGGAAGAAGTCCACTCCGGGGAGTGCGGGAGTCATTCCGGGAGTCGGACCCTGGAGGGGAGGATAGTCCGGCAGGGGTATTTCTGGCCCACCCTGGGCCGGGACGCCGCGGAGTTCGCAAGAAGATGTCATAAGTGCCAGCTATTTGCCCCCCTCCAGCTACAGCCGGCCCAGCAACTCAAGAGCATCACGGCCCCCTGGCCCTTTGCAATCTGGGGAATGGATTTGGTCGGGCCGTTCCCCCAGGCTAGCGGCCAGAGAAGGTTCCTCCTGGTAATGATCGACTACTTCTCAAAGTGGATGGAGGTGAAGGCGTTGGCAAAGGTGACCTCCCAGGTAATCAGGAACTTCGTTTGGGGGGAGATCATCTGTCGCCATGGGCTGCCCCAGGCCATCGTCACAGACAACGGGCCTCAGTTCGCCAGCGCCGAGTTCACCAGTTTTTGCGAGCAGCTAGGGATCGACCTCAAGATTCGCCTCGGTCCACCACCCCAGGAGCAACGGGCAGGTGGAGGCGGCGAACAAAATCATCGTCAATCTCCTCAAAAAGAAGGTGGAAAACCTGAGGGGGAGCTGGGTGGAGCAGCTCCCCGCCGTCCTTTGGGCCCTTAGAACCACCCCGAACACGGCCACGGGGGAGACCCCCTTCAAGCTCTCCCATGGGTGCGAGGCGGTGCTCCCCATAGAATTTGAAGTTCAAACGCCGCGGGTCGGAACGGCCAGGGAAGGCCGAGAGGAATGGCAAGCCGAGAATGGGGAGGAGCTGAGACTCTCCCTCGACATGGTAGAAGAGTTGAGGGATCTTTCGGCCGTCCGACAGGAGGAGGTCAAAAGGAGGATGGCGAAATACTTTGACAAGCATGTCAGGGTCAAGCAGTTCACGGAAGGGGACCTGGTACTGAAGAAGGTGGACGCGGCAGGGCGGTCAGCGCCTGTAGGGAAACTCAACCCCAGCTGGGAGGGGCCATTCATTGTGAAGGAAGTTTTGAAGTCGGGGGGCTATCGGCTCCAAAATGTAGAGGGCGAGGCCCTGAGTCTCACCTGGAGTGGAGACGACTTGAAGAGATTTTTTCCCTAATTTTCTGTAAACAACCTGATTTCTCATAATGAAGCTTTTCTTCTCCTCCCCCCCAGGAATGTCATATCTATGCTTGCTCAGAGAGTTGGAATGAACTTGGACCCCGAGAAGATCCCGCTGCCAGGCTCCCACCTAGCTGGCAGGGCCGGAAGTCACTCGGTGTCATCCCTAGCCTCGAGAAGATCCCGCTGCCAGGCTCCCACCTAGCTGGCAGGGCCGGAAGTCACTCGATGGAATGAACTTGGACCCCGAGAAGATCCCGCTGCCAGGCTCCCACCTAGCTGGCAGGGCCGGAAGTCACTCGGTGTCATCCCTAGCCTCGAGAAGATCCCGCTGCCAGGCTCCCACCTAGCTGGCAGGGCCGGAAGTCACTCGATGGAATGAACTTGGACCCCGAGAAGATCCCGCTGCCAGGCTCCCACCTAGCTGGCAGGGCCGGAAATCACTCGGTGTCATCCCTAGCCTCGAGAAGATCCCGCTGCCAGGCTCCCACCTAGCTGGCAGGGCCGGAAGTCACTCGATGGAATGAACTTGGACCCCGAGAAGATCCCGCTGCCAGGCTCCCACCTAGCTGGCAGGGCCGGAAGTCACTCGGTGTCATCCCTAGCCTCGAGAAGATCCCGCTGCCAGGCTCCCACCTAGCTGGCAGGGCCGGAAGTCACTCGATGGAATGAACTTGGACCCCGAGAAGATCCCGCTGCCAGGCTCCCACCTAGTTGGCAGGGCCGGAAGTCACTCGGTGTCATCCCTAGCCTCGAGAAGATCCCGCTGCCAGGCTCCCACCTAGCTGGCAGGGCCGGAAGTCACTCGATGGAATGAACTTGGACCCCGAGAAGATCCCGCTGCCAGGCTCCCACCTAGCTGGCAGGGCCGGAAGTCACTCGGTGTCATCCCTAGCCTCGAGAAGATCCCGCTGCCAGGCTCCCACCTAGCTGGCAGGGCCGGAAGTCACTCGATGGAATGGATCTGGACCCCGAGAAGACCCCGCTGCCAGGCTCCCACCTAGCTGGCAGGGCCGGAAGTCACTCGGTGTCATCCCTAGCCTCGGGAAGATCCCGCTGCCAGGCTCCCACCTAGCTGGCAGGGCCGGAAATCACTCGATGGAATGATCCAGAAAGCAATGGCCTGCGACCTAGAGCAAATTGCGTTGTCAGACTCCCACCTAGCCGGCAAGGCCGGAAACTGCCCGAAAAGCGTGCGCAGCAGGACGGAATCGCAAGAGTTAGCCAGAAAAGAAGGAAAGGGTCTAGCATAGCCCCACCCTCAAGCCCCGGGAAAGGTGGTCGAGTAAACACAAAGGCCTGGGCGAGAGTCCACAGAGATTTAAGCATGCGGCCGAGGGGCGAGCCAGCTCACCTCGCTCGGCAGACGAGCAAGCTCGCCTCGCTCGGCAGACGAGCAAGCTCGCCTCGCTCGGCGGACGAACCAGCTCGCCTCGCTCGGCGGACGAGCCAGCTCGCCTCGTCAGAGCCGGGCCGCTGGGACGGGTCGCGCCGTCCGGCAATGACATCGTTAGAAAACAAGACAGGCGAGAAGTGTAAAAAGAACAGTGTGTAAAAGGAACAATAGACAGAAATATAGAGTATAAGCGCAACTCGCGCATACAACACAGACCAGATTTTTACACATAATGTTCATCTACAAGGCAGATTACAAAAAACACGAGACCTAGAAACCCTAAAGCGGCTGGAAGCTTCTGTCGCCGGGCTCCGGCACGGGGAGGAACAGCGCCGGCACCACGTCTTTGGCCGAGAGTCCCGCTGCCTCGCTCGTAAGCAGATCCGCGCGCCTCAGCGTCTGCATCGTGTATCTCGCTGCGCTGGCCGCGTTCTTCTGCATTAGCACTTCCAGGTCGTAGTCGGAGAGGTGCTCGCGCGGGCAGACCCCGCTGGCCGGAGGAGGGACAGCGGCAGCGGCCTCCAGCTCGCGTACCCGGGCCTCCAGCGCCGCCTTCTCCTGGCGAAGGGTGGCAATCTCGGCGCCCATCCGGCTCGCCGTCGCCGCGTCCTGAAAAACGGAATAGGAATCATCATAAGCTGCGTTCGCAAGAAGAAGAGATTAGCTCCGGTTGAGAGCGTACCACCCCGCCCAGATATTGCGCGAGGGTCTCCTCGGCGGCGGCGGCTCGCCCTCTCTGAAGATCCGCGTCCTCCCGAGCGAGCTTCCGGGCCTCTTCCTTCTCCTCCGCCATCTTTTGGATGGACGCGGCGTTCCGCTCCACCTGGGTACAGCGTCGCCCCACCATGTGCGCCAGCTCCAGGCCGCGCAGCTGGGCCCGCGCGCTCTCATGGATCAGCACCCGTGTCTCCTCCTTGTCGAATATGGCGGCGTCTTCGCGCGAGTACAACCCAAAGGAGAAGCTGTACGCCTCCCCGCCGATTGTGTCCTGTTCCATCCAGCTCGGCAGCAGGGTCGAGATCGTTGCGCGATTCGACTCCTTGTCCCAAGCCAGGAGCGGGACGCCGAGCTCGTCCAAGTACCTCTCGCCGTAGCCGAAGTTCCGATGCCCTCTCGGCACCGGCTCCGCAGCGGCTCCAGACCCGCCCGGCGGCGCGGAGGTGCCCGCCGCCCCGACCGGGGAATCGCTGGTCGAAACAACCAGCGGGGGCGAGGGGGCCTCAGTCGGCAAGACCGCGGGGGCCTTGCCCTTTCTTTGGCCTGCGGATGGTTGCTGATCCGCGGTCTTCGCCGACTTCGGCGGAGGCGCTGACTGCCCGCCGCCCGGTCGCTTCTTGGCCGGGACCGATGAGATGTCGCGCTGAGCGGCATCCGCGGCCTGGGCG
Organism: Platanthera guangdongensis; assembly: GCA_039583875.1. Lineage (NCBI taxonomy): Eukaryota > Viridiplantae > Streptophyta > Magnoliopsida > Asparagales > Orchidaceae > Platanthera > Platanthera guangdongensis. Next base: position 166,368,917 of record CM077161.1, read on the forward strand.
CGGGCGAGAACCCCGGGGGGGATCCGGGCGCTTTCGTAAGGAGGATGAAGGGGAATGTCGCGTTCGCCTGCGAAGAAGGGAAGGTGAGATGAAAGAAGAGTGGGAAAGTAAGGACTAATGGAGACGAGTAGCAAACCTCCCCCCGGCGGGACAACCGCGAGATCGTCAAGGTGGCGGCGCAGGAACGCGACCTCGAAGTTCTTCCCGACGAAGAACGCGAACAGGTCGGCTTCATGGCCGCCTAGGTTGGGTGGCCGGTAGCTCGCCTCGCTGAGCTGCACCGGCGAGAAGGGCACGTTGCCGAAGTCCCCCTTGACGAACAGGAACTTCTTCAGCCAGTTGTGGCTCTTGTTGACAGTCTCCCGCACCTTGAGGTGGGCGCTGGAGAAGTAGGCCGTCCCGTCTCGGTTCGCCCTGAAAGAGAACAGCTTCCGGAATACTGCGAGGCTGAACTCCACCCGCTCCTCTCGCAAGAAGCAGGCGAACCCCATCATGACGGCGATGGAGTTCGGGGTCATCTGGCCCAGGACGACCCCGAAGTATTTGAGCACCTGGCGCACCTCGGGCCACAGGGGAAGTCGCAGGCCCACCTCGAAGTGAGCGAGGGGGATGGCGAGCTCATCCCCAAATAGGTCGTTGATCTTCTCCCTCTCATCAGGTCGCCTCGCAGAAAACCCGGCCGGGATGTGGTCGCCTAGAGCTTCCAAGTATTCGCGCTCTGTGATGACGGCGCGAGGGAAATCGTGCTCGGAGAAGGTCCAAGCGCATTTGCTTCGGCCGTCCGCGTCGCCGCCGCCTCCGCCCATCCCCGTTGATTCGCCGCCGAACGCGAGACAAAAAGCCGGGAGGCGAGCTAGAATCGCACTTCGCGAGAAAAGGGGAAGCGAGAAGACGTTTTGGAGTCGGTGAAGAAATAAGGGCCGGCAGGACCTATTTATAGGAAAAGAGAAGGGGCGGGAAACTTCCCGCCAAAAGATGGGGTGCGGATAGCAAAAATTAATCCGACGGTTCGACTTCCCGCGCGCGAGCACACCTCAAAGGTCGAGCCGGCACGGTTCTCGCCCGGCTGCAGCCGCGGGAGACCGGTGCGGGCGAACCAACCCCAACCCGCACCCGCACGGCGTGCCGCGCGAGACGGGAGATTCCCCGTCTAGCGAGCTCCTCGGCTCGCCCCCGCCCCGATCAGCGCGAAGAGAAGAATGGACCTTTCCCCCTAACCCGCACACAGAAGACCAAAGAAGAGCAGCGCAACAATTTCAATACATCTCAGCAACAAAATAGTTAGGCCCATAGGCAGGCTAAAAGAGTCGCAAGCAATCACAAATACAAATACAAGATAAATTCGAGATGACGGTAACCCCGCGGTATCACGCGAGCGAGGGGCAAACAACTGGGTCAGTACTCGACCCACTTCCACCTGTGCCGCCTCTTCGTTCCCGCCCGAGGCGGCACGCGGGGATCGTGGTAATCGCGAACCGCCACCAGCTCCCGCTGAGCCCGGCCGACCTGCTCCACGGCGCTCTTAAGATGCCCCTCGGCTCGCGTTATATGCACGCCCGGCGAGGTGACGTCGTCGTCTTCCGCTTCACGCCGAGGGCCCTCCAAGGCCGCGAGCCGGGCATCGGTCTCGGCCTTGTCGCCTTCGATCCTCCTTATGGCCTCCTGCAGCAGCATTGTGTGTTTCTGGAATAGCCGCGTCACCTGCCTCTTCATCCCCGCCGCATCGTTCGGGTCGCCCAGATAGTCAGATACACTGTCCACGTCAGGCGGGGGCGAGTACCCTTCGCTCATCTCGGTCTCAGGCGAGGCCCTGCGAAAGCCTGCGAGCGGGGAGGGGTCAGAATGAGCGAGCAAGAGGCAAAGTCAACGATAAAAACCAGCTCACCAGGGGTGGGCACATCGCCCGCACCGACAGATGGGCGGGAAGAGCCCGGCCGATCCCGAAAGTCCCCTCCCTCGAGGGTCTCAAGAGATTTCCCCAGCCCATGGGAGACCGCTGGACGGGGAGTTTCCGGAGGTGGGCGATCCGGACCTGGGGAACTCGCGATCTTCTCAGGCGATGGAGGCGGAGGACGATCCTCTCCCCGGTTCTCCACCTCCTCACAGGGAATTACCTGCAAAACAGGGAGTCAGACGAATAGCGATAATTGGCGGAAGGCCACGCACCCCGGGGACTACCTCAGCACCCGCCGCCGAGCTGGAGGCCGGGCAGTCGCCCGCCAGAGAACGCTTAACGATCTTTCCCTTTGCCGGCCTGAAGAGGGGGCCGGAGGATCCGCGAACTAGCCATGGGGCGGCCTCAAGGGCCTCCTCCTGAGTCTGCAGGACCGCTGCCGCCAGGCGAGCTCGCACTTCTTCGCTAACCGGCATCGAGGAACAAAAGTCTGCTCAGAGAAAATAAAGGGATTTGGGGGGCCTCCTACAGGGGTCAGCGGTATGTATTTATAGCAGAACAGTGGGCCCCCACCAGAAGATTCCCTGCCAGCTCAGCACAGGGGCTCGCCGAACACGCGGGTTGGATGGTTCTTTCCGAGCTTGGTTCAAGCTCAAAAAGAGCGGGGATTGTGTACAACCCTGTGTCCAGCGAGCGGGTCCCACCAGGGAGGTTGAACAGGCCTGCCCCCGCGACTCGCACCCAAGCGGCAGGACGGGCTGAACGACTAAAGGGCTGGCCCGCTCCTGCCCATCTCAGGCGAGCGAGCTGGCAACCCGCAGCAAGCGAGCCGGACCCGAGCTGGCGACCCGCAGCAAGCGAGCCGGACCCGAGCTGGCGACCCGCCGCAAGCGAGCCGGACCCGCGATTGGCGACCCGCCGCAAGCGATCCGGACCCCGAGCGCGACCTGACCGCCGATCCGCCCGGCAAAAGGCAGGCGGCTCGCCCATATCGGCTCGCACTCGCCCAGTGAGGGTAGGCGAGCCCCAGAGCCGGGTCGCGCCCGCCTCCTGCGGGAGAACTGAAGGCGAGCTGACCGCCCGGGGGTGCGAATAGCTACTCAGAACAGCGGAGCCTCGCTGTTGGCAGGCCAGGTTGGACTGCGCATAGCTGTTCAGAACAGCGGAGTTTGGCTGTTGGCAGACCCATCCAGGGGTCTTTTGGTACTTCCAGGTCAGTCCTTTTGGTTATTGGCAGTTCAGATTCTGAAAATCTATAAATAAGACCCAAGGGGTACCTCAGAGGACACGCTTTCAGTGCCTCCTTGCTCTCATTTTCAAGTGTTCTCTGAGAGTACCTTAGCTCGGCTCTTGGCTAAGGAGGGGAAGCGCTCAGAGATCTTCCGGGTTTGTGGTGGGACCTCCCTACCGAGCCCTTGGGTCTGTCTTTCCTTGTCTCTCTCGTTGTTTTTCTTGCAGGTGCGAAGTAGGCGCGAGACCACCCCTTCCCCAAGGGTCGAACTCCACAAGAGGCCGGTTTCCGGTTTCAACACTCTTCAGATTGGAAATGACGATAATTTCAGATTGGAGGGACTGTGCAAACATAGGACTGTGCTAGGGTTGAATAGACAAACCTCAGATTGGAGAATAAATGGGTTCCCAGGCGTCACCACCGGTGGAGGAGCACGGCCAGGCGGAAGCAGTGGCGTCGAGGTTTGAAGAGGCAGAAGAAGCGACGGAGGGGCACGCCTAGGCGGAAGCACTGACAACAATCTTTGAAGCGGCAGAAGCAGCGACGGCGGGTGTCGAGACATCGGAAGGCGTCGATCGCGGCAGGCGTCGCGACAGGCGTTGGTGCTGGCGGCATGGGTTGGCGCTGGCGTTGCGGCAGCCATCGCGGCAGCCGTCGCGACAGGAGTCGTCGTGGCAGGCGTCTTGCACGGGGCTAGGGTTGAGAGACGGTGCGGTGAGCAAAAATTGTGTGCCCTTAATTATAAATTCAGGGAGTTTTGGTTAAAAATTAAGTGACTTTAGAGTGCACATAGCGAAAATTGTAGTGCACTTGACAATGCTCTTATTTAATAATAAATAAATATAAATAATAGCAACACAGTCAATATATATTAATTTACCTTAAAATTTCGATTTTTTATTGTTGTGGGTCACCTGGCCTTTTTTCCGGTCCGGAGAATCAGACCGCCTTAGCTTGGAATCGAGCCGTGCGCGCAAACAGCTAAAGGAAATCACAGCAATAGACAATAAACGTTTTAAACGTGGAAAACCCGAAAAGGGTGAAAATCACGTGGCTGGAACAGTGTCGAGCCAAAATCCACAAGCTTCTTGGAGTGTTACAGAGATTGGAGTTTGATCTCGGAGGGTGACAGACCGCTACTCCTTTACAAGTGTACACATTGAACTGCAACGAGAAGGAAACGACTAAGTTCTCGAATGCTCGATGGAAGCACTCCGGCATTGAAATGACGTTGAAATCACGGAACCTTGGTAGAAGCGCTTCGACTGGAAAATATTGCAAGTCCACGAAGCTTCTAGAGGGAGCGCTCTCGCTGATGTAGAGCCTAGATGGGAGCACTCTCGCGGAGGCGATTGATGTCACTTGGGGCGTGAGAAAACCGTGGCGCAAGAAGAAGAGCAGAGTGAATTCCTGAGCGGAGAATCGGCCTAAGTCCACGATCTCGCTGTAAAACCTCATAGCTCTCTCTTGCCTCTAGAGTTGTTTGGCTTGAAATGAAGGTCTGGGGACCTATTTATAGTTTTCTGGAGGGTCGTTGTTGAAGCCAGGAAAATTCCCTACTCCAAAAATCGGATCAAGGCAGCCTAAAGCTACTTGCTTTGCTACAAGACTACACGGCTAAGGAGACTAGGACGAAGAAGAAGTAGATGAACATGAACCCAGATGCTTCGGAAGGAAGGTCCCACCACGTGCTCGAATGATTGGAAGAAGCAACCCCTCCACAACCAGAATTGGTCGAGCAAGGTACGAGGGGGACTAGCTGTTAACTAAGTCGCGTGGTCACGACCTGGTCTCTAAGGAAAAGTAATCCAAAGGCTCAACTGATTTCTAAGAAGTAGAACTCGCAAGATCCTTTTCGGGGATTTTTCGCGTCTCTCCTCGTACCCTGGGGTCCTATTTATAGGGAAATTCTACGGGAGGGGGTGGGTCTTATTTATAGCCCACCTCCTAGGCGACTTTCTGGGGGAGCTCGCACGGCTGGGTGAGTATCACACCTGGTCGCTTACCTGGCGAATATGCAAGGGGAGCTCGCCATACTCGCCCAGGCCTTTCGCTGCGCGGCACGTTGACTCTGCCCTCCGTCTTGACTTGCTGACTATGACCTTTGCTTACCTGGCCCTGATGGGGCCCCTCCTCGACGAATATGGGTTGTATATAATCCCCACTCTTTTCAAGCGATGTAGAAACTCGGAAAGAAACATCCGACTCATATTCGACGAGTTGCTATACCGAGTATCTGTCTTACTTGCCTTTGAACTGGGCCCGCTGAACTCTATAAATAGGGATTGGACATGTCTTTGAGGCACACCATTTCGACCTCGCACTTGATGTTGAAGGCCACCGAGAAAGCCTATCGGGAGAGCTTGACCGCACTGTCCGGCTTTCTCGAACTAGACCCCTCAAGGACCAAGAGGAAGCGGGAAGGTGAGGTAGCGGCAGATCTGCCTCTCACAAAGAAGAAAAAATAAAGAAACTAAAGAAGTTGCTCGCCTCCAAAGCCGACGACCCGCCCCCGCCGGTGGAGAAAGTCGCTTCCCCGACAAAGAAAGTCGCACCCCCGGCCGACCAGCCTGAACCTTCGACGAGCACCCAACAACTTCTCGAGGATCTCGGGCTGGGTGACCTCCCCGACACCACGCTAACATCCCCGTTGAACACTTCCGCTCCAGAGGTCGTCAGGCCGCCACCCCAATCGCAGGCAGATCTCACTGCCTCGCAAGGTTACAAATTTGTCGATCTTCATGGAAGCTCGATGATGTTCACGTCCCTTTGTCTAACGTCTTTATATTTGCAACTCCCTCAGTGACTACTTCGGGCGAGATTCTAGACATCGCCCTACTGCGGGGAGTTCCACTGGGCGCTCTTCTGGCTCGGCCTCACCCCGAATCGTGCATACCATCCGGATCAACCTCGGTTCTAAGGGGTCAGGCAAGGGAATTCCTCTGGCGGCCAAGGGAGGTCCTTCCCCCGATGCCTCGATGCCGCTGACGGCGAGCATCCAAGCATCGTCGACCTCTCTCCCGGCCAAGGTCACTCTGCCGATGGAGAGCAATGTGTTATCGCTGCCTCCTCCATCTTCAAATATGCAGAGGTCGAAAAGCATGCCCGGGGTGCCACCTACTCTGGCAAGCTCTCGCAGACCGGCAGGGAGCACTCCATTGCCGCCGCCGCCTCTGCCTTCGAATGGTGAACCACACCCCGAGCTCTACCCGGAGATCGCATCTCCTCGACATGCACTAGAGAGCTCGGTACGAGATCCTGAAAGGAGGCACCCCGAATATTTCCCGCCGAGGTCTGAAGGCCGTGATTATGATGGTCGCGGACAGGGACAACCCTACGAGCTTCCCGGTGGCTTGTCCTCGGGCCTGCGAGAAATAGCTTGTCGCATCCCTTCTCCTCGGCGATCACGCTCTCCTCGGCAAGGTAGCTTCAATCGTTGCTGATCTGATCTGACCGTTGCTGCCGACTACTAACTATTCTGGTGACTTTCCTTTATTTTGACAGGTCGCCCGTCCACTCCTGGCGGTGCCTTCATTGGGGCGTTGGGCCTGTCTGGAGACGAGAACCGCTGCGCCGCTGCTCGGACATATGTCGAGTTGGAGGCCAAGTTCGACCAGCTCGGCATCTGCGAGTCTCATCGCCGAATCTCGGCACTGGAGGTGATGATGGTGATGATGGAAGAGCTGTGAGAAAGCATGGAGGCCTACGAGGCCCGCTTCCTTATGATCCAAGAGGTGGAGCGGCACCAGGTGATGACCGACCACTGCGTCCAGCTCTTCGGCAAGGAGCTAGCCGACATGCGCACGAGCATGGGGTCTGCAGGACAGCTAGCGAGGATGGATGAGCAACAACGACGAGGCGATTACGTGATTGCAGTAGCTACCGAACACTTCCAGCGAGCTCGCGAGATGGGCTGGGCCGGGCGACATCCCCACCTTCCGGAGCGAGGGCATCCTAGAACTTAGGAATTTTTTCTTTTCATTTGAACTCGTAATTGGCGATTATGTAAAAAACTATTTGTTTGTGATGTACGAGTTTTCATCTCGTGTTGATTATGCCGAGTTTTTCTGTGATTCTATCTTGTTCTCTGCAATGCCTTAGTTTCTGTGTAGGTTCTGGCGAGCTAGCAAGTTTCTTGATAGCTTTATGCGAGATAGGGCCAGTGTCTAGGAAAGATCTAATGGTTATGACGCGACTTAGGTGGATACTCGCCCGACCAGCAAATATACCCCCTGGCCTTTGCCTATAAAAAGAAGGGGTAGGTGAGACTTTTGTACGTTGTTGCGATTTCTGACTTTTGCTCGTGAGTAACCTCCCTTGCTCGCGTCTTCCTCTTCTTTCTCTCCCTACTCGCATTTTATTTCTCTCACTCACAACTTGCTCAGTATGGTTGAAGATGACGCCAATGCTCGCCGACAGACACACGCCGTCAACTTCACTAAAGCGGTCTTCAAGAAATCTGCAGCCTCTGAGCGAGATCTGGAAGAGTTCAAACAACGATATATTTTAGAGGGATACTCGACCAGGCTCCTCGCCCGGAACGAGCGACTAAACACCTACATAGGAGGTGGATTGTTCATGTCCCTTCACCACTTTGAAGTCGGCCTGCGACTTCCCTTGTGGCCCGAATATCGCCAAATTCTGCGATATTTCAGCATCGTGCCCGCCCAGATAAACCCCAATGGGGTGGCGATCATCATGGGCTTCCTCTACTTCCTTCGTGAAGAGAGGATCACATTTGACCTCTACGTCTTCCGGAAGGTCTTCGCCCTTGCCGCAACCTCAGAGGGGGTCGTCATCTTCAACAGCCACGTCTGTATGCTGGTAGGGACGACGAACAAGATCCATCGATAGAGCGAGTTCTTGGTCGCCGTTACTGGCGACTTCGAAGGCGTGCTGGGAAGGCCGCATAAGCCCGCCGATTTTGGAAGGCGCGCACGAGAAGTTGTTTGAAGCTTTCCGCGGACGCCGATTTGACGTCATCAAGTGGTGCATCAATGTCAATGTTATTGACGAGGTACTCACCTGCAAAGGTATGCTTTTGCGAGGTTCTGACCTACTCGTCAAGATATCGCCGGATTGGTTGAATACTGCTGACTATTCTTCAATTTGCAGAGGCCCGCGAGCTCCCGTATAAGCTGATGCCTCCGACAAAAGAAGTCGCATCTTCACGCTAGGAGACCTCGACCCACCCTGCCGAGTTCGAAGAGATCTCGCCTCCCGTGGTCCGTTCGCTTGCCGACGACGAAGGTAGTGTGTGCAAGGGCAAGATCACTAAAGGGAAGGGTAAAGCCAAGTCTCCCGATCATGCGAGCAAGCGCACAAGGGTTTCCCGGTAGCTGTTCGACAAGAGGGAGTCGCCCGCTGAGGTCGAGGCGCCTTATTGCCACCCGAACTTCAACCTCGGGCAAGACAACAGGGACACTTATGGGCGTTCGCTTGTGTCCTGGTCGGCGGACGAGCATCGGGTGTCGCTGAGCTCCAACCTCCCCGCTTGGTCAGAGGATTGGGAAGACAAGGGGGAGGCCTTTGACGTCCTTCATGCCTTATATGGGTGATCCGACGCCGAGTCGATGCTGGAGCTAAGCCCAGAGTTGCTCGCTCATCAGACGTCTCGCTCCATGCCGCGAGCTGCCGAGTTGGGGCACTACACGACAAGGAAGTTGCTCGAAACGCAGGAGACGTTGAAGTTCGTCACACATAAGGCGATCAGGTTGGGGATGGAATTCATCCGCTGGAGGGATTATGAGGTTAGTCTCCTCCTCGACGCGACTTAGTTGTCTTGATACTTGATAATTTCTCTGACTTTTGGCTGACTTATCCTCGCAGGCCACCGAGATCGAGATGACGAAGAAGTTCTCCGAGCTCAAGCTAGAACTTGCCAACATCCAGGCCGAGCTGGAGACTTCTCAAATCCGGTCTGACGAGCTAGCAACTCGCCTGGAGGCATTTGAAGGTTGCCCGGGTCCTTCCGGTGCCCGCCCACCTGAGCCGTAGGAGGCAGTGTCCTCGTACGGGGTGGGCAAGAAGATCAGGATGCACGGGGATGAGATGTCCGCTATCCGTCGTGGGATAGCACGAGCATCTGGGGAAGCTGTCCACGCCAAGCTGAGGATGGACGGCTTCCTCGGCGCAGAGGCCGACCATTTGACGGTTATGGACCTTATCCCCTTCATTCTTGCCGAGGAGTCGAATTCGCCTGATTGGGTCCTGTCCACGGCTTCTAGCTACAGCGGCGGCGACAACAACAACGTCAACAGAGAAAGCAGTGGCAGCAGCGACAATAAAGATGATGGGGAGGACGATGTCGAGGATGAGGAAGATGTCACCATTGGGGATGATGAGCACAGGCCTGACACTAGCGATGACGAGTCATAACCGGCTGGCGACCTCCTGCATCAGCACTTGTATATATTTTGTAAACAGGAATTTGTAAATTTGTAATTCTTGTTTAGAAGTGTAGTTAAAATTTATGTGTTACTCGCTTCTATGTATGATTGCCTGTTTGATGATGCTCGTTATACTCGTAGTCGCTGAGAGATTGAGAACAATCGTTATTCACACATGAATACTCGCGCAACCACTTACCCGCACATCATTGCTCTTGCTTGCTCTTACTCACATACTCGCCCAAGCATATTCGCACATGCATGATCGCCTATCTCGCAGGAGCTTAGTTCAATTTAGTCGGAGATTGTTGACGAAACTAAGCAGGAATCGAGCTCAACTGTTGGTGGGAAGTAGTCGACACCCTAACATGAGCCGAGCTCAACTAGCGGTGGGAAAGAGTCGACACCCTAACAGGAGCCGAGCTCAACTGGCGGTGGGAAAGAGTCGACACCCTAACAGGAGCTGATTTCAACTGGCGGTGGGATAGAGTCGACACCCTAACAAGAGTCGAGCTGAACTGGTGGTGGGAAAGAGTCGACACCCTAACAGGAACCGTGCTCAACTGGAGGTGGGAAAGAGTCGACACCCTAACAGGAACCGAGCTCAACTGGCGGGGGGAAAGAGTCAACACCCTTACAGGAGCTGAGCTCAACTAGCGGGGGGAAAGAGTCGACACCCTAACAGGAGCCAAGCTCAACTGGCGGCGGGAAATAGTTGACAGCCTAACAGGAGCCGAGCTCAACTGGCTGCGGGAAAGAGTCAACACCCTAACAGGAGACGAGCTCAACTGGCGGTGGGAAAGAGTCGACACCCTAACAGGAGTCGAGCTTAACTGGCGGTGGGAAAGAGTCGACACCCTAACTGTACAACCCTGTGTCCGGCGAGCGGGTCCCACCAGGGAGGTTGAACAGGCCTGCCCCCGCGACTCGCACCCAAGCGGCAGGACGGGCTGAACGACTAAAGGGCTGGCCCGCTCCTGCCCATCTCAGGCGAGCGAGCTGGCAACCCGCAGCAAGCGAGCCGGACCCGAGCTGGCGACCCGCAGCAAGCGAGCCGGACCCGAGCTGGCGACCCGCCGCAAGCGAGCCGGACCCGCGATTGGCGACCCGCCGCAAGCGATCCGGACCCCGAGCGCGACCTGACCGCCGATCCGCCCGGCAAAAGGCAGGCGGCTCGCCCATATCGGCTCGCACTCGCCCAGTGAGGGTAGGCGAGCCCCAGAGCCGGGTCGCGCCCGCCTCCTGCGGGAGAACTGAAGGCGAGCTGACCGCCCGGGGGTGCGAATAGCTACTCAGAACAGCGGAGCCTCGCTGTTGGCAGGCCAGGTTGGACTGCGCATAGCTGTTCAGAACAGCGGAGTTTGGCTGTTGGCAGACCCATCCAGGGGTCTTTTGGTACTTCCAGGTCAGTCCTTTTGGTTATTGGCAGTTCAGATTCTGAAAATCTATAAATAAGACCCAAGGGGTACCTCAGAGGACACGCTTTCAGTGCCTCCTTGCTCTCATTTTCAAGTGTTCTCTGAGAGTACCTTAGCTCGGCTCTTGGCTAAGGAGGGGAAGCGCTCAGAGATCTTCCGGGTTTGTGGTGGGACCTCCCTGCCGAGCCCTTGGGTCTGTCTTTCCTTGTCTCTCTCGTTGTTTTTCTTGCAGGTGCGAAGTAGGCGCGAGACCACCCCTTCCCCAAGGGTCGAACTCCACAAGAGGCCGGTTTCCGGTTTCAACATTTTGGTGCGGTGAGCGTGGAAAGTGGTCAGTGCAGAAAAGCTTCGGCGAGCTCAATGACGGGAGGTCAAGGATCTGACAGGCAGAACTCGCCGCCCAACCCACCTCTCGCGACAGTGGGGATGTTTGAAGACTTCAGGAACGAGGTGCTGGATCTCGTCAAGATCGCACTCGGCGTGCGGGCCGAGTGTTCGACTCCGGCAGCCCAGATCGCCGCCGCCCCCTCTCTGGGCGAGGACGCTCCTGGCAGGCGAGCCGGGAAGGAAGTGGCTGAGGAAGGTCGGGGGAGCGAGCTCTCGGGGCGCGAGCTCTTCCCCGGCTCGGCAGGCCGAGGCCGATTCGGCGAGCTGGGTCCGCGTGACTCGCCGGCCCGCCAGGTGGGGGGAGGCAGCCCTTTTAGCGAGCTGGTCTCCTCAGCTCCAGTACCAGACGGGTTCAGAGAGCCCGAGATGACCTACTACACCGGGAAGGGAGACCCGGTTCAGCACGTCCAAGTGGTTCGAAGACGTGGTCTCCATCCGTCAGATGTCGGACGGATTCAAGTGCCGTCTCTTCGCCATCACCCTCCGGGATAAGGCGAGGGAGTGGTTCCACCAGCTGCCGGCCAGTTCCATCTATTGCTTCGAGGACCTACGCCGAGGGTTCATGTTGAGGTTCACAACCGCAAAGAAGAGGAAGAAGGAGTCTGAGTCCCTGTTCCACATAAAGCAGGGGGTAAACGAGACGTTGGGGAGCTACGTCGATCGGTTCCAGGAGGAGGTTACCCAAGTTCAGGAGATGCCGGGCCACAGTCTGATGATGGCCTTCACACTGGGCCTGCAGCAGGGTTTCTTCCGCATGGAGCTGAAGAGGATTCCCCCCCTCTCCTACGAGGAGCTGATGGAGAGGGCGGCGAGAGAGGTCGACGGGGAAGCGTCGAACCCAGAATTTGCGAGGAAGTTGGCCAGGTGGGCGACTGAGGAGGAGAAGGAGTCGAGGGGAGGAAGAAGACAGGAAGAGAGGAGGGAGGAGCCCAGGCAGAGGGAGCAGAGGCAGCTCCAAGGACAGCAACCGGGATGGGGGCGTCAGGAGCCCGACCGTAGGCTGGGCTGGAGACCAGAGTGGCAGGGGCAGGGGCCACAGAGGGGATACTACGGGAGAGGCCACTATCAGGGGAGGCAGGACCAGTTCCACCCCCCAGGCTGGAGGCAGGGTCAGAGGCCGCGGCTCCCCGATCAGGAGGAGGCCATGGCCATAGCTCTGGGAGCAAGGAGAGGGGTCATGAGGAGGAGGAGAAGGGAGTTCAGGGTGGAACTGCCCTACTGCGACTTCCATCAGGAAGAGGGGCACGCAACGGCCACGTGCCCGGAATTCTTGGAGATGAGAGAGAACAGGGGGCGGCAGCAGCAGCAGGAGGAGGTGCGCAGGAAGTGAGGATCGAGGAGGTCCTGCCTCGGACGGAGGAGGATCGCTGTGAAGACCGGGTGGATGTGGGGACCCGAGGAATGATCGGAGTGATCCACGGGGGAGTAGGGGTCGAGGCTTCCCGCAAGGCAAGTATCCACACCATGTATCGGCGGAGCGTCGCCTCTACGTCCCAAACCCCGCCGCCAGAGGAGAGGATCACTTTCTCTAGAAGTGATATGCCGGACCACGAGGATCCGTTCTGTGATGCGTTGGTCATCAAGGCCGCCATCGAGAACTTCACTGTCTCTCGGATCCTAGTGGACAATGGGAGTTCCGTGAACGTCGTCTTCAAGAAGGCGTTTGACGCGATGCAGGTGGAAGCTAAGAGGGTGCTGGCCTCGGACGGGCCCTTGTTCGGGTTCTCGGGAGAGAGGAAGGAGGTAGAGGGAGGAGTCGGCCTCCACGTAACCCTGGGGGGGCAGTCCCGAAACTGCAAGTTCGTCATTGTGGACGCCCCCAGCAGCTACAGCGCAATCTTCGGGAGGCCCCTGATCAGTGCCTTCCGTTGCGTCCCCTCATCTTTCCATCAGTGCTTGAAGTTCAACGCTGAGGGGGCGCAGGTCAGGGTTAGGGGAGACCCTAAGGTGGCACGGGAATGCTACATCACCGCGGTGAACGCCATCTCTTGGCAGGAAGGGGCCGAGGAGATGGGGCGGAGGATGGAGGCAAACGAGCAGGGAGCCGGAGAGGAGGAGCTGGAGGTGAAGGGCTGCGCAGGAAAGGCGGGAGGAGGAGGTTTGGAGGAAGTGGTCGAAGTAAGGGCCGTGGCAGGGGAGATGGAGGTAGAGGTCCCCGCTCAGGAGGAAGGGGATGCCGAGGGATGGGGGGAGCAGTCCAGACTGGAGGCCGCAGAGGAGGTGGTGGAGCTGGAAGTGCTCACCCGCGGAGGCAGGGTGGAGAAGATCCGCGTCAGCGGGGGGCTGACCCCGGAGGACCAGGGCAGGATGCTGGAGTGCATCCAGAAGAACGTGGACATCTTCGCCTGGAGCGCCGCGGAGATGCCGGGGGTTGACGCGGATGTGGCTTGCCACCGCCTCAACCTGGACCCGGGAACACGCCCCGTCCAGCAGAAGAAGAGATCCACTGCGGACAAGCTAGCGGAGCCCATCAGGGAGGAGGTGGCAAAACTTCTCAAAGCGGGCTTCGTGTCCGAAATTCAATACCCCGGCTGGGTCTCGAACGTTGTGATGGTCAAAAAGGGAGACGACCGCTGGCGCCTGTGTATCGATTTTTCCCTTCTTAATAAAGCTTGTCCTAAGGATTGTTACCCCTTGCCTCGGATCGACGCGCTGGTTGACTCAGCCGTCGGTTTTTCTGTAATGAGTTTTTTAGATGCATTTTCAGGTTACCATCAGATCAGGATGCACCCCCCGGACATAAAGGATGTCTCATTCATCACAGGGGACGGCTGCTATTGCTACAAGATGATGCCGTTCGGGTTGAAGAACGCTGGTGCCACCTATCAAAAAATGATGGACAGGGTCTTCAAGGAGCAAAGGGGGAGAAACTTGGAGGTCTACGTGGACGACCTCATGATCAAGAGCCGAGACGTGGACTCCCACCTCCGGGACCTGGAGGAGACGTTCACCACCCTGCGCCGATACAAGATGCGGCTGAACCCCCTTAAGTGTGTTTTCGGGGCTAGCCGGGGGAAGTTCTTGGGGCATCTCCTCACCCACGCGGGGGTCGAGCCGAATCCCGATAAGGTCAAGGCAATCTTGGAGTTGGGGTCCCCGCGGAATGCGAAGGAGGTCCAACGGTTGACAGGGAAGCTAGCAGGACTGAGCCGCTTCCTCTCTCGGGCAGGGGAGAAGTGCTCCCCCTTCTTCAAAACGCTGAGGGGGGGCCAGAGGTTCGAATGGACTAAGGAATGCGAGGAGGCGTTCCAGGCCCTCAAGGCGCAGCTAACACAGGCCCCGCTGCTCCAGGGGCCGAAGGAGGGTGAAGACTTGTTCCTATATCTCGGGGTCGGGGCAGAGGCCCTGAGCTCCGTCTTGGTTCGAGAAGAGGGGAAGAGACAGCTCCCTGTCTATTACGTCAGCCGGGTCCTGAGGAAGGCCGAACTCCGGTATCCGATCCTGGAGAAGCTCGCGTTCGCATTAATCATCTCGGCCCGGAGGCTACGGCCTTACTTCCAGGCGCACTCGATCCGAGTGGTGACAGACCATCCTCTCCGCAATATCTTCGAGGGGGTGGAGCACTCGGGCCGGCTGGCCAAGTGGTCGGTGGAGCTAAGCGAGTTCGATGTCTCCTTCGTGCCACGGCTCTCGATCAAAGCTCAGGCGATGGCCGACTTCCTGGCCGACTACGTGGTAGAAGTAGCAGAGGAGGAGCTCACTTGCCCGGCTCCTTGGAAGGTGAGGGTGGATGGAGCCTCAGGAAGGCATTCACTCGGGATAGGAGTGGTCCTGGAGAGCCCCCAAGGGACTCAGATTGAGCAGACGGTGGTGGTACATTTCCCCATTACTAACAACCAGGCCGAGTACGAAGCAGTGATAGCGGGACTACGCCTGGCCAGAGAGTTGGGGGTGCTGGATGTGGAAGTTCTGACCGACTCCATGGTGGTGGCTTCCCAGATCAACGGGGAGTTCGAAGCAAGGGAGCCCGCTTTGAAGTTATACTTGGCCAAAGTGAAGGGGGTCATAGGGACCTTCCAGACCTTCTCCATCCAACACGTGCCAAGGGAAAAGAATGAACAGCCCGACCAACTGGCGAAGCATGGCCCCCGGATGGGGGGCACCATCACCGACCTGTTCCGCCCCTCCATCGAAGAGGGGGAGCTCATGGAGATCGATCAGCAGCCCTCGTGGATGGACCCGGTAATAGCTTTCCTCTCCGCGGGAGAGTATCCGGAGGGAGTAGACAAGAAGAAGTTGAGGCACAAGTCCGCCTACTACCTCCTCAAAGACGGGCAACTATACAGAAAGACCCTTTCCGGGATGCTGGCTTGCTGCGTGTCCGAGGGCGAGGCGCAGAGGATCTTGGAAGAAGTCCACTCCGGGGAGTGCGGGAGTCATTCCGGGAGTCGGACCCTGGAGGGGAGGATAGTCCGGCAGGGGTATTTCTGGCCCACCCTGGGCCGGGACGCCGCGGAGTTCGCAAGAAGATGTCATAAGTGCCAGCTATTTGCCCCCCTCCAGCTACAGCCGGCCCAGCAACTCAAGAGCATCACGGCCCCCTGGCCCTTTGCAATCTGGGGAATGGATTTGGTCGGGCCGTTCCCCCAGGCTAGCGGCCAGAGAAGGTTCCTCCTGGTAATGATCGACTACTTCTCAAAGTGGATGGAGGTGAAGGCGTTGGCAAAGGTGACCTCCCAGGTAATCAGGAACTTCGTTTGGGGGGAGATCATCTGTCGCCATGGGCTGCCCCAGGCCATCGTCACAGACAACGGGCCTCAGTTCGCCAGCGCCGAGTTCACCAGTTTTTGCGAGCAGCTAGGGATCGACCTCAGATTCGCCTCGGTCCACCACCCCAGGAGCAACGGGCAGGTGGAGGCGGCGAACAAAATCATCGTCAATCTCCTCAAAAAGAAGGTGGAAAACCTGAGGGGGAGCTGGGTGGAGCAGCTCCCCGCCGTCCTTTGGGCCCTTAGAACCACCCCGAACACGGCCACGGGGGAGACCCCCTTCAAGCTCTCCCATGGGTGCGAGGCGGTGCTCCCCATAGAATTTGAAGTTCAAACGCCGCGGGTCGGAACGGCCAGGGAAGGCCGAGAGGAATGGCAAGCCGAGAATGGGGAGGAGCTGAGACTCTCCCTCGACATGGTAGAAGAGTTGAGGGATCTTTCGGCCGTCCGACAGGAGGAGGTCAAAAGGAGGATGGCGAAATACTTTGACAAGCATGTCAGGGTCAAGCAGTTCACGGAAGGGGACCTGGTACTGAAGAAGGTGGACGCGGCAGGGCGGTCAGCGCCTGTAGGGAAACTCAACCCCAGCTGGGAGGGGCCATTCATTGTGAAGGAAGTTTTGAAGTCGGGGGGCTATCGGCTCCAAAATGTAGAGGGCGAGGCCCTGAGTCTCACCTGGAGTGGAGACGACTTGAAGAGATTTTTTCCCTAATTTTCTGTAAACAACCTGATTTCTCATAATGAAGCTTTTCTTCTCCTCCCCCCCCCCAGGAATGTCATATCTATGCTTGCTCAGAGAGTTGGAATGAACTTGGACCCCGAGAAGATCCCGCTGCCAGGCTCCCACCTAGCTGGCAGGGCCGGAAGTCACTCGGTGTCATCCCTAGCCTCGAGAAGATCCCGCTGCCAGGCTCCCACCTAGCTGGCAGGGCCGGAAGTCACTCGATGGAATGAACTTGGACCCCGAGAAGATCCCGCTGCCAGGCTCCCACCTAGCTGGCAGGGCCGGAAGTCACTCGGTGTCATCCCTAGCCTCGAGAAGATCCCGCTGCCAGGCTCCCACCTAGCTGGCAGGGCCGGAAGTCACTCGATGGAATGAACTTGGACCCCGAGAAGATCCCGCTGCCAGGCTCCCACCTAGCTGGCAGGGCCGGAAGTCACTCGGTGTCATCCCTAGCCTCGAGAAGATCCCGCTGCCAGGCTCCCACCTAGCTGGCAGGGCCGGAAGTCACTCGATGGAATGAACTTGGACCCCGAGAAGATCCCGCTGCCAGGCTCCCACCTAGCTGGCAGGGCCGGAAGTCACTCGGTGTCATCCCTAGCCTCGAGAAGATCCCGCTGCCAGGCTCCCACCTAGCTGGCAGGGCCGGAAGTCACTCGATGGAATGAACTTGGACCCCGAGAAGATCCCGCTGCCAGGCTCCCACCTAGCTGGCAGGGCCGGAAGTCACTCGGTGTCATCCCTAGCCTCGAGAAGATCCCGCTGCCAGGCTCCCACCTAGCTGGCAGGGCCGGAAGTCACTCGATGGAATGAACTTGGACCCCGAGAAGATCCCGCTGCCAGGCTCCCACCTAGCTGGCAGGGCCGGAAGTCACTCGGTGTCATCCCTAGCCTCGAGAAGATCCCGCTGCCAGGCTCCCACCTAGCTGGCAGGGCCGGAAGTCACTCGATGGAATGGATCTGGACCCCGAGAAGACCCCGCTGCCAGGCTCCCACCTAGCTGGCAGGGCCGGAAGTCACTCGGTGTCATCCCTAGCCTCGGGAAGATCCCGCTGCCAGGCTCCCACCTAGCTGGCAGGGCCGGAAATCACTCGATGGAATGATCCAGAAAGCAATGGCCTGCGACCTAGAGCAAATTGCGTTGTCAGACTCCCACCTAGCCGGCAAGGCCGGAAACTGCCCGAAAAGGCGTGCGCAGCAGGACGGAATCGCAAGAGTTAGCCAGAAAAGAAGGAAAGGGTCTAGCATAGCCCCACCCTCAAGCCCCGGGAAAGGTGGTCGAGTAAACACAAAGGCCTGGGCGAGAGTCCACAGAGATTTAAGCATGCGGCCGAGGGGCGAGCTAGCTCACCTCGCTCGGCAGACGAGCAAGCTCGCCTCGCTCGGCAGACAAGCAAGCTCGCCTCGCTCGGCGGACGAACCAGCTCGCCTCGCTCGGCGGACGAGCCAGCTCGCCTCGTCAGAGCCGGGCCGCTGGGACGGGTCGCGCCGTCCGGCAATGACATCGTTAGAAAACAAGACAGGCGAGAAGTGTAAAAAGAACAGTGTGTAAAAGGAACAATAGACAGAAATATAGAGTATAAGCGCAACTCGCGCATACAACACAGACCAGATTTTTACACATAATGTTCATCTACAAGGCAGATTACAAAAAACACGAGACCTAGAAACCCTAAAGCGGCTGGAAGCTTCTGTCGCCGGGCTCCGGCACGGGGAGGAACAGCGCCGGCACCACGTCTTTGGCCGAGAGTCCCGCTGCCTCGCTCGTAAGCAGATCCGCGCGCCTCAGCGTCTGCATCGTGTATCTCGCTGCGCTGGCCGCGTTCTTCTGCATTAGCACTTCCAGGTCGTAGTCGGAGAGGTGCTCGCGCGGGCAGACCCCGCTGGCCGGAGGAGGGACAGCGGCAGCGGCCTCCAGCTCGCGTACCCGGGCCTCCAGCGCCGCCTTCTCCTGGCGAAGGGTGGCAATCTCGGCGCCCATCCGGCTCGCCGTCGCCGCGTCCTGAAAAACGGAATAGGAATCATCATAAGCTGCGTTCGCAAGAAGAAGAGATTAGCTCCGGTTGAGAGCGTACCACCCCGCCCAGATATTGCGCGAGGGTCTCCTCGGCGGCGGCGGCTCGCCCTCTCTGAAGATCCGCGTCCTCCCGAGCGAGCTTCCGGGCCTCTTCCTTCTCCTCCGCCATCTTTTGGATGGACGCGGCGTTCCGCTCCACCTGGGTACATCGTCGCCCCACCATGTGCGCCAGCTCCAGGCCGCGCAGCTGGGCCCGCGCGCTCTCATGGATCAGCACCCGTGTCTCCTCCTTGTCGAATATGGCGGCGTCTTCGCGCGAGTACAACCCAAAGGAGAAGCTGTACGCCTCCCCGCCGATTGTGTCCTGTTCCATCCAGCTCGGCAGCAGGGTCGAGATCGTTGCGCGATTCGACTCCTTGTCCCAAGCCAGGAGCGGGACGCCGAGCTCGTCCAAGTACCTCTCGCCGTAGCCGAAGTTCCGATGCCCTCTCGGCACCGGCTCCGCAGCGGCTCCAGACCCGCCCGGCGGCGCGGAGGTGCCCGCCGCCCCGACCGGGGAATCGCTGGTCGAAACAACCAGCGGGGGCGAGGGGGCCTCAGTCGGCAAGACCGCGGGGGCCTTGCCCTTTCTTTGGCCTGTGGATGGTTGCTGATCCGCGGTCTTCGCCGACTTCGGCGGAGGCGCTGACTGCCCGCCGCCCGGTCGCTTCTTGGCCGGGACCGATGAGATATCGCGCTGAGCGGCATCCGCGGCCTGGGCGCGGGCGAGAACCCCGGGGGGATCCGGGCGCTTTCGTAAGGAGGATGAAGGGGAATGTCGCGTTCGCCTGCGAAGAAGGGAAGGTGAGATGAAAGAAGAGTGGGAAAGTAAGGACTAATGGAGACGAGTAGCAAACCTCCCCCCGGCGGGACAACCGCGAGATCGTCAAGGTGGCGGCGCAGGAACGCGACCTCGAAGTTCTTCCCGACGAAGAACGCGAACAGGTCGGCTTCATGGCCGCCTAGGTTGGGTGGCCGGTAGCTCGCCTCGCTGAGCTGCACCGGCGAGAAGGGCACGTTGCCGAAGTCCCCCTTGACGAACAGGAACTTCTTCAGCCAGTTGTGGCTCTTGTTGACAGTCTCCCGCACCTTGAGGTGGGCGCTGGAGAAGTAGGCCGTCCCGTCTCGGTTCGCCCTGAAAGAGAACAGCTTCCGGAATACTGCGAGGCTGAACTCCACCCGCTCCTCTCGCAAGAAGCAGGCGAACCCCATCATGACGGCGATGGAGTTCGGGGTCATCTGGCCCAGGACGACCCCGAAGTATTTGAGCACCTGGCGCACCTCGGGCCACAGGGGAAGTCGCAGGCCCACCTCGAAGTGAGCGAGGGGGATGGCGAGCTCATCCCCAAATAGGTCGTTGATCTTCTCCCTCTCATCAGGTCGCCTCGCAGAAAACCCGGCCGGGATGTGGTCGCCTAGAGCTTCCAAGTATTCGCGCTCTGTGATGACGGCGCGAGGGAAATCGTGCTCGGAGAAGGTCCAAGCGCATTTGCTTCGGCCGTCCGCGTCGCCGCCGCCTCCGCCCATCCCCGTTGATTCGCCGCCGAACGCGAGACAAAAAGCCGGGAGGCGAGCTAGAATCGCACTTCGCGAGAAAAGGGGAAGCGAGAAGACGTTTTGGAGTCGGTGAAGAAATAAGGGCCGGCAGGACCTATTTATAGGAAAAGAGAAGGGGCGGGAAACTTCCCGCCAAAAGATGGGGTGCGGATAGCAAAAATTAATCCGACGGTTCGACTTCCCGCGCGCGAGCACACCTCAAAGGTCGAGCCGGCACGGTTCTCGCCCGGCTGCAGCCGCGGGAGACCGGTGCGGGCGAACCAACCCCAACCCGCACCCGCACGGTGTGCCGCGCGAGACGGGAGATTCCCCGTCTAGCGAGCTCCTCGGCTCGCCCCCGCACCGATCAGCGCGAAGAGAAGAATGGACCTTTCCCCCTAACCCGCACACAGAAGACCAAAGAAGAGCAGCGCAACAATTTCAATACATCTCAGCAACAAAATAGTTAGGCCCATAGGCAGGCTAAAAGAGTCGCAAGCAATTACAAATACAAATACAAGATAAATTCGAGATGACGGTAACCCCGCGGTATCACGCGAGCGAGGGGCAAACAACTGGGTCAGTACTCGACCCACTTCCACCTGTGCCGCCTCTTCGTTCCCGCCCGAGGCGGCACGCGGGGATCGTGGTAATCGCGAACCGCCACCAGCTCCCGCTGAGCCCGGCCGACCTGCTCCACGGCGCTCTTAAGATGCCCCTCGGCTCGCGTTATATGCACGCCCGGCGAGGTGACGTCGTCGTCTTCCGCTTCACGCCGAGGGCCCTCCAAGGCCGCGAGCCGGGCATCGGTCTCGGCCTTGTCGCCTTCGATCCTCCTTATGGCCTCCTGCAGCAGCATTGTGTGTTTCTGGAATAGCCGCGTCACCTGCCTCTTCATCCCCGCCGCATCGTTCGGGTCGCCCAGATAGTCAGATACACTGTCCACGTCAGGCGGGGGCGAGTACCCTTCGCTCATCTCGGTCTCAGGCGAGGCCCTGCGAAAGCCTGCGAGCGGGGAGGGGTCAGAATGAGCGAGCAAGAGGCAAAGTCAACGATAAAAACCAGCTCACCAGGGGTGGGCACATCGCCCGCACCGACAGATGGGCGGGAAGAGCCCGGCCGATCCCGAAAGTCCCCTCCCTCGAGGGTCTCAAGAGATTTCCCCAGCCCATGGGAGACCGCTGGACGGGGAGTTTCCGGAGGTGGGCGATCCGGACCTGGGGAACTCGCGATCTTCTCAGGCGATGGAGGCGGAGGACGATCCTCTCCCCGGTTCTCCACCTCCTCACAGGGAATTACCTGCAAAACAGGGAGTCAGACGAATAGTGATAATCGGCGGAAGGCCATGCACCCCGGGGACTACCTCAGCACCCGCCGCCGAGCTGGAGGCCGGGCAGTCGCCCGCCAGAGAACGCTTAACGATCTTTCCCTTCGCCGGCCTGAAGAGGGGGCCGGAGGATCCGCGAACTAGCCATGGGGCGGCCTCAAGGGCCTCCTCCTGAGTCTGCAGGACCGCTGCCGCCAGGCGAGCTCGCACTTCTTCGCTAACCGGCATCGAGGAACAAAAGTCTGCTCAGAGAAAATAAAGGGATTTGGGGGGCCTCCTACAGGGGTCAGCGGTATGTATTTATAGCAGAACAGTGGGCCCCCACCAGAAGATTCCCTGCCAGCTCAGCACAGGGGCTCGCCGAACACGCGGGTTGGATGGTTCTTTCCGAGCTTGGTTCAAGCTCAAAAAGAGCGGGGATTGTGTACAACCCTGTGTCCGGCGAGCGGGTCCCACCAGGGAGGTTGAACAGGCCTGCCCCCGCGACTCGCACCCAAGCGGCAGGACGGGCTGAACGACTAAAGGGCTGGCCCGCTCCTGCCCATCTCAGGCGAGCGAGCTGGCAACCCGCAGCAAGCGAGCCGGACCCGAGCTGGCGACCCGCAGCAAGCGAGCCGGACCCGAGCTGGCGACCCGCCGCAAGCGAGCCGGACCCGCGATTGGCGACCCGCCGCAAGCGATCCGGACCCCGAGCGCGACCTGACCGCCGATCCGCCCGGCAAAAGGCAGGCGGCTCGCCCATATCGGCTCGCACTCGCCCAGTGAGGGTAGGCGAGCCCCAGAGCCGGGTCGCGCCCGCCTCCTGCGGGAGAACTGAAGGCGAGCTGACCGCCCGGGGGTGCGAATAGCTACTCAGAACAGCGGAGCCTCGCTGTTGGCAGGCCAGGTTGGACTGCGCATAGCTGTTCAGAACAGCGGAGTTTGGCTGTTGGCAGACCCATCCAGGGGTCTTTTGGTACTTCCAGGTCAGTCCTTTTGGTTATTGGCAGTTCAGATTCTGAAAATCTATAAATAAGACCCAAGGGGTACCTCAGAGGACACGCTTTCAGTGCCTCCTTGCTCTCATTTTCAAGTGTTCTCTGAGAGTACCTTAGCTCGGCTCTTGGCTAAGGAGGGGAAGCGCTCAGAGATCTTCCGGGTTTGTGGTGGGACCTCCCTGCCGAGCCCTTGGGTCTGTCTTTCCTTGTCTCTCTCGTTGTTTTTCTTGCAGGTGCGAAGTAGGCGCGAGACCACCCCTTCCCCAAGGGTCGAACTCCACAAGAGGCCGGTTTCCGGTTTCAACACTAACAAGAGCCGAGCTCAACTGGCGGTGGGAAAGAGTCGACACCCTAACAGGAGCCGAGCTCAACTGGCAAGGGAAAGATTCGACGTTCTAATAGGAGCCGAGCTCAACTGGCGGCGGGAAAGAGTCGACACCCTAAAAAGAGCCGAGCTCAATTGGCGGCGGGAAAGAGTCGACACCCTAACAGGAGCCGAGATCAACTGGCGGCGGGAAAGAGTCGACACCCTAACAAGAGCCGAGCTCAACTGGCGGCGGGAAAGAGTCGAGACCCTAACGGGAGTCGAGCTCAACTGGCGGCGGGAAAGAGTCGACATCCTAACAGGAGCCGAGCTCAACTGGCGGTGGGAAAGTGTCGACACCCTAACAGGAGCTGAGTTCAACTGGCGATGGGAAAGAGTTGACACCCTAATAGGAGCCGAGCTCAACTGGCGGTGGGAAAGAGTCGACACCCTAATAGGAGCTGAGCTCAACTGGCGGCAGGAAAGAGTCGATACCCTAACATGAGACGAGCTCAACTGGCATCGGGAAAGAGTCGACACCCTAACAGGAGCCGAGCTCAACTGGAGGCGGGAAAGAGTCGAGACCCTAACAAGAGCGGAGCTCAACTGGCGGTGGGAAAGAGTCGACACCCTAACAGGAGCGGGGCTCAACTGGGGGTGGGAAAGAGTCGACACCATAACAAGAGCCGAGCTCAACTGGCGGTGGGAAAGAGTCGACACCCTAACAGGAGCCGAGCTCAACTGGCGATGGGAAAGAGTTGACACCGTAACAGGAGCAGAGCTCAACTGGCGGTGGGAAAGAGTCGACACCCTAACAGGAGCTGAGCTCAACTGGCAGTGGGAAAGAGTCGACTCGGGTGGTTAGTATTCGGTATGCACTGGAGAAGCCCGTACAGAGATCACAGACTACACCATCACTCAAACGAGGAACTTTATTCACCCGAAGGGGTTGATGACCGATATGCAGGAGAGGAGCCTGTGCAGGGACTTACACTTAAGACAACCCCATGACTCGGGGACTGTTACTGTTGCTAAGGTAGTTTATCCTGCTATTTGAGGAGAGACAAAGAGATTAGCTGTACTGATGTTTTGCTAATAAAGGAGATTTTTCAATAACTACAAGATATGCACTTTACAGTGACGTTTTTTTTGCGACGTTTTGAAAAGCGTCACTCTTTGTTTTCTTTCTAGCGACGTTTTTTAAAAAAAAAACGTCGCTATTGCAAAAAATAGTATTAGCCACGTTTTCATGAAAAAACGTCAATATAAATGTTTGGTTTTGGTGACGTTTATTTTTAAAACGTCATCAAAACATAGGATTTTTGTAAAAAAAATTTGTTTTCAAAAGTTCAAAATTTTTTCTTTACAATCATCTCATTTATAAACAAGTTTCTGGATATAATTAATTAAAAACTCAAATTGAGTTTATGATATCAATATTTATGATAGTGATCACATTTTTTATGGTAGTGAGTTTATATTAATGATAGCATCGATCTAGCTCGATCGTGACTTTGATACAAATAATTATGATGATTATATTCAATTCACTTTATATATATATATATATATATATATATATATATATATATATATACTAGCATCTTCGAACGGGCTCCGCCCGTTCTCGATGCGTCGCTGCGGGCTTCGCCCGCAACCAAGCGGGCTTCGCCCGCTTGGCATTCCGGCGGGCTTCGCCCGCCCCTCGGCGGGCTTCGCCCACCCGGTATACAATTTTAAAAATTTAAAATTATTTATTAATTTTAAATTTTATTTTTCTGATTTTTTAATAATTATTTAATAATTATTTATTATATATTAATAATATAAATTATTTAAATATATAAAGAAAAAAAATCGAAAAAAAAATAAAACAGGACGGGCAGCGCGGCCTCCTCTGCCGCCGGCGGCGGAGCCGCCGGCGGCCTGCCCGGCGCCCACCGGCGGGTTCGCCGGCCTCCGGCGAACCCGCCGGGGGTTGTCCGGCGGCGAGCGGGCAGGGCCACCGCCGGCGGTGGCCCTGCCCGTGAGCTCCAAAACTGGAGCTCACGGGCAGGGCCACCGCCGGCGGTGGCCCTGCCCGCTCGCCGCCGGACAACCCCCGGCGGGTTCGCCGGAGGCCGGCGAACCCGCCGGTGGGCGCCGGGCAGGCCGCCGGCGGCTCCACCGCCGGCGGCGAGGTGAGCCCGTGGGGGGCGGGATGCGGGAAAGTGGGGGTATCGGGGGAAAATTAAGAGTGAACAGTACCTTTTTTTTTTTAATTTTATTTGCAGGCCACTGCTTTGAATCCAACGGCTCCTATTTGCTGCAGTTTGATCGGACGGTCCAGATCCGTTTCATGGTGTGATCCAAATATGCATATTGTATTATATAATAAAGATATATATATATATATATATATATATATATATATATATATATATATATATATATATATATATATATATATATATATATATATATATATATATATATATATATATATATATATACATGCATCGGTGAGCCGAGACACTAGGCGATCAAATGTTTCATTATGGTAGGAGGCCAGTCGTGATAGTGACTGTTGACTACATCGATGAGCAGATTAGTCGACAAAGTCTAAGATATAATATCCTAATCTTGTATCAAATCAAATGTGCGTCCTTACTAAGAGTATGGTCTGAGGTTTTTGAGAACTTAATATCGTATGAAATGACCATGCACATAATTTTTGAGGTTACGCTACAACCTTGTGCCAAATATTCCCTACGAAGAGGTTTTAATTGGGGGTTCCACTGATTTGTGGACAGAGATCAAGTGAGCAATGCCCTCGATTGTGTTCGAGGTCAGTGCCCGGGCCCAAAATTTTTTAATATAAAGTGAATTAAGGCAGCCTTTTCCAGGTGTCAACATTAACTATCTGACATTGTATGGATAACCTGCACTTATCCCCCGGTTGCACTAATTGTAGCTCACATATTAATAGTTATGTTCAGTGACACATGTTGCACTTATACACTGAATTATATACCTTTCACAGTATGACCATAGATATCTGAAACATAGGGCAAGTACACATATGCGTAGTTTCGGAACTAATGTCAGATACCGTGTAGTAAGTGGATCACTGGACCTATTAATAGGCCAAATTATACACATGGAATTTACACGGACCAGTATCGGGATAATAAGGCCTAGCTGACTCGCATATGTGCTGTAATATTACCCACATCACCCATAATATGGTAATTATGCTACACATATGTGAGGTACCGTCTTATATTAATTGAATATGGGACTATTTACATGGTCTGGTACTATAATATTGTCCGAGTCCGTCACTCGGATAGACGGTCTGCGTTCTCATAACCAACTATATTAAGACGTTTTTCTATAATTACGGATCCTTGTCAGCTACATATGTGTTGTGGGTAATCCAACACGTACTGTGCTTAGTCGGGAGCCTGAATGCTAACCATATCGAGTAACTGGACTACGTGTGTACTACCATTAACACCGGGGCACAGTTCACAATTGCCTTAAAGCTACATATGTGCTGCAGCAGTTGGCCTCAATTAAGCTGCTGCTGCAGCAGTTGGCCTCAATTAAGCTGCTGCTGCAGCAGTTGGCCTCAATTAAGCTGCTGCTGCAGCAGTTGGCCTCAATTAAGCTGCTGCTGCAGCAGTTGGCCTCAAGCTGCTGCTGCAGCAGTTGGCCCAAACTGCTGCAGCAGCAGCTCTTGCCTCCCCAAACTCCCCAAACTGCTGCAGCAGTTTGTGCAAAATTTGTGCACAAACTGCTGCAGCAGTTCAGCAACAGTTTGTGCACAAACTTTGCACAAACTGCTGCAGGAGTTTGTGCCAAACTGCTGCAGCAGTTTGTGATATTGTTAATTTTGCAATTCCAGTGCAGTTATTTCTCATGTTATTCAAATTTATTGCTTAGCCTGCACAACACACACTGCTCGTTCCATAGTCCAGGGGAACTATATGTGTGTGCCTATAAGCAAGTGGGGCGCAAACTGCTGGTCCCAGCAGTTGGGAGCAAACTGCTGCAGCAGCAGTTGGGCCAGCTACTGCTGCAGCAGTTGGGCCTCAAGCTGCTGCTGCAGCAGTTGAGGCCCAACTGCTGCTGGCAGCAGTTGCCCCAAACTGCTGCTGGCAGTAGTTGACCCAAACTGCTGCTGGCAGTAGTTGCCCCAAACTGCTGAAGTTTGTGCATTTGTGCACAAACTGCTGCAGCAGTTCAACAGCAGTTTGTGCACAAACTGCTGCTCCTGCAGCAGTTCTTGCCTCCCCAAACTCTCCAAACTGCTTCAGCAGCAGTTGCCCCAAACTGCTGCTGGCAGCAGTTGCCCCAAACTGCTGCTGGCAGCAGTTGCCCCAAACTACTACTGGCTGCAGTTTGTGCAAAGTTTGTGCAGAAACTGCTGCAGCAGTTCAGCAGCAGTTTGTGCACAAACTGCTGCTACTGCAGCAGTTCTTGCCTCCCCAAACTCCCCAAACTGCTGCAGCAGTTTGTGCAATGTTTGTGCACAAACTGCTGCAGCAGTTCAGCAGCAGTTTGTGCACAAACTTTGCACAAACTGCTGCAGGAGTTTGTGCCAAACTGCTGCAGCAGTTTGTGCCAAATTGCTGCAGCAGTTTGTGCCAAATTGCTGCAGCAGTTTGTGAAATTGTTAATTTTGCAATTCCAGTGCAGTTATTTCTCATGTTATTCAAATTTATTGCTTAGCCTGCACAACACGCACTGCTCGATCTATAGTCCAGGGGAACTATATGTGTGCGCCTATAAGCAAGTGGCTAGGCGCAAACTGCTGCTGCAGCAGTTGCCTCAAGCTGCTGCTGCAGCAGTTGGCCTCAGGCTGCTGCAGCAGCAGTTGCCCCGACCTGCTGCTGCAGCCGCAGTTGGCCGAAACTGCTGCTGGCAGCAGTTGGCCGAAAATGCTGTTGACAGTAGTTGGCCGAAACTGCTGCTGGCAGCAGTTGCCCCAAAATGCTGTAGCAGTTTGTGCACGAACTGCTGCAGCAGTTCAGCAGCAGTTTGTGCACAAACCGCTGCTCCTGCAGCAGTTTGTGCCAAGCAGGAGCAGCAGTTTGGCACAAACTGCTGCAGCAGTTTGACACAAATAATTTTGGCAAAACGTCAGCAGTTTGACACAAATAATTTTGGCAAAACGTCAAGATTTGTGCCCAAATTGATGTAAGAAGTTGTGTGAAACTGTCGCCAACAGTTTTTAATTATATTATGTGGAAGTTGCTTAAACTCTTAAGTACCCCACCTGCTCATTTCATGTTTGATTTATGTGCAATGTTTATTCTTTGATGTGGAGATATGCGGTTTCTTGTTTTATGTCACATTGTTATTTATTTTAACTTTAAATGTAATTACAAAAAATGTTTAATCCGTGTTTCAATTTTATTTATTATGCAGGTAATTGAACAGTTTTATGTATTATGATTCAAGTTTGAAAAAGATGATGCGAGCGGTAGATGATGTATGAAAGAAGTTGAATGCTCATCAATACAATGCCAATGAAGCTAATGATTAAAGAAGGAAATTTTGAAGCTGCATGGTGCTTCAAACAATATATATTTTGAATGATTTTATTTTTTTGGAAGTTTATATTCACTTGAATGATTATGTTGAATGATTATGAAAACAATATATATGTTGAATGATTATGTTTTTTTGGAAGCTTAAATATTGAATGATTTTGAAACTTATTAAATATTTTTTGGGAAATTTTAAATGTTGAATGATTTTGAAAACAATATATATGTTGAATGATTATGTTTTTTTGTAAGTTTATATTCACTTGAAACAAGTTTGTTGATCATAAATGTGATCTTTTGCATGTTTATACTATTCAAACTTAATGGTGATGTATTATGTGGGTATTTTTTTATTTTTATTTTTGGTATAATTAGAGATATATTATTTGGACAACAAGTTGTAAAAAATTTCTCAACATTTTTTAATTCCACTCTCAAAATATTTTAAATGTTAAAAAAAGTTATAAAAAATTATATTTATAATTTTAATTAAGATTTTAAAACATAATTATTTTTCAGTTTAGATTATCATAAATTTAATTTGTTTTCATTTTTTTCTCAAATGTAAAAGATTATTACATTTTTTAAAAACGTCATTATAGAGTTTTAATTACAGTGATGTTTTGTAAAAAACATCGTGTTAATGTTAATATTTATCTTCATGTTTTGTAAAAAGTGTCACGATAAAGTAATTGCTTATAATGACGTTTTTGGAAAGCGTCGCGGTAAAACAATTGTCAATCATGACATTTTTTTGAAAAAGTGTCACCGTAGAGTAACTGTCAATCACGACGTTTTTGAGAAAAACGTCATTGTAGAGTACATGCCAATCGCGACGTTTTTTTTTTGAAAGCGTCGCAAGGTGCTACAGCGACATGCGCAATCATGACGATTTAGTGACGTTTTTATAAACGTCACCAAAACTATCGTGACGCTTTGAAATCGTCACTAAAGGCATAAAAAAATGTCGTCGTATGACAACTTTGTTGTAGATACTACTCTCTTTCTATCGAACCGGGAGGTTTTCGCCCAAGCCTGTTCCTGATGATTCTTCCAGTCGGAGGAGAGATGTAATCGGGGGTAGCTAGGCCAACATGCAAGGGGGGCCTGATCTCGGCCATCAATGCAGGGGCTCGGTATTACAAGGATGCCTAAACCCCGAGGCATCGTCCCATCATCTGTACTGGCTTATTCTGGAGGAACGGGTCAAAGGCTTGTGTCCTGATCCAATCGTGGAGATTGCCTTGGGCTAAGCCACTTGGCCTTGAGTGTCGGTGAGTGAGCGAAGGGAAAGATCCCTCTGAGGGTCCTATAGGATGCACTCGAGATTAACCTCATCCCTTGAGATTGCTCTTGCCTCTTCCCTGGCAGGTTATCCTACCTTGGTTATAACTGAGACACGTAAATATGCGAGGAGGCACTTGGTAAGGTCGGCTCTCCCTTGAGTCCGGGAGGTTAGCTTCTCGGCCTATTCTTGATAATTCCTCCAATCGAAGGAGAGATACGATCGGGGGTAGCTAGGCCGACATGCAAGGGGGGAGCTGATATCGGCCGTCAATGCAGGGGCTTGGTCTGACAAGGACATTTAAATCCTGAGGCATCATCTCATCGTCTGCCCTGGGCTTTTTAAGAGGAACATGTCGAGTACTGATTTTCCGGATTGATAGAGGGTTGATCCTCCAAGTTATCAAATGTCTTGTGATGAAACAACATAAAGGAAATAGTTTTACACAAGTGTATATATATATATATATATATATATATATATATATATATATATATATATATATATATATATATATATATATATATATATATGCAAACGAGATTACAAGTAAGCAAACATGCAACTACAAGGGATAGAACCTTTTCAGGTCATCCCCACTGCAGGTACCTCCCAGTTGTTTTCCGTATTGACCTTGCAGACGATAGCCTCCAGTGGCTAGGGCTTCCTGTACGATGAAGGGGCCTTCCCAATTGGGATGTTGCTTACCAACTGTAGCTCCCCTTCCCGCAATGTCCACCTTCTTTTTGACCAAGTCCCCAGCGAGGAAATGCTTGAGGCGGACATTCTTATCGAAGTGTTTAGCGATGCGCCTTTTGATTTCCTCCAGGCGAATGGAGGCTAAGTCGTGGAGTTCCTCTATGTAATCCAGTGAGAGCCTTTGAGCTTCTTCATTTTCCAAGCGTCATTCTTCACTGCCTTCTCCTGCTACTATGACCCTCGGACTCTGAACCTCGAACTCAACTGGGATGAGTGCTTCAGACACGTGGGATAACTTGAAGGGTGTTTCCCCCGTGACCGATTTTGGAGTTGTTCTCCGAGCCCATAGGACTGAGGGGAGTTGTTCTGCCTAGTTGCCCTTCAGGTTGGTGACCTTCTTCTTCAGGAGGTTGATGATTAGCTTGTTGGCGGCCTCCACTTTTCTGTTGCTCCGAGGATGATACATAGAGGCGAATCAAAGATCCGTCCTTAGCTGCTTGCAGAAGTCCTTCAGCTCCAAGCTGACAAACTGTGGGTCGTTGTCAGTGACGATGGCAAGAGGGATCCCGAACCTGCAAGCAATCTCTCCCCAGATAAAGTTCTTCACGATCTGAGAAGTGGACTTGGCAAGAGCCTTTGCCTCGATCCATTTGGAGAAGTAATCAATCATGACAAGAACAAAATTCCTCTGCCCACTAGCTTGGGGAAAGGGGTCGATCAAATCCATTCCCCATATATCGAAAGGCCAGGGAGCGTTGAACAAGCGTAGGTGCTGGGCAAGTTGCAATTGAAGAGGTGCAAAGAGCTGGCCGTGCCTTTGAATCCTCTGCTCTAGAGTACGAGTTCCTGAATGGCTGTCACATTCTCCTGAATGGATCTCCTCTAAAACTCGGGGGATCTCGATCTCTGACAAGCACCTGTCTAAGGGTCCTGAGATAGTTTTGTGGTAAAGCTCCCCTTCATGCAACAAGTAGTATGCAACTTTGTACCAGAATTTCCTCTGATCTCCCTCACTGGCAGGAAGTCGACCCGTCATTGAGAATGTAGCAAATGAGTCCTTCCAAGAAGATCTCTGCTTGATCTCCATCATCTCCCCTTCCTCTTTGGACGGTCGAAACAACTCGGTCACTGTCCCCCCGGCCCGGGGACCATATTTTGCGAGATAATCGGCCTTTGAATTTTCCTCTCGTGGTACCTGCTTGACGAAGAAAAACTTGAAACCCTCGATCAGACCTTTGACCTTGACTAAGTATTTTTGCAGGACAGGGTCGTGCACTTCGAACTCTCCTTGTATAACCCCGTATCCGGCAAGTGGGCCAGACAGAAACTAGACAAGCGGCCCCCCTTTTTTCTGAGACGGGCGAGCACCAAAGGGGAACGGAGCTCGGCAACCTCCAGCTCGCCCAATCGAGCCCGACACATGCTACGCGAGTTCGGCCAACCTCGCGAGCTCGGCACTCAACGAAATGAGCTCGGCGTTCGTCGAACGGAGCTCAACGATCGTCGTTCCCTCGACCTTTTTGCCGACCTCCAGATGGCTCGCCGAATCTGGACAGCTTGGAGGATTCACAGCTCGCGAGCAGGGAAGTCCGTGCCCGTGCTCGCCGCCATTGCCGAGTAGGGACAGATGAGGGCTACTCGCCCATCGATCTATGAGGTATTTTTTACTATTTTCCCCCCGCTGGCCTGCCCATATCCTTTCAAAACAACGGAGTTATGTTGTTGGCAGTCCAACCTGGACTGCACATAGCCGTTCAGGACAACGAAGTTTGGCTATTTGCAGGTCATTTTCAGAAATCTATAAATAGAACCCAAGGGGTACCTCAGAAAGCATGCTTCTTGTGCCCCCTTACTCCATCTCTCAAGCGCTTTCTGAGGATACCTTAGCTCGGCCTTTGGCTAAGGAGGGGAAGCGCTCTAAGATCTTCCGGGTGTGTGGTGGGTCCTCCTGCCGAGCCCTTGGGTCAGTTCTTCTTTGCTTCCTTTGTTGTTTTGCTTGTAGGAGATAAGTAGGTGCGCAATCACCCCTTCCCCAAGGGTGAACACCACAAGAGACCGAATCTTCGGTTTCAATATTTTGGTGCGGTGAGCGCGGAGCGTGGTCAGTACAAAAAATCTTCAGCGAGCTCGATGACAGGAGGACAAGGATCTGACAGGTCGGACTCGCCGCACCCCACCTATGGCCACGGTGGGGATGTTTGAAGATTTTAGGAACGAGGTGCTGGGCCTCGTCAAGTTCGCACTCGGCGCACGGGCCGAGTGCTCGACTCCAGCTTCCCAGATCGTAGCCGCCCAATCTCTGGGCGAGGACACCCCCGTCAGGCAAGATGGGAAGGAGGTGGTCGAGGAGGGCCGAGGGTGCGAGCTCCCCGGGTGCGTGCTCTTCCCCGGCTCGGCAGGCGGAGGCCGGATCGATGAGGTAGTCCCACGAGACGCGCCAGGTCGCCCAGTAGGGGGAGGCAACCCCTTCAGCAAGTTGGTCTCTTCTGCTCTAATTATAGAGGGGTTCAGGGAACCCGAGATATCCTACTATACTGGGAAGGGAGACCCGGTCCAACATGTCTAGTGATTTGAGGACGTGGTCTCGATCTGGCAGATGTCGGATGGCTTCAAGTGTCGACTCTTCTCCATCACCCTCAAGGAGAAGGCGAGGGAGTGGTTTCACCAGCTGTCGGCCAGCTCCATCTACTGCGATGAGGACCTGCGTCAGGGGTTCATGCTGAGGTTAACCACCTCGAAGAGGAGGAAGAAGGAGTCAGAGTCCATGTTCCACATTAAACAGGGAGTGAATGAGACCTTGGGGAGCTACGTGGACCGGTTCCAGGAGGAGGTCACCCAGGTCCAGGAGATGTCGGGCCATAGCCTGATGATGGCCTTCACCCTGGGGCTGTAACAGGGTTTCTTTAGGATTGAGCTGAAGAGAGTGCCCCCTCTCCTACGAGGAGCTGATGGAGAGGGTGGCGAGAGAAGTCAACGGGGAGGCGTCGAATCTGGAGTTCGCTCGGAAGCTGGCCAAGTGGGTCATGGAGGAAAAGAAGGAGCCGAGAGGCGGAAGGGGGCAGGAGGAGAGGAGAGCCAAGCCCCGGCATAGGGAGCAGAGGCAACTCCAGGGGCAACAGCAGCCCAGGTGGGGGCGTTAGGAGCAGGACCGTCGATTGGGCTGGAGGCCCGAGTGGCAGGACCAAGGGCCACGAAGAGGATATCAGGGAAGGGACCACCACTAGGGGGCCAGGATCAATTATATCCCTCGGGTTGGAGGCAGACACAAAGACCTCCCCTCGCCAATCAGGATCAGGCTATGGCCATAGCCATGGGGGAGAGGAGGAAAGCAACGCAGAGGAGGAGAAGAGAGGTCAGGGTGGAGTTGTCTTACTGCGACTTTCACCAGGAGGAAGGACACGTCACTGCCACGTGCCTGGAGTTCATCGAAATGAGGGGAAATAGGGAGCAGCAGCAACAGCAATAGGAGGGACAGGAAGTGAGGATTGAGGAGGTCCTGCCTCGGGTGGAGGAGGATCAGTGCGAAGACCGGGTAGATGTCGGGACCCGGGGGATCAGAGTGATCCTTGGGGGGGGGGGGGGGGTGGTGGGGGTAGAGGCTTCTCGGAGGGCGAGCCTCCATACTATGTATCGCCGGAGCGTTGGCTCCACGTCCCATACCCCACCGTTGGTGGTGGGTGGTGGTGGGGGGGGGGGGGTAGCTGCGGCTACCTCCAAACCGTTGCGGCTATCTCCAGACCGCTGCGACTATCATATAGTCCGTTGCTATTGTGGCTCTCTCTAGACCAGCTGTCCCTACCTCCAGACCATTGCGGCTAACATCCAGTCCGCTGTTGCGACTGTCTCCAGACCAGCTACGGCTACCTCCGAACATTATGGCTACATCCAGACCGCTGCTGCGGCTAATGGTCAGACCGCTGCTACGGTTAATCACCAGATCGATGTTGGGCTAATAGCCAGACCGCTGCTGCGGTTAATCACCAAACAGCTGCTGAGACTATCCCTCAGACCACCACTGTCGCTCCTGACTGCAAGCTAAGATCCACCACTAGACCTTTGATTCAAACCGCTAGACCGCTGTGCAGACCACTGCAGCTAGATACAAACTGCCCGATCTCCTTCTACTACAACACTCTCACTCAAGCTGGAGCATATATATCTACCATGTCAAGCTTGCTACAAACCTCCCCAAAAGGAGTATCTGGTTTGGTGAAGAAATCAACTAATTCTCTTTTTGAGGTAACAAATAGAGTGCAGACCTGATTCTTTAAAATCTCCTTTCTAATGAAGTGACAATCAACCTCGATATGATTTGTACTCTCATGAAAGGCATGATTCCTCAAAATATATATGACTACCTTATTATCACAGAATATTGGCAGAGGATGATCATAAACCTCTCCAAAATCAAGCATAAATGTATGTAACCACTTTACATCGCAAGTGGTCAGAGTCATTCTTCTATACTCGGCTTCTTCACTTGACCTGAAGACAATAGTTTGTTTCTTGCTCTTCCAGCTGACTAAATTTCCTCCAACAAAAGTACAGAACCCTAACGTAGACTTCTTGTCTTCCTTATCATCTGCATAGCTAGCATCAGAGTATGTCTCAACCTTCAAATGTCCCCTTTTCTGAAACAGAAGTCTTTTTCCTGGAGTACCTTTCACATACTCTAGAATCTTCATTGTCGACTGAAGATGAAACTCCTTAAGAGCTTGCATAAACTGACTCACTCTTCCCACTGCATAATAAATATCTGGTCTTATGACTGTCAGATAAATGAGTTTCCCAACAAGCCGTCTGTACCTAGTGACATCTTCAAGAAGAGGTGAGCCCTTACTCCAAAATTTGTCATCTTCAACAAACATCGGAGATCGCGTAGACTTAGCCCCAAGGAGACCTGTCTCTTTTAAGAGATCCAATGCATACTTTCACTGTGATAGAATAATAGACCCTAGTTTTTTTGAATATTTCAACTCCTAAGAAATATTTCAGAGTGCCTATATCTTTAGTAACAAAATGCTGAAGAAGATGCTTCTTTGCCATGTTCACACATTCTCTATCATCCCTTGTAAGAAAAATATCATCCACATAAACTGCAAGGATAACAAGGCCAACCAATGTTTTGCACAACAGAAGCATCGTGGGCCCATAACCCACAGGTCCCAGGATTGTAACATGGCTCTGATACCTTGTGAAAAAGAGTTAAATAAAGATAAATTTTCTTGCTCAAAAAAGATAATCATTAAATAGGTATTGTCACAACCCGTATTTTATCTGTACTTAAATAATACGTCAGAGTAAGAGAAAATATGCATCGTGATGCCACGCCGTGCAGGGGACAACTGCAGATGTTCAGGCAACCAAGTCCTCACATTTACTTTATGTAAAAGACTTATGAAATTAAGTTTAAAAATACATACAAGTTTTTTGAGTTTACTGACTGTGTCCCTCGGTCGGGTGGATCACTAGTCCATAAGTGAGAAAATATATAAGTTTACGCAATGAAAAATACTTAGTTAGATTCATTTATTATCTTATATGAGAATGAAAGCCTAACATAATGTAATGATGATGTGACTTCTGCATTTAATATAAATAAAAAAAGACTTTTATAGCGCTTAAAAGTAGTAAGTTTTGCAGTTAAAAAGTTCCATCATGTCAATATTCCAAAATACATTTTTGTATACTTGAAAGTAACTATATGCATCCTAACATAAATCCTTCCCAGAGATCTGTTTCACTCTCTTCGTCGGACCATTTGTTTTAGGATGATAGAATGTAGAATACCTAAGGTCAGTACCTAGAGCTCCTTGCCAACTTTGACAGAAACGAGACATGAACCTGGAATCTCTATCTAACACGATACTCGTAGGCACACCATGCAACCTGATGACTTCGTCTAGATAAAGTTCAGCTATCTTATCCATGGATTTCATAACCGGTTTGCCGAGATCTCAGGGAGGGCATGCAAATATTCCAGAATGCAGTTTTGTATACTTGAAAGTAACTATATGCATCATAACATAAATCCTTCCCAGAGAGCAAATATCAAACTATCAAAAGTAACTGCAGTAAAAGCAACAAGTGGTCTAACACAGAAAATTCTAAGAATATGGACTAGTGATCCACCAGACTGAGGGATACGGTCAGTAAACTCAAAGAACTTATATGTATTTTTAAACTTAATTTCATAAGTCTTTTACATAAAGTAAATGTGAGGACTTGGTTGCCTGAACACCTGCAGTTGTCCCCTGCACGGCGTGGCATCACGATGCATATTTTCTCTTACTCTGACGTATTATTTAAATACGGAGAAAATACGGGTTGTGACAGGTATGCCCCCTTATTTATAGAAAATGAGGGAGATGAACGAATACAACAAGCGATGCGGGACTAAATACAAGTCGCGCGGGCTGGGCGGTTTGACACAATCAAACCGCTAGACTATATAAAGTATATACAAAGCAACCCCTGAACCGTTGCGGCGGATAATACCATGACCGCAACTGCGGCTACCTCTAGACCGCTGTGCCTATCTCCAGACCGCTGCGACTATCATCCAGTCCGCTACTACTGCTGCTCTCTCCAGACCAGCTGCGACTACCTCCAGACCGTTGCGGCTAACATCCAGTCTGCTGCTGCAACTATCTCCAGACCAGATGCGGCTACTTTCAGACTGTTGTGGCTAACATCCAGACCTCTGTTGCGGCTAATGGCCAGACCACTGTTGCGATTAATCACCAGATCGCTACTGGGCTAATAACCAGACCGCTGTTGCGGTTAATCACTAGGTCGTTGCTGCGACTATCCCTCAGACCGCCACTATTGCTCTTGACTGCAAGCTAAGATCCACCACCGGACTGCTGAGCCAAACTACTAGATCGTTGCGCAGACTGCTGTAGCTAGATACAAACCACTTGGTCTCCTTCTGCTCCAATACGGTAAAATGATCAATAATTGTTAAAGCGGGGAGAATTCTAATTGTCGCAATGTGATAAATATATAAGTATATATCAAAGTAGTTTATACCACTCACTTGAGTGAAGCCTTTGATAACTAAACGTGCTTTGTATTTGACGATACTTCCACTAGGACTGTGTTTCTTCTTCAGAACTCACTTGCTTCCAATGGTTTTAGCCCTTTTGGGCAAGTCAACTAATGTACATGTGTGGTTTTGTATGAGAGAGTTTATCTCATCATCTATGTCTTCTTTTCATAATAGAAAATCCCTAGATCACATCGCTTCCTTATAGGTTGATGAATCAGCTTCAACTTGATAAATCACAAAGTCTGTACCGAAGCTTTTAGACAATCTTTCTCTACTAGATAACCTTTTACATTCTAAATCACTAATGTCTATAAGCTCAGTATTAGAGATTTTTAGTTCTGACTCAACAAAAGTCTTAGAACTGGTGGCTAGCAGATTATCTTTAAAAAACTTATCTTTAAAGAAAACAACATCTCTAGATTCTATAATAGTATTGATTTAGAGATCTAAAAATCTGTCTGCAACACTATCTTCTGCATTTCCTAGATAGACACATGTTTTTACCCCAGGTCCAATCTTAGAGCTCCTGTAGTTAGGTATCCCAACATAAATAATACATCCTCAAGTTTTAAGATTACCAAATCTATGAGATCTTTTAAATCAAAGCTCATATGATGTTTGTTTCAATTTTGTATAAAGAACTTTGTTAAGAATGTGATTTGATGCAAGAACAGCTTCACCTCAATAGGTCGCAGACATTTTGTATAAAGAACTTTGTTAAGAATGTGATTTGATGCAAGAACAGCTTCACCTCAATAGGTCGCAGACATGACAGCAGTCAACAACATAAAATTCAACATAACACTTAGAGCAACTATCCAAACGGTTGCAAGTAATAAAGACGAGCAACCTTTTGCGATCCGTTGTCAGACCTTCTTCTTGATCGGCGAACAGGCGAAAACCTGACAACCAAGAACAGCGAGCTCCGCCCTTCTCTATTCGTGAAGGGAAAGCAATGATGTTGATTCCTCCAACAGGACCGGCTATTGGGATCGATCGTCTCCAGGAAACTATGAAGACCTTGCGACGAACGAGAATGAGGGCTTTCCTTGCGATCGAAACGTGACGGCGGAAGCAAGAACCAGCAGATCGCAATTGCGGAAGCGAGAAAACGCACACACTACGACAACGCACCTTAGACCGGATCTACCGTCCTTTCCCGATCAAGAGCAGTGATCTTTCACACCGCGATTGGAAATCCTTCTCACGGGCAGCGCACGGCAGAAGTCGACTTCCTCAAGGTCGGCGCAGAAACTCAAGATGGAAGAATCGTAAGAGCGACACAGAAACGAGAGTGGGAGCGGACAGTTTTTTTCCGCACGGGTGTGGGGGGGCTAGAGCGCACAAAATGAACCTTCGAGAATGTTAGAGTTCTCGAATCATCCCGTGTGGCTGTCAAGTTTGGAACGACCTCCACGTTGTCCCCAGCAGGAGTATTTATAGGCGTAATCCTAAATCTCCGACGGGTTATTGCATGTCTACCAGACCAAACCAATTAAAATCAATTACCAGTTATATAAATATACCTCAACAATTTTTTCAAGATATAACACTCCTCTAATCTCCTAAATTTTGATGATACCATACACGAACACTAAAAAAACACGGTATCAGAACTTCTAAATAAAGCAAACTAAAAAGCAGAGAATTTGTGTATCGCAGAAGGCAAAAAAAACTTAGAATATGTAAATCTCCAAAAATGGTGAGATGTCACTTTGGCTATATTTGGTTCGGTGGTGGCAGGTGCAACGGGTGGGTCGAAAAGGGACTTTGGAACCAGAGGGGGAGAGGCAGGGGTCAAAACGGAACGGATCAGAGCCGTTTTCTCCTTGCTGCGTGTGCAAACGGAGCAAACGCCGCCAATGCCCTTTGTTTACCCGCCGCCCGACTGCGTTTGCTCCAAACAGAGGTGACAAAATGCCAAGCCAAACGAATCTTTAGTGATGTGCTATTGGCATTAAAACCGAGACATGTTATTTTTGAAAGCCAATAAACATGAATACTCTCTGTCACTTCTACTTTCTTGTGTAAAATAAATCCTTTTTTGGAGATAAAGGCTCCGTTTGGGGGGACTTATTTTCACCGGTCAAGCGGTTACGTCCGCATGAACCGGACCTTAATTTAAGGTCCGGTTCATGCGGACGTAACCGCATGACCGGTGAAAATAAGTCCCCCCAAACAAAGCCAAAGTCTGCCTCTAAATTATAAACATAACATTTTTGTGATTGGACACATTTACTCCATCACTACGTAACATTTCATTTGTCTCAAATTTGCGACAAGAACAAACATTCATATTGCTTATGAGTTATGTCTAGTTCTACTCATCAATGATTGATGTCGTTCTCTCCGCGGCCATTCCATTGCAGAATGAATATGCAACTATGATCTGAAATATCATGTTCTTCCACAACATATAAACCAAATGCATAATTTTTGAAGCCCTCGTAAATATTTTCACACATAACTCTTGTGTGTAACTTCAATATTTGCTTCAAAAGTAGACAATTATTGGCATTTGAAATTTTCTTCATGGGTCTTCTCTCGAACCTTGACAATCATTTTCTCCATTTGCATGAAACATTGAACCAGTGTACTCATAGATTTTGTAATGGATTGACAAGCAATGTTTGTAGATTTACTTCATCGGAGATACAAAATTCCGTCAACAATATTACTTTTTGTTGAATTTTGTAGCACATTTCTCTTTTATTTTGTACAAATCATTCAACTTTCTATTCTCAAATCAATCTAGCTGAGACATCAATTGACTTCAAATCTCTTTAAATTTCTCGGAATAATCACACCTACTTACACATGTATGAAACAAGGAATGTAATGTAACTTCACCATTTAATGCAGAAACTTTTATGGCAACTTTTTTGGGAATGTGCTATTAGCATAAACGTAAATTGTTTTTTGGTAGCGTTGTCTTAATAGCGAAGGTCATTAGAATAAAATATAACCTTTATTCTAGCTTCAATCATAGCTTATGGAATAACATTTTTTTCCCTCGCCAATGACCCTCAGGGTCCGTTCGGCGCTCAGGTATTGACTTTTTGGAATTGGCTTTGACCAGAAAACTAATATCTGAAGGAATTGGTTTTGTGTAGAAAGCTAATTCTACTGTTCGGTTGCAGGATGAAATTCAATTAACAGAATTAGAATTGATATGTAAAAGTTGTTCGGCTGCATAATGGAATTGACTTTCTGGAATTGAATTTTTAAAAATCTATACAGTTTTAAAATATAGCAGCAAATTAAAATACCAATACTAATTAAAGTTCAAAAATTTAAATATGTTTTACTGCATAAACATTGTCCATAATTAAAATTGCAAAAATAGATAAAAAGTTCATCGCTCATAAAAAAAGACACATCTAGTGATCAAATTGCATTCGCAAAATTTTGTGTTGTGTCAAAATGTATAGAAATAACGCAACATATTTTTTAGTTGATACAGATTGTGTATTGCAGATATAACCTTTTGAACAGAGAATATCACAAAGTTCATTGAAAGGTGTTTTACCCATGCGTAAATGATTAAAAGTACAGTTAACCTCATGTCCATCATACAACCGTTTCAATAAGATATTACGTAGAGCGTCTTTATCTACAGTATCTACCGAGTGTTTAGGAATGTGGTCCATAATCACCACAACTGCGTCGTAAGCCGCTGCAACTGATGCCTTTATAATAATATTCATCTTACGCTTTTCTTCCAATTCTACATGATCCATTGCCCTGATTTTGTTGGAAACTCTACATGAGCCGCACAACATTATTACTAAACAATCTATAATATGAGAAACTTAGATTTCACAATGGTTATTACTAAACTATCCACAATATTATTATTAAATGATCTAATTATTATTACAATATTATTACTAAACTAACCACAACATGCTTGTATATGTAAAATGCAAGAGATAAATATTGGAATGCAGTTATTACTCCAAGAGCACCATCACCATAGCATGATTGAGAAAAATTGATAATAAGAACCACGAATAATTAATTTCTTGAGCTTGATTGGGAAAGAAATGATACTAAGAACCACAACTACTTTCATGAGCATGATTGGGAAAAATTGAGGAGGAGGAGGATGAGGAAGAACGGGAAAAAATCAGTAGAAGAAGAGAAGAGGAAGAGGAAGAAGAAGAAGAGAAGAGGAGGAAGAAGAGAAGAGGAGGAAGAACGGGAAAAATTGAGCAAGGGGCGGATGAGGAAGAACGGGAAAAAATCAGTAGAAGAAGAGAAGAGGAGGAAGAGGAAGAAGAAGAAAAGAGAAGGAGGAAGAAGAAGAGAGGAGGAAGAACGGGAAAAATTGAGCAGGATGCGGATAAGGAAGAACGAGAAAAAAATCGGAGGAAGAGGAAGAAGAAAAGAAGAGGAGAAAGAAGAAGAGAGGAGGAAGAAGAAGAGAGGCGGAGGAAATATACCTGTGATCGGAGCTCTGAAGGAGGCCTGCTACGCCGATCTGGAGAAGAATCGGGAGGAGCCGTCGGGACGAAAACCAGCGAAAACTCTGGGTGGGATAAAGGAATTAGGTAGGCACGGTTTTAGGTTAGGGTTAAAGCCGGCGGATTTTTCATCAAAACCAATTCCGAACCATTTATGTCCCACCGAACACCGGAATTGGCTTTACTGTGACCCAAAACCAATTCTGAAAAGACATTTCCGTCACGCCGAACGGACCGTCATAGATCAAATAAAATATAAGCCAACATTACTAGCAAGTGCATAATTGTATTCCTCAACGAATTCTCCCACCATCAAAATTTTGCCTTCCCTATCAAAAATGAATACCATCATTGTTTGACACTTTATTCTTGCATCCAATCGAAGATATTTTACGGCACTAATCGTATTCTTGTAAACTCACTTCACTCCAACTCAACATTACTGTATTGATTTGAGAATACTTGCGCCACATCAAACCAATCCATGCTCATTAAAAACACTAGCCAAAATTAAGTGAGTAGCCAACCAAATGTCGCAGTAGTGAGTCCCCGTCTTCGTCACCAGCCTAACTCGATTTCACAGCATCAGGAGCGACTCGTCGCGCGGCGCAAAAAGGAAATCGGGTTAATTAAATAAATAACTAGTGGCACATGTCAAAATCCCGTGAAATCCGGTTCTACATCCATACCCGGAGAGCTGGAGAGCGCCTAACTTGGAGGGCTCTTAATTTCTAGAGGCTCAAAATATTAAATCTTGGTAGAGCTAGTTAGACAAGGCATGTACTGCTAAGCATTTTCTTGCCACCTCCTCTTTTGGGGGGAGGGACGCACGCCAAGATTTAATATTTTCATTTTTTTGCAACCAACATTTGAATTTTTTTTTTTTTTGCAATTCCGTAATTTATAATTTTTATATACTATATAAATATAGTACAAATAATAATAATATTGCGGAGGGTAACTTGGGGAGATCAAAAAAAGGAAGCCGGGTGAAGAGGGGAACTGTTAGATCCGCCGTCCGTGACAAATTGAATGGATGGCCGGGACGCTACCCACGGTCCTTTATACTTTCCACCACCCAACCACACTGTCTGCACGTGCCACCATCTAAAAGTTTGGGAGCGCATAAATATTCTTTATTACACCAGTTTGAGCCTTGGGGGGATATTTTTTCCATCCCGCACTTGGACGAAAAAGACGCTCTGCCAGACCAATAAAAGCAGCGAG
Organism: Platanthera guangdongensis; assembly: GCA_039583875.1. Classification (NCBI taxonomy): domain Eukaryota; kingdom Viridiplantae; phylum Streptophyta; class Magnoliopsida; order Asparagales; family Orchidaceae; genus Platanthera; species Platanthera guangdongensis. The sequence continues at coordinate 166,412,131 of CM077161.1, forward strand.
TGCATGTTAAAATAGTGGGGCTTATGGAACATATATTTATTGTGCGCTGCGGACTCCACAAAATAGGAGGGTGCAAGTACATGTCATTGATCGCGGACTATGTTCGATGGTGCGGACATGCCGGACTTGGATTTTGTGTAAGTATTCTTTATTACAGTTGAACAAAAATTCAAATTTGACTATCCACACCCAAAGAAACAAAATAAAAAGTTGAACAACTCCCGACAGAATTCAACATCCATGTTCCCAATCCCAGCCCAGCCCGACTGCACCATTGAACGGCCCAAATCGTTTAAGTGTCGATGGTTGATACATTTAGGCCAATGGCATAAATAAGAATGTTGATTGCAGAACCATGGAGAAGTCGGCCCAAAACTTCTTAGACTCCGTTTGAGAGGACTTATTTTCACCGATCAAGCGGTTACGACCGTATAAACCGAACTTCTCATCTCGATGCAATTTTTTGGTCCAGATATCGGGCTGCGCCCAGGGGATCAGGACTCCCAAAAGGAGCCATTTTTAGTTCAAGCTCCCTTGCCGTACGTTTTTTTAATTTGTGCCAAAGTGACTAACAAAAAATTAAAAATAAAACCAGAAAATTGTTGTCACCCGTGCTTGCTATGACCGTTCGAGCCATGGACGGAGAATGCATGACATTTAGGCTCTGTTTGGAGGGACTTATTTTCACCGGTCGAGCGGTTATGACCGGATGAACCGAGTCTTAATTAAGGTCCGGTTCATGCGGTCGTAACCACTCGACCGGTGAAAATAAGTCCCCCCAAACAGAGCCTTAGTATGAGCAGATTAGCCTCGATCAACCGGGTCCCGGACTTAAATTTTCTTCATCTAATGAAAAAAACTGTCATTGTTAGAAATGATGACTCACTCTTTACATCATATTCAACACTCAACAGATACATTCATGTTTACTCTCCAAACAATTTTTTGGTGCACTTAACATATATGAGCATGGTGCGCGCGAGCGATGCATCCGCGCCGTCCATCAAGTTGTGTTCTTTTAGGGATGACGTGGATGCATGGCACGCACTATGCTCCATATATGTTGTTGAGGGCACAAAAAATTTACTCTACTCTCGAGACTACTAGCCAGCCACATAAATCAATTGAGACTGGGCCTTGTTACTGGCTCAAGATGACTAAGCTTCTCACTATCTTGCTCTTACTACAAGAATACAGGCTTTTAGTGACAAAAATTTAGTGACAAAATATTTTTCGTCTCTAAAAACACATCTTTAATGACAAAGTAATTGTTTACTCACTGAAGACACATCTTTTGTGACGAAATAAAAGTTTAGTCACTAAAAACATATCTCTAGTGACGTGTTAAAATTTAGTCACTAAAGACTCATCTTTAGTGACGAAGTAAAATGTTAGTTACTAAAGACACATTTTTTGTGACAAAATTAAAAATTGATCACTAAAGAGAAAATTTTAAAAATTGCAACCAAATATTTGGTTTGCCAGACCCAGTTGTTAACCGCACCCCAAAATATTTAAAAAATTTATCTGAACCCCAATATTTTCAATATGAACAATTTTTAAATTGCATCAACACGTATAACTTGTTATTGCACATAATAGTGTTCATTGTCATAAATATCATGATGAATTATCTTCATAAACTGATTCAATAATTTCAAAATTCTTCCAACAATTTGCATTTAAACTGTCATTATGAAGGACTTAAAAGTTTTATCATCACTCCCAGTTCATTATCATCTCTCCAACCTGCTATATGCACAATAATTATGCCTAAATTTGATAATACATATTACAATAGTTAGTTGCTGGGAAAGCTTAAATCCTGATTTTAGGCCACACACAGTCTCTAATTATTCGGTAATGAAGCATTTTTTTTATGTGTCAAAATGTGAAAAAAAAAACAGACAATATTAGCAGTCCAAACAACACACATTACTTACTAGCTTATTTTTCAAACACAAAATTAAACAAATAGAAATTAATACGACACATTATAAAAACATGATTTCTTTACAAAAAATCAGATATTATTGTGCAATCAGGTAAAGCAGACCCTCATGCCTACACAAAATCATTCAAGTGCTCTCCACATTGCCTCTGCCAACTCATCCCCTTCCAAACCCCCCTCACCACTGTAATGACCCAAAACTCTTCGATTTAGAAACTTGCATGAGATTGGAGAGATCAGCAAGACTGAGATGGAAACCATACCAGGATCTTCAGGAATAGGAAGATTCAAAAATGCTAGAGCCAGAGGCCCGTAGAGGCGGAGACAGGGTCACGAGAGACTGTATCGCCGGTGTTTCACAATTCGCGTGTGGGTGATGCCCTAATTTCTCCTAACTCTCGATCACGACACCACGCTGGAGAGGAAGGAGGCGTCGACTTGTTCAAGGGAGAGCAAGGAGGCACCAGCTTGTTCAGGGGAGGAAGGAGGCACGGACGGCTTCAAGGATGGGAGCTGCTCGGCAAGGAGGGACACGTGGAGCGGTGAATAGATTTAGGGTTGCGAGTAAAGTTTTAAAAAACAAATAATGTTTTAAAAAAAATTAAAGTGCAGATAAAAAAACTCACACAGACCGAAACATTTCCGCATTAATATATATATATATATATATATATATATATATATATATATATATATATATATATATATATATATATATATATATATATATATATATATTCCTTCACTGTCTAAATTAAGAATATATAACTGCAATGACTGTTTCTAATAATTCAAAACCTTTCCGCACTAATATTAATTCAGCCACTATATATCTAATTAAGAATAACTGTTAATGTAATTAATTAAGTATAACTGTAAATGACATTCCTACTTCCTAATAATCTGGCAGCGCTGCTGATCATTTCCACGAAAAATTAGGTCGCCCACTACTCCTCGCCTCCATCTTCTGGCGTTCCTCGCATCCATCTCACACGCTGATTCAATCGCCTCCATCTTCCCCGTCGCTCCACGCCTCCATCTTCCTCGTCTATCTTCCGCGCGCTCCTCGCCTCCATCTACCCCGTCGCTCCTCTCCCCCATCAACCCCGCGGCTTCCATCGCTTCCATCTTCTGTCGCTCCTCGCCTCCATCTCCCCCGCCGCTGCCGCTCCTCTTCCACTGCCGCAACAGCATATCCACAAATCGCAACACCTGCCACTGCCTCTCCTTCAACGAAAAATCCTCGCACTTCGCGCCTTGCCTGCATCCAACTGCTGGATCCTACAGTTTTCTGACGGTTTGGAAACCAAATATGCGAACTCTTTTTCTTTCTGCAATCATTCCTCTGTCAATTTATAACTGTGAGAATGTCTTCTTGTTTTTCTTCCATTATTGTCAGGGACATGTACATCACTTGAAGCACATCATTTGTTGTTAACTATTGTGGATTTTTTTTAATTCTGTGAACCGTTTTTCTTCAAATCTCTCTGTATTAATTCCATCTATGCAACTTATGCTTCTTGTTCTCTTTGATATAATAGTCCTAATCACTTTAAAGAGTATTATCTTCAATAAGTGTTGCTACTCTCTAAAGTACAAAGTAATATGTCTATTATGGAAATGTCCTAACTAGAGAATCAGTTCTTAGTTCTTACTACTCTCTTAAGTACAAAGTTTCACCCATTAAAGACTTTAGGACTGAATAGTTGTGCTACATAGAATTTTTTGTATTTCTGGGCAACTGCATCTGCATTACCCTTTATTGACATTTTTGAAGTACTCCATTATTTCAGTTATAACAGTTTCAGGTTGTTTCTCAAGAAGACGACCTTGAAGAAGTGCAGTTCCTGAGACTAATGTATCCGCTCCTAAAGGTTTTACACCTAAACCACAAGTTGGGAGAAGAACTCAGAAGAAAGATCGTGGTCCTCAACAGTTGCAATCTGGCAGTTCTCAATCTAGTAGGAGCTTCTGTTCATGACATTTTTCTTCAATTTGTTTTTCCAGATTGCGAACTTTCTAGAATTTAATCCTGAATTTTATGAAGAAAACTTGCATTGCCTTCTTAATGAATTGAATGTTGAAGTACTTGTTGGAGCGCTCGAAGCATCTGCGTGACCGTCAAGTTTGGAACGGCCTACTCGTTGCCCCTAGCTTGGGTATTTATAGGCAAAACCTAAATACCCGACTACGGGTTGTTGGATTCCTATCGGATCCTAAACCGCAACCCATTAAGCACCTGTCACACCTATTCCAATATACCTCAACAATCTCCTCCTATATTGTAAATAGGTGTTAGTGCAGTACAAGTTACTTAAATAACAGTTAATAACGACCAAAATGAGTTTTTTAGAAAAGCATAAATATGAGTTTTAGATAACAAAACGCTAAACTCAAACACAGTCCCAAACATAGCAATAGAAATTCTGAAAGAAAACTCAAAAGCTGAAAATTGATCTATGCAAACAATAGATCATCTTCATTTGGGTCGAAATCAACTTTCTTTCATCCACTCTCCATGTGATCTGCAAACAAACACAATAAGAATGTCATGAGACAAATATCTATGAATTCTAATATTTATCAATCAAAAGTAAAGTGATTAGTTCTAGCAGTAAAAGAACGTAATATCTAACAAAGAAGAAAGAATCTCATATCAACATCTCTATCTAATTTACACAAAATTAGAAAATTGATTTCATAGAATCAAAGCATGTTCCATCGATTATTAAGATTATTATTCAACATTTCACAATTGTGTTATATCATCAAGCTTGGAATGATACAACAAGCTGTGACCATCATATCATCAAGTTTGGAATGATATAATTAATAATCATAATATCAGGACTCATATCAGCAACTTCAGTATTCCTTTTTGGAATGATACCCGATTCAGCCTTTGAATAAAATAGTTGTGTAAGTCATCAAATTTGGAATGACTGACAACTAATCATCTCTAGCTTTCATCAGATAGCATCTGAAATACTTCAGTGTACTCAACTCTAGATGCTTGAACGTAAGCAGACTATGGTTTTAAAATTTAAAATATAAGCAAGGTATTAAGTCCTACTAAATGGACTTTAATCTCATCTCCCCCGATGTTTTAGTTGTTAGAACCTTACTTAAGCCCTTGGTAAGGACATCTGCTACATTATCTTTTGATCTCACGTCCAAAAGGGAGATTATCCCCTGATTGGTGAGATAGGTCAACCAGGCCTGTTTCATCCTAAGTTGCCTTCGCTTTCCATTGAACAACATATTTGTAGCAATGGTCTTTGTGGCTTGATTGTCACAATATAACGAAATAGAGTGCATTTTCAGACTCATCATTGGAATGTCCATTATCAGGTCTCTTATCTACTCTGCCTCTTCTCCAGCTGAGGCGAGAGCATAGAGTTCTGATTCCATAGAGGATAGTGCAATGCACGTCCGCCTCTTTGACTTCCAAGCTACTGCTGCTCCACCTATGGTAAACACAAAACCACTAGTGGATCTACTATCAGTATTTTTTGAGCACCAGGAGGCGTCAGAATACCCCTCAAGCACAGGAGGATGTCCACTGTAACATAAAGCGTACTTCTCTTCTCAGTATACTTTAAGTATCTCATCAGCCTGTCCAAGGCGTCCCAATGGTCCTTCCTAGGGTTACTCGTGAATCTGCTCAACATGTCGACCATAAAGGTTATGTTAGGTCTAGTACAGGTTGTAGCATACATAAGACTGCCTATGAGTTTGGAGTAATCCAACTGTTTAATAGGTGAAACTTCATTCAGTTTAAGTCTATTGTTGTAGTCGTATGAAGTCTCAGCCTTTTTGTTACTAACGTAACCCCACTTTTCTAGTAGATTTCTAACGTAGTGACTCTGAATTAGGGTAATACCCTTTTCAGTGAAGTTCACTTCCATACCTAGGATGGTCTTCACCACTCTCAAGTCTGTCATGCTAAATTTAATCGTCAAGGCAACTTTCACGTCTTCCACCACAGACTGATCAGTGCCCAAAATTAGCATGCCATCAACGTACAAGCATATAATTGCGACTTTATCTGAACTTGTTCTTACGTACATACATTTATCTAATAGACTAGACTTAAAGTCCAAGTCTTTAACACAAGTGTCAAATTTCTCGTGCTATAATTTCGGTATTTGCTTCAATCCGTATAGTGACTTAATCAACTTACAGACCTTATTCTCTAGACCTTCTATGATAAACCCTTCAGGTTGGTGTATATAGATCTCCTCAGTCAGATCTCCATTAAGAAATGCAGTCTTGACATCCATCTGATGAACAATAAAATGTTCAATAGATGCTAACGCGATAAGTATCCTAATTATCACAATGTGACAAACATGCGAGTATATATCAAAGTAGTCTATACCACTCACTTGAGTGTAGCCCTTGTCAACTAGACGTGATTTGTATTTAGCAATACTCCCATCAGGATTAAGCTTCTTCTTCAGAACCCACTTACTTCCAATGGTTCTAGCCCCTTTGGGCAAGTCGACCAAAGTCCAAGTGTGGTTTTGTAGGAGAGAGTTCATCTCATCATCTATGGCTTCTTTCCATAACAGAGAATCCCTGGATCACATCGCCTCCTTATAAGTCGATGGATCAGCTTCAACTTGATGAGTCACAAAGTCTGTACCGAAGCTTTTAGGCACTCGTTCTCTATTAGATAACCTTTTAGATGCTAAACCACTAGTGTCTATAGGCTCAGTGTCAGGGTTTCTCATTTCTGGCTCAACAATGGGCTCAGTAGTAATAGTTGACAGACCGGGAAGCGTCAGGTTTTTATTCTTAAGGAAATTATCCTCAAAGAAAACCACATCACTAGATTCTATGACAGTATTAGTTGAGAGATCTAGAAATCTGTCTGCAACACCGTCCTCTGCACATCATAGATAGACGCAAGTGTTCGTCCTAGGTCCAATCTTTGCTCTTCTAGAGTCTGGTATCCTAACATAAGCGATACAACTCAGGTCTTAAGATTGTCAAATCTAGGAGGTCTCTTAAACCAAAGCTCATAGGGTATTCTAGTCAACTTTGCATGCGATACTTTATTAAGAATGTGATTTGACATGAGGACGGCTTCACCCCAGTAGGCCGCAGACATGCCAGCAGTCAACAATATGAAGTTCAACATTTCTGTTAAAGTTCTATTTTTCCACTCAGCGATACCGTTGAATTGTGGAGATTACGGAGCAGTCGTTTCAGAAATTATGTCATTGCTGGCAAGAAAATCTCTAAACTCCCCCGAGACGTATTCGCCTCCTCTATCACTCCTTAGTCTTTTAATTTTCATGTCTAGTTGATTGTCAACCCTATTTTTGAAAATACGAAATTTTTCAAATGCTTTATCTTTAAATTTAAGTAGGTAAATATGACTGAATCTAGAGCAGTCGTCGATAAATATTATCAGATACTTCCGACCTCCTCGGGTGACAAAACTTTTGTAATCACAAATATCGGAATGCATTAACTCTAGCAATTGTGTGCTCCTAGAAACCTGACCAAAAGGTGTTCTAGTGATTTTTGTTTGAGCACAAATTTCACATTTGTCAAACTTAATGGTTGTGTCTAAGAGAATGTTGTGAGTCCTAGCTAGTAGAAGTAACTTCCTATAGTTCACGTATCCTAGTCTTGTATGTAAAGTCTTATGATCTATCAAATTTTAACTAACATGATTGACTACCTCGTTTGCTAGACTCAGCTTATACATTCCATTAACTACATAAGCACAGTCAAAATAATGCGAGTGAACCATAAGGGTTACTCGACCACCACCAATGTTAAATGAAATATTCGCATTGCATAACAGACTAATAGAAATTAAATTAGCAGCTAACGAGGGTATAAATTTAACATTCTTCAAAAGTAAATGCGTACATGAAGAGAGTGTCAGAGTAGCATTCCCCACCCTCAGAACATCAGCTACAACGTCATTTGCAACAGTTACAGTTTCTTTAAAATCTTTGACATTCTCCAGAAGCGCAGAGTTGTTGCAGACATGACAGGTAGCACCTGAATCGAGCCACCACTCTGAACTGGTCTTCCCCTTTACGACCATGGCAACAAAGTCGGTAGGCACATTCTGATAAACCATATTGGCTTTATTATCAGTCCTGAGTGTGCTGGATTCGCCCCGTTTGGGCTGCTTGCACTCGGAAGCACAATGACTTCACTTGTTGCAGTTGTAGCACTTGTCTTTGAACTTTTTGATCTTTTTGCTGGTGGCAGCAACTGCGGGTGCACTGGTCGGTGGTCTGGTCTTTCCAGGCTTAGGCTTGCACTTAGGATACGTGAGCATGTTAGCAGCAGAGGTATGCTTGCTAACCGTCTCTAAGGCGTGCTTAGTCCTGTTCTCATCCTCAATGCATATGAAGCGCTTGAGATCTTTCAGGCTCACCTGCGTCTTCTTCCGATACATTTCAGTTTTGAAAGAATACCATGCTGAGGGTAATTTAAAAATTATCGCTCCTGTAACGAAGGTATCTGACAAAGGTATGTTCTCACTGTTCAACTTGTCCACCAGATTTTCAAAATCAGCTACCTGTGGAAGAATTTCCCTTTCCTCAGTGAAGGTGAAAGCCATGAATTTGTCCATCAGGTGCGTCTTGGACATGTTCTCCTCTTCCTTGAACTGCTCCTCCAAAGTGTCTCAGATCTCCTTTGCAGTTTTCAACTTGATGTACATTTCTGTCAGCCTGTTAGAGAGACAATTCAGGATGTAATCACGGCAGAAGTCTTCGTCGTTGATCCACTGATCCTCATCTTCTCTTCCTTTAAAGGATTTGAAGTTGGTCTGCACTATGTATAAGATGTTCAGGTACTTCATGTCGAACTACGTGTTCTTGTACTCAGCGTTGGAGAATTTCTCCAGCTTGATCATCGGCACAGGGGAATTGAGATTGCTTGATTTTGACATCATGGGTTCCTACTAAATGACTTGGAGCGCCACTAGCAACCTAAAACAAGAGCAGTAAAACAAAGAAAGAAATCACCTGAGCGAGGCGACGACAGTCTTCGGATCCAATCCAATAAATTTTTGCTCCTCTCCGGCTGACCGCAGTCGTCGGAGACAATATATGATCAGCAGTGCTCAACTTAAACACCGACCCAGAATAAACACAACCCGCAAAGAGGGGAACTGTAACTGAAAACCAGTATCAAGCTTCAGGTGAGAGGGTATGTTCACCTAATTATGCATGAATTTACTATAGCAGATAGGTTCCTCTTTCCTCTGGATCAAAGGGCTACTGAGAAGACAAATCATGAAGCAACAGAGGACCAATAGCTTATCCTTGCAACAGAGACAAGTTTTTTGTCGGCAAGATCAACAGGAAGTACGATATCTGAAGAGAAAACGAGATGAATGGAACGCTCCTCTTTGCAATATCTGGATAGGAGGCGGTCAGATCCGGCGAGATCTGTCCAAAAAATTTTTTTCTTCCTTCTTCCCAGTCGGTGGCTACAGCAGAACACCGAAAAATGTGAGCGGGAGAGTTGGAGAACGAGAGCGGCGACGAGAAGTCGCTTCCTTCTTTTTCGATCTCGATCACAGGAGACGCCAACCCCGGCGAGGATCGTGAAAACGGAAGAGCGGCGGGATCGTGAAATCAGAAGAGCGTCGGTAGCACTTCCTGTGATCGAGATCGGCGGCTGCGAAGCACCTACGATCGGCTAGGGCGAAAAATTGGAGAGAAACTCACGAACCGGGGAGAAAAACACACGGGAACTGCTAGGGCAAACGAAAAAAACTTCGAGAATGTTGAAGTGCTCGAAGCATCCGCGTGACCGTCAAGTTTGGAACGGCCCACTCGTTGCCTCTAGTTTGGGTATTTATAGGCAAACCCTAAATACCCGACTACAGGTTGTTGGATTCCTATCAGATCCTAAACCGCAATCCATTAAGCACCTGTCACATCTATTCCAATATACTTCAACAGTACTCACGGCAATGGAGGAGTTCGCAATCAGGATAATCAATTTTGAGCACATGTTAAAAATATTTTCTTAAAAATTTATCATTTTCCTTCCTATTATGAAATCAGGATAATGTAACCCAAGTTTTTTTTCTTTCATTTAAGTAACTGGCGAAGATCAATCAAAGAGAGATGCCCTTTGCAGTACAAGGTTGAGAAATTACTGAATGTGTTTTCCAAAGCTCTTTTCTCTTCAGGTACTTGAATTTTTTCCTGCTATTTGGGTAGTTGGAGAAAAAAATCAGTAGTAAGAAATATATCCCTTTAGAATCAAATGTTTAACGAATCCTTTGCCTTTTCTTCTATGAACTGTAGTTCCATCCTATTTTTATTTCCATGTTTTTGAATTTCTTAATTGTCTAGTTAAAAGGAGCACGATAGTCATGTCTACTAATTGCAGGAAGGTTTAAGTTACTTTTGTTTATTATTGTCTAAGAAATTCTTTTTATATTGATGTTTGAAAGATAATTTAGTTGTACAAATTGTCCTAAGGGGAGACAAAGGATTGAAATTTTTCTCTCAAATTTCTTTGTTTTTTAATGCTTGGACTATTATATTTGAATTCTTGAGTGACCTTTCTTTTTGTATTGTTGTAGTAGGCTTAATTTTGTTGTTCTTTGGTAATTAACCTTGTTTTTTGTTGTCAATGCACACCGAAAAATACTTTTTCTTTTTACTCTTATGAGAGATGCTAAAAACAATTTTTTTTAGTCCACTAAAGGACACAACTTCTTCCTTAAATTATATGGTTTAATCATATCATTTTAATATCCACTATTGAAATGCATTCAAAATATCAAAATTTGGTGAATAGTGTTGGAAAAGTGAGCGAACAATCCCGACCAGAGCACCTGTTGCAAATTTGAGAGAGCACCGGTGCGACCGCGTTCAGTGGTATGCAAGCGGAAACAACAGTACAATACGAAAAAAACAACAAAAGCACAGAAAAGCACACATGAAATTTTTAACGTGGAAAACTCAAATCGAGTGAAAAACCACGGGATGATCGGAGTCCAATCCGGAAAGCCTCCACTAAAAGTGTATGAAAAATCACACGCATGGATTACAGGTTTTTCCTCCACCAATCCACAAAAGATCTTCACCAGTTTCACACTACACAATACAATAAATAACAACAAAAAAACTGCAAGTTACCGGCAGCGGCGGATGAGACGGATTACACAAATCCTCTCCAAGATGCCTCTTCGAATCCTTGTCAATATCTACTCCAGATCCAATCTGTGTAGGTGAAGTACTCCTTGTCAACGTCGTACAACGACGTCTGAAAGCTCTCTCAAACTAAGACGATTGTCGCAAAGGTCTCTCTAGATCTTTCAATGCTTGAGTTTGGAGAGAAGTGGATGTCTTACCCCTCTTCCTTCATCCCATTTATAGGTCCAAAATCAAGGAGGTAGGTGTGGTAGATGACATGTGGATGAAGCTTTCATGAAGCTTCCCTCAGTCAAAAACACATGTCATTTAACATGAAACTTCCTTTGGACAATTTTCTAAAAGCTTCTTTTAAGAGCACATGTTGAATTCTAGGTCAAAGATGGCTAATCCTTTTCATACATGTCATGAAACACATACTTGAAAAACATGGTCAAATTTGGCTAGCCTCTTTCACACTTAGGAGAAAAATTATCTTAACAAATCTCCCCTTTTTCGATTAAGTGAAGAAAACCTGTCATTCTGATAATCTTCCCCAGAGTTTTTAATTTGTCTCCCGTCAGGTCCTCCATCAATATGTCTCTACATTTGATCAGCAACACCAAATTCGAGTTAATGAGACTCGAACTCAATAGTTTTTCCACAAAGGACGAGAACTGTACCCAACAAATCTCTCATTTCACATCGAGGCGGAAGAAACCGCCATCCCGGCGATTCTAACGCAATGCTCGAACTTCCCCGTTGGCACGGTCTTGGTCAGCATGTATGCCCCATTTCCATCAGTGTGCACCTTCTGAAGATCAAGCTCCTTCTGCTCCAGGACATCTTGTATCCAATGATACCGAGTGTCGATGTGCTTCGACCTCGAGTGGAACGTGGGATTCTTCTCAGGTGAATAGCGCTCTGACTGTCACACAGGAGTGTGTATCGGTCCTGAGTGAATCCAAGTTCTTTGATGAACCTCTTCATCCAAAGCAACTCCTTCACAGCCTCAGTAACCGCAATGAACTCAGCCTCCGTGGTAGACAGTGTAACGCACTTCAACAGTCTCGACGCCCACGAGACAGCTCTCCCTACAAATAGAATCATGTACCCTAACGTCGACCTCCTGGAATCCACATCTCCAGCCATGTCCGCATCAGTGTAGCCGAACAGCTCCGGCTCACTGTCTCCAAATCTCAATGTCAAGTCTGAAGTCCCCTGCAGGTATCTCAGTATCCACTTTACTGCGCTCCAATGCTCTCTCCCAGGATTGGAGAGAAATCTACTAACGGTCCCAACGACATGCACAATGTCTGGATGTGTACACACCATTGCATACATGAGGCTCCCAACTGCAGATGCATACGAAATCTTATGCATTGCCTCGATCTCCTCGGGTGTGCTGGGGCACTGATCAGCGGTAAGCCTGAAGTGATCCGCAAGAGGCGTGCTCACCTTCTTCACCTGGTCCATATCAAATCTCTACAAAACTTTGTGGATGTACTGCTCCTGTGATAAACAAAGTAATCTGGTTCTCATGTCCCTGCGAATGTGCATCCCCAAAATAGTCTTCGCAGCACCCAGATCCTTCATCTCAAAGGTAGAACTCAACTGCCGCTTCAACTCAGAAATGCGAGCAGTATTCCTCCCGACAATCAACATGTCATCCACATACAACAACAGAATAATGAAGTCTTCTGGAGCATACAGCTTGAAAAATACACAGTGATTAAGGGTGGTCCTCCTGAAATAGATCTCCCCCATGAATGAATCGAACTTCTTATACCATTGTTGCGGGGCCTGCTTCAGGCCATATAGACTTTTCTGCAAATGGCACACCAGAACTTCCTTCCCTCTAACACTGAAACCCTCAGTCTGCTCCATGTATAGCTCCTCCTCAAGATCTCCATACAGAAAAGCGGTCTTGACATCCATTTGTTCTATCTACAAGTCAAGCCTCGCAGCGAGGCCAAGTACAACACGAATGGATGACATCTTCACCACGGGTGAGAAGATCTCATCAAAGTCAACACCTTGTCGCTGTCCAAAACCCTTCACCACCAACCTAGCCTTGTATCTGGGAGGTGTGGAGGAGTCTCCATGTTTTACTCTGAAAATCCACCGATTCTTCAAGACCTTCTTGCCCTTAGAAAATCTCACCAAGTCATATGTGTGGTTCTTCTGCAGTGACTGCATCTCCTCCTACATAGCAGCCATCCACTGACGCTTCTCAGTACTCTCCACAGCCTTGTCATAGCTCTCAGGCTCCCCGCATCAGTCAGCAGTATGAACTCTGATGCAGAATATCTAGCGGACGAGCGCCTGGCCCGATCTGACCTCCGCAGGGCAGGCTCAGGGGCCGGTGCAGACACATCATCAGTAATGTCCTCAGTGACTCCTGGTTCACCATCAGTCGTGATATTATGATCCGGAAGGGTATCAGTACCCTGTGCTGGCTCAGGCTCAGCGGCCTCCTCAGTGTCGTCATCTCCAAACATATGTGACTCTACAACAGTGCGAGAGTCAACCTCATCTCAACAGTCTCCTCAGGATCACCAACAGTCTGATCCTCACAGAAAACAGCATCACGGATACGTACAAGCTTCTTCTCAACTGGATCAAAGAACCTGTACTCGAACTCTCCACTGTAGCCGTACCCCAAGAAAATGCACTGCCGGGTATTCGAATCCAACTTCGATCTTTCATCTTTGTGAACGTACACAAAGGCTTTGCAGTCAAATACCCGCAAGTGACTGTAAGAGGGGTCTTTATCATACCAGATCCTATCTGGAACATCCTCCTATAATGTTGAACTCGGCGAGAGGTTGATGACATGCGCTGCAGTAAGAAGAGCCTCGCCCCAAAACATCCATGGCAGCTTCAACTCAGATAGCATGCATCGAATCCTCTACAACAGTGTCTGATTCATCCTCTCAGCTACGCCATTCAGCTGCGGCGTCTTCGGCGGGGTCTTCTCATGTTGGATGTCATGGTCCCTACAGTACTCGTCAAACGGACCAATGTACTCTCCCCCGTTGTCGGACCTGATGCATCTCAGCCTCTTCCCAGACTGTCTCTCCACCTCAGCATAGAATCTCCTGAAAGTATCGAGGACCTGATCTTTAGTCTTGATAGCATAGACCCAAAGCTTCCTCGAATGATCGTCGATGAAAGTAACGAAGTACAAAACTCCTCCTCTAGTCTGGACATTCAGAGATCCGCAAGCATCAGTGTGAACTAGCTCCAATGGCTCCGATCTCCTGGTGGACGTGTGGCTGTGAAATGAAATCCTGTTCTGTTTCCCAGTCATGCAGTGGTCACACCTCTCCAAATGATCACCAGAAATGTCACTAATCAGTTTTTTCTTTGCCAGTCATCCCAAAACCTTCTAGCTAATGTGTGTCAGTCTCCTATGCTATAAGGAAGTGGATGCCTCATCCCTGACGGAGTTGGCCTGAGCAGCTTTAGGCCTCCCCTCCATGTAGTACAGTCCAGAATCTCTATAACCTCAGGCCATCACAAGTGATCCCCTGATCAGCTTCTAGAAGTCTCCTCCAAAGACACTCAGGTGTCCATCTCTAAGTCTGCCAACATAAATGAGATTAAAATGGATGTCTGGCACATGTCGCACATCCCTCAGATCTAGTAAGGCTCCAGTGCTTGTCTTCAAATGCATGTCTCCACGCCCAAGTACCTTAGACGTATCCTCATTGTCCATCCTCAACACCCCACAGTCATGAGTGGTGTAAGTGGAAAATAGCTCCCTGTTGTTGGAGACATGCGTTGAGGCTCCAAAATCAACGATCCAGCATCGGTCGTCACACGCAAGTGCAGCAGTGACGTCGTCGCCAACAATAATGATGTCGCCCTCCTCAGTCGAAATGGTGGCTGCCGTGTGACCCTCATCTTTGCCCTCAGTGGCAATCCCCTTCTTCTTCTGATCGTTCTTCAACGAGCAACAGAATTTCTTGATGTGACCCTTCTTATGACAGTAGTGGCATTCCACGTTCTGATAACGTGACTTCGACTTGCCCCTACTCTGACTCCTGTCCTCCTTCTTTCCTCGGCTCTTACTCCTTCCTCTCTCCTAGACTCAGTAAAGAGAACGTCAGCTCGTGAATAAGAGCCTGAAGTCCCCTGAGACTTTCATCTCACCTCCTCATTCAAGATCCCACTCTTGGCGATCTCCATGGAAACAATCCCCTGGGGGGAAGAATTGATCAGAGAAACTCTGACCATATCCTAAGAGTCTGAAAGTGACTTGAGAAGCCACAATGCATTCACCTCGTTTTTGAATATCACCTTTATAGCAGTCAGACAATCAATAATGCCCTAGAACTCGTTGACATGATCCAAAGTAGGAGAGCCATCTCGGTATCTGAACTCTCCAAGCTTCTTCAGCAAATATAACTTGTTGATGCCCGTGCTCTTGGCATACAAGGTCTCGAGAGTCTTTCACAGATCCTTTGCATCATTGATGCTAGACACATGGTTGTAGACGTTCGGCTCCACGAACCGTCTGATAAACCCACACAGCTTCCGATGTTCCACCTTTTATTTTGCTGGATCTGTGTCCTTTGGCATCTCCTCAAAGATAGGAGCATGCCAACCCTTCACATATATCAGATCCTCTATCAGTAGATGCCACTGGTGATAATTGGCATCATTCAACTTTACCATCTGCTCTGAACCTGATGAGGACTCCATTCTGCTCTGCCAACTGGCCAGACCGACCACTGATCTTTGAGTCGACTATCTCAAAGTATGCAACTGGAGAGGATAGCCAGCGGGCCAATGGTCGTAAACTACCACTCCCAATTGCACACCCGAGATCCCAATCGACTCGTCTTAAAACCCAAAAGGTCAGCCCAGTACCTGCTCTGTCACTGAACGGCTCTGTCACTGAACCTAGATCTGATACCACTTGTTGGGAAAGTGAGCGAACAATCCCGACCAGAGCACCTGTTGCAAATTTGAGCGAGCACCTGTGCGACCACGTTCAGCGGTATGCCAGCGGAAACAACAGTACAATACGAAAATAAAAGCAACAAAAGCACAAAAAAGCACAGCGGAAATTTTTAAGGTGGAAAACCCAAATCGGGTGAAAAATCACGGAACGATCGGAGTCCAACCCGGAAAGCCTCCACTAAAAGTGTGTGAAAAATCACACGCACGGATTACAGACTTTCCCTCCACCGATCCACAAAAGATCTTCACCAGCTTCACACTACACAATACAATAAATAGCAATAGAAAAACTGCAAGTTACCGACAACGGCAGATGAGACGGATTACACAAATTCTCTCCAATATGCCTCTTTGAATCCTTGCCAATATCTGATCCAGATCCAATCCGTGTAGGCGAAGTACTCCTTGTCATCGTCGTACAACGACGTCTGAAAGCTCTCCCAAACTAAGACGATTGCCGCAAAGGCCTCTCTAGATCTTTCAATGCTTGAGTTTGGAGAGAAGTGGATATCTTACCCCTCCTCCTTCATCTCTATTTATAGGTCCAAAATCAAGAAGGTAGGTGTAGTAGATGACATGTGGATGAAGGTTCCCTCGGTCAAAAACACATGTCATTTGAGATGAAGCTTCTTTGGACAATTTTCTAGAAGCTTTCTAAGAGCACATGTTGAATTCCAGGTCAAAGATGGCTAATCCTTTTCATACATGTCATGAAACACATGCTTGAAAACATGATAAAAGTTGGTTAGCCTCTTTCATACTTTGAAGAAAAATTATCTTAACAAATAGAAAGGAGATTCTTCCTCTAGAATCTCCTCAGGAAATCTTGAAGGTGGCAGTGGAGAACAAGACTGCTTCTCTTGCTTTGTAAAGCGGTTGGGGCTTTATAAACATAAATCTCTTTATATTTATAATGTTTAGTACTGATTGATGCTCCCTTTGTGTAGTTGCATGTCTTAATGTGGATAAGTTACTGATGAAGATTATAGATGGTCGAAGGGAGTGGATGGAAGATCGTCCGAAGACGTAAAAGAATGATGTGTTTGGTTACAACCTTCAATTGATGATGAACCAGTGCAAGACCTTCGTCGGCCATGAGACATTGGGCTTGAGACCTTTTTCTTATGTATAGATATTTTTCCATTTATTCAGTTTAATTATAATTGGAAATAATTTTACTCTGTAATTAGGGGTTTGGGCCATCCCCCACCCACTTTTTTCCTATTAATGAAATAATTTATGTTAAACAATATTTTTGTTGCAATTGAGTAAATACGAATTTAAGTGAATAACAAATGAAATAATTATAGGATATTTTATGAGAAATTGAACAAATTTTAGTGTCAAATTATCACTATTGTCTCATATTTTAAGTTACCAAATATTCCATCACTACAAATAAATATAGTGATGAAATTTGTTTGGTAACTAAATTCTCTTTTAGTGACCGAGTTAATAGTCACTACATATGTATAATTAGTGATGAAATTGGTATGTCACTAAATAAATTTAGTGACGACGCATGCTTCGTCAAAATTATTTTATTGACCAGTGTATTTTGGTCACAGGAACTGTTATTGATGGAAATAAGTGACAAACGTTTTTTGGCCACTGACGAAAACTAGTGATGGGTCATACATCATCACTAAAAGTTATTTTAGTGACTGTTGTATTTTGGTCACTAGAACTTCTTTTAGTGACCTATTTAATTTGGTCCCTAAAACAACTTTCAGTGACGAACATTTTGTGTGTCACTAAAGACATTTAGTGGCGGAACAATTGTGACCATGTTGTGACGGACTGAATTTGGTCACTAAATGTCATTAGTGACTACAATACAATATTTAGTGACAAAAAAATTCTTCACTAAAAGTCAATTTTCTAGTAGTGGTTTAAAATTCTAGTGTAATTTTCATTATATTGAGAGTGCATACCAGTATTTTTTTGAAAACTGTTTGATGGTCATATTGTGCAAGTTCATACTCAGATTGTTTTTTGGATTTCGTTTGATATTGTGGAATTAGACTTTGAGTTTTTACTCGGAGTTTCTTGAGCAAATTGGTGGTCGACATTGGCGTCAAATCAACGAGGGAGCTCGCGAATAACATAATATATATTTTAAAATTTCAGTAATTTTCTAATCTGAATCCAAATAATTATATTCATGTTTGAAAGATTCACCTAGCTAATTGTTATTAAGGTTGTTTTTTTTTGTTATTAAGGTTCACAAATAATATAGTTTGTGAATAATTTGAGATTCGATTCATGAATATTCGATTAAAATTCGCATTTTTAAAATTCCAATAATTTTCTAATCTGAATCCAAATAATTATATTCATGTTTGAAACATTCACAAATACCTCGCTAATAACATAATATATATTTAAATAAAATGTATATATATATAATTAAATGTTAATATAATTTTATTTAAACCATATATATAATTAAACATTAGAGAATTTAAATGTGAATTTGTGTCCATGTTTGAATCTGAACTCTAATTTGAATTTGGATCATGCCGAATATTCGAATGAATCCAAATGTCAATTTGAATCCAAATTCAAATCATATGTTATATCTAAATTCAATTAAAAACTATACAATTCGATGGGAACACCCCTAAGCACTTTTTGAGCTGCCAATAATTCAATTGAGGAGAAAAAACTCTCATTTTTACAAAACATGATTTGCCATATCTGGCCATATATAATCTTTTTAGGGAGTTGTTATAAACAAATCGGGTTTAGGCATATACAAATCGATATTTAGAGTTTTTTAGGGTCATTTGAACTATTATACACAAACCATATAAATACCTAAAATTAACTAAGAAATCATTTCTAACCCTAGCCGTCCGCTTAAATTTCCTCCCGTCTATCCCGATCTCTGAATTCCCTCGCCGGCGAACATCCCCGAACAACGACATAGTTCGTTGGCGAACATCCCGAACGACAACAGCCCCGACGGACGAACATCCACGACCGACGATAGCCCGCGGTAAGGGAGATGTGTAAAATACAATACCTGTCTTCACGAGAAACTTGACTTGTGCGATTATTCCTCGTACCCTGAATTTCTCCACATCCCAATGGACCAAAGATAACATATTCATGGTCGCCATTGATGTACGCTAATAAAGTGTTGCTTCCATTCTCTAAAGGTTCAAGCGATAACATATTCATGGTGGTACCAAAGAGAAGATCCAAGCAGCCACATTCTAAATTTATAATTGATCGCTTAGAGCATAAATTTTCATACAAATTCAACTCATTTTTTAATTCTTTGTAATTAAAAACGGATACAATCTATGACATGTATAAGGAAGAACATCAAAGTATTTAGGATTTGAAATGTTTGGTATCTAGATGATGATGATGATATACTACTTCGGTGGATGATATCCACGCCTCCCGGAGGGCCTCTTCTTGTATGACTAAGACTCTGTTTGGTTGAGTTGTTGCTGATGGAAAGCTGCAGATGAACTGTTGCTGATACAAAAAGTGCTGATTCTGGAAAACAAAGTTTTGTTAAAAAACTGTTTGGGTGAAACAGAGTTTACAAAATGGAGTTTTCAAAAAGTTGTTTGGATACAAAATGGAGTTTTAAATAAATTTTTTTTTCAGATATAACACAAAAAAAAATTTTATTTCATACATTTTTTCCAAAAAAAATTTTTTTCAATCATAACATATATTTTTCAATTATTAACATCTTCTACATAACGTAACACCCAACGCAGAAAATCTTTTTTTCATCCAGACAATTTTTAGGTCTATGTTCTAGCTTCAAACACCTGATCAGCTATAATATCACGCAGTGCGATCATCTCCTCTACACCAGCCGCAGTGTCAGAGCAATCTTTTTGTCGCCTTTGAGAGGTCGTCCTAAGATATGGTTCCCTTTGCTCAGACTCAATGAAAACTATATCTACACGCGAAGGGTGGCGACGAATGAAATTATGCAGTATCATCGTGGTGATCACTATACGTGCTTGTTTGTCGAAGCTATAGTTTGGCATGTCTCATAGTATGACCCAATTCTTCTTCCAAACGCCGAATGAGCGCTCTATCACACTTCTAAGCGATGAGTGTGCATGATTGAACATCTCCCGACGTCCTTCTGCTCGACGACCACCACGAGCAAATTCTGGTAGATGATATCGTGTGTCCTGATAAAACAAATTTAATAGTTACCCAGAAGTGGATGAGGGAAATTATAACATTGATCACTTAGGGCAAAATTGAATATACGGCTATCGTGTGCTGATCCTTCACAACCAGTCATAACAAAAGTAAAGCAAATATTAAAATCACAAGCTGCCATGACATTTTGAGTTGGACTACCACGCCTCCCAATGTACGATATTATCCCACATTACGGCAACACCACCATCTTTTGTTTTGCCCATCTTTATAAGACAAACACACTCATATACAAACAACATTCAAAAACATTATAAATGTAAATCTAAACAATATATGGTCGAGATCTAAATCTAAACAAGATAAACACAAACATATAACTCTCTCACACGCATACAAACACACACATACAACTCACACACACACACAATCACATACACATATACACACACACACATACAACTCTCACACACGCACAATCACACACACATATACACACAAACATATAACTCACACACACACATACACAAACACACACACATACAACTCACACACACACACACACACACACACACACACACATACACACACACAACACCAACACACACACACACACACACACATACATATATAACACATACACACACACAACAACACACATACATATATAACACACACACACATACACGCACAATTCACACACATACATACACACACACCCAACACAACCCACCAACACACACATAAACATAACACACACACACAAACACAACTCACACACACAACACACCCAAAAAAATACACAAACAATTTTGACAATTAGGTGTAAATCAACAATACACATACCTGAAAAAAAGATCCGGTGTGCCCACAGTTTGCAATTAGGTGTACCTGAAAAAAACAAAAACATCGGGTAGGTTGCAGAAATTTCTTCAAAAAAGCCTTTAATTTCAACGAAGAAGAAAAAAAACATCGGGTAAGTGCAAACCGACGATGAGGGAGGATGAAGAAAAATCATCGGGTGATGGATTCCAAACCGGGGTTGCAGAAAAAATTACCTGTGAAGACGGCGACGGGGAGAACATCGGGAGGTGGAAGGACATCGGGAAGTGGAAGGAGATGGGTAGATCGAAGAAGGTCGGGAGATTGAAGAAGAGAAGGATCGGGACATACCGACTTGTTTGATGCTTGCGTAGACGGGGACGATGGCTGCTGCGAAGACGGCGACGGGGACGATGGCCGCTGCTTGCGAAGAAGACGACGACGGGGACAATGAGTTGTTCGTCGGCTTGCGATGACGCCGACAGGGAAGATGGATGGCGATTCGTTCGCTGCTTGCGAAGTCGACGCGATCAGGAGCGATAGGGTTGCGGCTGGATGCAATATAAAACCGCGGATGGAGCTTAGGTTATTTAGAGGAAATTTAAAAACGGAGGATACTTAAAACAGCAGCGCCAAACGACGCCTATGCTCATAATAGCGGTGTGTTTCAACCGCGCGCACCGTGGGCAAAAAGCCAACCAAACGGTACCTAATACTCGGGTGAACTCGGCATGGGTTGATCATTCCAGGCTCAAGGTTTTTGTTTTTGAAGGGAAAATTTTTGGTTGAATGTATTTTGTGAGTATTTATTTGAGTGCCCTCGTGCCTCTTCATAAGAGAATACCTGTAGTGTTTGCATACCGGACTGCCCTAGTGCAATAGATCTTACTGTAATTTTTCTTTACTTGATTATATGATGAATATGATATAGAAACCAAGATTATTGTAGTGTTTGAAAAAAAATCTGCATTAATTTTGATGACCTAATGTAATATAAAGTGTTTACAAAAATTCTTTTTTTATTATTTTTAAACTGATATGTATATAATAGTTTTGTCTACATATAACAGTTTTTTGTTTGCAGTGATTTCTATACAGTAAAGATTTGTATATAGTCACTTTAGGGCTTTTCCCATGTCGGGTCTAGACGGACTATTCGAATTCGTTAAGGGAAAAGCCCGACCCGAGCCTAGATCGGGCTCCGGGCCCTTGCAGGGCCCAAGTTTAGGGGAAATGCCCGATCTGATGCCTGGCTCGGCCCGGTCCGAGTAAAGCCCGATTTTCGAGCCGACCATGTCCCAGGCGACAGCCCGGCCCAGGTCATTGGCCCAACGACTCTTATAAAGTCGTTAATCAACAACTATTATAAGAGTCGTTAATCTTATAAGAGTTGTTGATAACGGCTCTTATAAGAGCCGCTGGCCACTGACCAGTGGCCAGCCTTGGCCACATGGACTTGGCATGTTGGCCACTGGTCAGTGGTCGATTGTTGTTGTACAATTGTACAATAACAGCTGATGTACAACAACAGATCTTAGGGCCTAGGCCCTAGGCTAATATTTAAAAAAAATTTATAACCCCCCTCTACCTAGCGAGAGATTTTTAGGTACGGAGTCCGTCCCTAAATCTCCGTCCGGGAGCCATACCAGTTTGCCGCGTGGAAGAGGTGACGGTGGTGATCAAAAACTAAAAGAACTTGGGGATTGGTGAACCCGTTTCCTTACCCCGGAAAGAAGGAACCCGGAGTCCGGACTCCGGATGCAAAAATTTCGCCTACCTAGCCGACCCCTTTCCCTCACTCACTTCTCTCTCTCACTCTCTCACTCACTCTCTTTCTCACTCTCACACACACACTCTCTCTCTCTCTCTCTTTTTATTTTTTCACTTAACGTCAATGTCCTATTCAACGCTAGTATGACATCGTCCTACTCAACGTCAGGGTCGTCTACTCAAAATACGTCTGTAGTGGTGGAGCACAATCGTACGACGACAGTTTGGGAGAATTTTGATAAGGTTCAAGTGGGGACCGAATTCAAGGCGCGGTGCAAATTATACTCAAAGTTGTTGACCCTTACCGACAACTCAACACTAGCAAGACACCTTAAGTCTTGCGTTTCGAAACAAGCTCCCGAGTCCAGTCAGCCCCAAATTTTAGGAGCATGACAAATTTGGACGTACGATCAATTTCAACAACGAGAGTTGCAGATGAAACATGTGATCAAACGTGAGTTGTTATTCAGCCACTACGAGAAAGAGACTGCGATAGGATACATGCATGCAAGGCTTCAGTCCAAATATCAATAGGTAAGTAGAGCTTATCTTAGACGCGACGTTGTTGCATGCAAGGCTTCAGTCCAAATATCAATAGGTAAGTAGAGTGATGTTTGAAACAGTAGCATAAAAGTAGGATTATCGTATATTTATATCACGTGTCATTGGATCAATCACGTTTCATGAGAGTTAAATAAACGCATAATATGTTTTGAAGGTTTCAAATAACTGCACGCAGGTAAAGCTATATATCAAGTAATTATTAAATGTGTGTGAAAATTTAAAATAAAAGATAAAACAATTAGTATTTATTTTGATAACGCCTCTAACAATACCGTAGATATTGAGTGATTAAAACGTGATTTAAAATCAATGCTAAGTTGTGCGTTTTTTCACTATCGGTGTGTTTGTCACGTTTAAAATTTAGAGGTACAAGATAGTTTAGCTGTCATGAAACTTTATATTGAGAAAATTCGTCTAATGCTAGTACGGTAGCTTTAGAGTCTGTTTTTTCTCTTAGTGGTAGGGTTTTGAACGAGCGGAGGAGCCGACTCAATGAAGAATCTCTGGAAATATGCATCTGTTACAAGGACTACTTGGATAGTATGAAGAGAAAGCAACACATTAGAACATTAAAAGATAGCTCGGAGGAAATAGAAGACGAGATGAAGACAATGAATTTAAGAGGTGATTAAGCACGTCCCACATTCATCACACGATCGATAAAAAATTGTATTTTGTGTTTTGTTAAGTAAATGAATTTGCAATTTTTTTATTTAAAATTAATAATGATAATAAATTTTATTTTTCACTTAATATAAATTATAAATATTATTTATTTTTGTTCAATATTAATAAAAATTTATTTTTCGTATACATTTTTTTTCATGATAATAAAGTAATAATTATAATTTTTTTCATTTTAGTAACAATGAAGACAATTTTTTTTATTATTGTAATAAAGTAATAATTATAAATTTTTAATGTATTATTTTTAAAAAAAAATAATTCAATATTTATAAATATTTTAATTAATAACTAAAATAAATAAATAAAAGTCCGGCCCAGCAAAGCCCGACTCTGAGGGTCGGATCAGGCCTCTTCACAGGGCAGCTGCCCGAGCCCAGTCCAAGCCCGATTTAAGAAAAGTCCGACCTCAGCTAAGTTGACTAAAGCCCAGGACGGGCCCGACGGGCTTTATGGGGCAGGACTATTTGTATATAGTGAAATCCAACTCGTACAACTTTTGTTATATGGTCGTGTTATATGCAGGTCAGTTTTGGATGTATGCAGTTCACGGATAAATACAAGTCAAATTAAAAACTCATTGAACTTGTGAACCCGTTCAGAATTGATTTGAATATAACCATTTTCAAATACATCATCTACACATAATCAAAATATGATTGCATATAATTATTATTTTTTAATATTGGAGTTCACAAAGAACATAAATAAAAGCTGAGAGTAACTAGTGATAAGGATCAGAGGAGGATGTCGATATCATTTTACCCCAAAAATAGTTGTCATTTCGCCGCCACGGCGGACAACGCCGTCTCCTCCTCCGACACGAAGTACATAAACTCCTTCTCCAGGAGCAACTCTGCCATGGTTTCCGGCGAGAGGCACACCTCCAGATCGACGCTCCCACCCCCTTCCCTCCCTGGAAACGCCGATATCTTCCCGTCGAACTTATTCGCCATCCCGCTCCTCACCGCCGTCGGTCCCCCCCACCCAAAATCGTTCCTTTCGTACATCGGAAATCTCGGCGAGCTCCCCATTGTCAGTCCCGCCCCGCCGGGATTCCCCAGAGGAAAACAACTCGGCGCCGCCTCCCACTCCGAAACACTCTCCCTTATCATCTTGTCCCCGTGCGCCGCCACGTTCCCAGACAGCATCCTCGAAATCTTCGGCAGCTCGCCGGCCGCCACCTCTTCCACCGCCGCCGTCGTCGGAATGCTCTGTATCGCATTCCCAAAGTAGTACTCGTCGACAGGAGGAACCACTCTCCGCCGGCAATTCACCGCCATCCGGAAAGTCGTCGGCATCGATGCCTGAAGATTCTTCCTCGCGCGCGTTACAGATATCCAAACCTGCGCGCACAGCGATTGGAATGAAGAAATCTCTTCATTCAAAAAATCATTTGCTTTTGATTTCAGCTCTCGAATCGCCTCGGGGCGGAAATGAAAGATTCTCTCCCGCAACGGCGCGTCGACGGGGAAGGTAACGGACGGCCCCTTGCCGTCAGGAAAACAGAGCACTGCGGTTGATTCGGCTAAGAAATTGCGGCGCAAGTCTGGAGGGCGGGAGACCGCGGCGAGTTCCGGAGAGCGGCAGAGCTCCGCCCAAGCGTTGAAGAAGTTCCAGAAGGAGGTGCCGTCAACGACGGCGTGGTTGATGGCGCATGCGAGGAAGACGGCGCCATCGCCGAGCTCAGTGAGCTGGAAGGATGAGAGGGGAAGGAAGTGGCCGTCATGGCTGACGGCGGCTTTGAGGGGGAAGAGGTATTTTACTTGGACGGGGACGTCGGAGGAGGGAGGGATAAGGAGAGGGATGGTGAGGCAGGGGGCGGCGGCGTGGGAGAACTCTGCTCCGGCGTCAGAGCAGGATACGAAGATGCGGCCGCCCGCGTCGGTTATGAGGCGGCCAGCGAGTGGAGGGAAGGAGGAGAGGGCGCGGGAGAGGGCGGTTGAGAGGAGGGAGATGAGGGGGTCAATGGGGATGATGGGCGGCGGGAATAAGAGCCCTTTTTGAATGTAATGGCAGGACAGCATGGGGAGGTCGGAGACAGAGAGCTTGAGCTCTAATGGTTGGGATTTCTGGTTGGGAAAGACGGTGGCTTTGGAGAGAATGGTGACCGGAGATGAGGCGGAGGGGGACGAAATAGTGAGGGGAGACGGAGAGAGGGAGGGGAGGGAAGGAGACATGTTGAGGGAGAGCAACTTATTAAAGGCTGCGGCTTCTTTGTTTGGAGTTATTTTGGGGAAAATAGAAAGAGGATTGAGGATTTATATAGGGTCGAAGTGTGGGGGAGTGATGCATGCATTTTGGTGTTGGAAGATTGCTTGTTGCTTGATAGGGGATGTAGTGAGGAATCTTTAATGGTTGGGTGGGTGATTGATTGACCGACACGTGGATGGTTGTCAAGAGGGACGTTCAATATGTGGTCTGTTTTCATTGATCGGAGGTTATATTTCCAGTGGGAAAATTTATAGGTATACCTAATGCACCATTTTTTACGTATAAATGGAATTTTTCTTTAACAAAAAATTGATTGTATCAAAAATAAATTATAGAATATTAATTTTGACATTTTTCAATTAATTTAAGTACTTATTTGTCCATATTCGATACAGTTTTGAAAAATTTCAGTTGTATTTTTTTGTTTTTGACTGGAAAATTCCAACTGGAATGTTGACATGTTTTCCAGTTGAAATTTTTGCTGCAATCCCAAAAAAGACAACTGAAATTTTTTCAGAACTGTATAGAATTTGAACAAATAAGTACTTAAATTAATTGTAAAATTGTTATAATTAATATTCCGTAATTTGTTTTTGTTACAATCAATTTTTTGTTACAAAGAAATATGATTTAAATATAAAAAATTTCATTTGCACGTATAGGATGGTGCATCATATGTACCTAAAAATTGGCCGATCTTTGGGAGCTAGGCATTGGAATTGTTGTTGAAGAGGAGACAAAGAGGGAAGAGAGCACTCCCTCACTCGTTTTGAAAATTGGACAAAAGTTGGGGCCATGCGTAAAGCAGATTGTATTCATATTTGCAGGTACAGTAAGGTGCGAGCGACGCACCAAAAGAAAATTTCATGTTTAGGGCGGACGATGGGGCTCCTCTTTTTCACTAGAAAGTTGTAATATGAAGCTATGATGGTGTTTCGGATCTTGAAAGGGGAAAATATCTAGTCTGGCTCCCTCCCTATCCACTACAGACGAGGAGCTTCATCCTTGACGAGGCTCCCTTTCCCATCACGACATAGCTGAGCTGTTGCGATAAACCGAGCCTTTTTTCGTCTTCTACATTGTACATATCTCGGTTTGCGGCTCTTGTGGCCAACACCTATGGAGATGTTGTCGTGTCTCGTTTCCTCGTCTCATTTTGTGTCTCTTTTACTTGTGTTGTTCAATCTAAGCCCTAGTTTCTAATTGTCGACTCTCATCTAATAATTCTATGTCACCCTCCTTTCAATTCTCCTTAACTCATTGACAGAGTGGGGGTTAAGGATGCTTCATTCAATGCCTTCGGAGAAAAAATGACAAATTTATTCGTCTTCATCCTCTTGAAGCTCTTATACTTGGGATTACTCTTTAGGCTCTTATTATTAGCTCCTTGCTCTCTTTCACTCCCAATAAGAAGCCAAATTCCAACGTCAAGCATTACTTTGATCACCCATAGTTCTAACTAGTCTCTAGTTCATCAAGCAACATTATTTTATCTTCCAAGGGGTAGATCGTTAGAGGCACCTGTTAGGCGTTGTGAGAGTCTAGTCACTAGACATGCTAAAGGAGGGAGGGGTAGACCAATAAAGACTTGGAATGAAACTATAAGGAAATACAAAATGTACTTAGGTATTAGTGAGATTATGACAAAAGATAGGGCACAATGGTGACAAAGGATCCATATATCTGACCCCACTATAATGGGATAAAGTCCTGAATGTTTGTTATTATTGTATCCTCAATGTTTTAGCAATTAGGGTTTCACCGTTCTATAGTGTCATGGACTGATTCATTGAACCATCAGTCAGTCCATGAGCCGCAGAAAAGTTCAACCCGACGTCTCCACCTTCAACATCTTGATCGAAGCTCTATGTCGAGCCCATCAGCTGAGGCCGGCGATCTCAATGATGGAGGAGATGGCCGGACATGGATTGTCGCCGAACGAGATAACGTTCACGAACATAATGTTTACTAATGTTTTCCCTCCCTCTTGCGGGGCCTTAGGCGTAGACGAAGATCAAATCTTTTCTAGCTTCCTCATGTTTTCCTCCACTTCAATATCATTGCATTCACATGGAACGTTCCTTTGAACTACGTGTTTAAAGGATATCGCTTGATGGCTCCGTCATATTCAACTAAAAAACTCAAAACTTGGGAGGCTCGGGGATCGACCATATTTCAAAATATTTGCACACCAAAATACTCGTCCACTTTTTAATATGAGAATAAGGACACGATGTTTTTGCTCCGGTGAATTTGGACAAAAACGCCGCCATCATAAAATGTGTGTTCGACGTGACAACAGTTTTGATAACGTACTAGAAAAGAACCTAACTTTGAACACAAAAGTGGATGAAATTCTTTAGAACTCGTGTGACCTACCTTTTTGCTAAATAAAATTTGTAATTTTGAACATAAAAGTGGATAAAATACCTTATACGAGGCTAGGCGTTCACAGATGACAGTTCATAACACAAGGTGTTGGATTAAATCTCATAAGTGGGTCTTCATGGGTCACATAGACCGCGTGGGCCGTTGTAGGCATTTGATCAATTTAATAGACCGGTGAAGTTTTGGTCATTTATTTGGCGAGGTCTATAATTATTTCTGAAGCGCCTTTGCCAAAGGGTGCGGGATAGTTAAAATACGGGTTATTGCTAGTTCTCATGCGTAGAACTTAAGTCGAATCGATCTGAACCGTCAGATTTGCAATGGGTGGATAATGGTACGGATCCATAAGGCTTAGTGTGGTTCCCCTCTTTAACCTAAGTATATAAAACCCCTCTCCTTTTCAATCTCATATACAAGGTGAGAATAAACCCTGGGCTTAGGTTATACGGAGGAAGAAACCCGCAGCCGCGATTTTTCCTCTTCTGCAGATTGCGATCGGCGAGCGGCGGCCTCCAGCGTTCGTGGTCGTCTCCGGCGAAAGATCCGACGTGGGTAGCAGTCTCCGGCGAAGGTGTTTCACTGTGCTTCCTCTCCGGATCTTGTCCAGCGTCCGGCGTTCGGCAACCAAAGGAGAGCTGGCTGACTTCGATCTCCACGGTTTTCTCCTCTGATGACTTCAAGTAAATCAAGTCTTCTACTCCCATCTTCGATGAGTGATTCTCGGATTACACAACGATCATGATCGTCACTGCCATGTCAAACATAGCTTAGGTGAGATTGAGCATTCATGAAAAACGATTTGTAAGTACCACCCCGTTGAAGACCACCGCGCCCTGCCAAACAGCTATCGTGTATTATTATAAAAAGCATATACAAAAAGAAACAAAGAATAATATAATATGAAGTATTGAAAGAGATCAACGTAACATTTGAGGAGCATAATGAATGGGGGGCTAGCTAGCTATGACGCTACCATGGTCAAGTTCATGCACCTGAATATATTATATATAGAGAGAGAGAGAGAGAGAGAGAGAGTTCATGTCAGCAATAACTCAAGAATCTTACCTACATTTCCACACCCCAGCAATTTGTTTTAGTCCACTATTTTTTTTTTCCAGAGGGGGTCTTTTCACAGCTATACCATCAAGGCATCAACCCCTCTTTTTATAATAATGCATTATATATATATATATATATATTATATATATATATATATATATATATATATATATAATATATATATATATATATATATATATATATATGTATATATATATATATATCTTATATATATATATATATGTAAGTATATATATATATATATATATATGTAATATATCTATACTATATATATATATATGTATATATATATATATATATATATATATATATATATATATATATATATATATATATATATATATATATATATATGAGTGACAGGCACGGGCCTCCGGCCCGATGATCACGCGCCACAGTACCTGGTCGGCAACAGCGTGCTCCGCTCGCCCCACCACCCCCCGGCAGGCTCCGCCCCCCTCCGGCGGGCTCCTACCCGATGGCGACACGCCACAGTACCTGGCCTACGATGGCGGGCTTCGCCCGCCCCCGGAAGGGCGGCCGGCAAAGGCGGCCTTCGCTCATTTTTAGTTAGCGGTAAGTTTCGGGCCTTCAACCGAGATTTTGAGGCTTTGAGAGGGCGAGAGCAGCGTGAGAGGGATAGAGCATCGTGAGAGCGAGATCGGTAGCCTTTTTCTGGGTTCGGGAATGAGGAGAGAGGGAGGGAGGAGGATTTTGAGACATTTTTTATTTGCAGTTCATGATCTTATGATCCTACGGTTCACATTAATTCGATGAATTTTTATTTCATGGTTATTGACAGGTCACACTATTTCTTTTTAATATAGTGTGTGTGTGTGTATATATATATATATACTAGCATCTTCGAACGGGCTCCGCTCGTTCTCGATGCGTCGCTGCGGGGTTCGCCTGCAATCAAGCGAGCTTCGCCCGCTTGACCCCCCGGCGGGCTTCGCCCGCCCCCGCATCTTCAAACGGGCTCCGCCCGTTCTCGATGCAGCGTTGCTGACTTCGCCCACAATCAAGCGGGCTTCTCCCGCTTGACCCTCCGGCGGGTTTCGCCCGCCCCCTGGCGGGCTTTGCCCATGGCACAGCTTTTAATAAAAATTTAAAAAAAAAATTAAAAAAAATTCTATTACATTTTAATAGAAAAATTGATAGGAATTTAATAATTTTATAAATTATAATAAATTTAATATATTATATAATTAAAAGAAACAAAAAAAAAACCAAAATCCACCCCCCCCCCCCCCCCCGCTTCGGCCTGCTCACGCAGGCCGATCTTCTCGGCCGCCGCCGGCGGAGCCGCCGCCGGCCTGCCCGGCGCCCACCGACGAGGGTTGTCCGGCGGCGAGCGAGCAGGGCCACCGCCGACGGTGGCCCTGCCCGTGAGCTCTAGTTTTGGAGCTCACGGGCAGGGCCACCGCCGGTGGTGGCCCTGCCCGCTCGCCGCCGGACAACCACCGGCTGGCGAACCCGCCGGTGGGCGCTGGGCAGGCGGCCGGCGGCTCCGCCGGCGGAGGCGGGGGTGAGCCCGTGAGGGGGCGGGAGGGGGAAAGGGGCATCGGGTTTTTTTTTCTTTTGTCAACAGTGTCAGGTTAGTTGATTTGGATATTTGCAGATCTCTTTTGTTGAATCCAACGGCCCGTGTTTGATGGAGCTTGATCGGACGGTTCAGATGAGTTTTATGGTGTGATCCAAATATGCATATTGTATTAATATATATATATATATATATATATATATATATATATATATATATATATATATATATATATATATATATATATATATATATATATATATATATATATATATATACACACACGATATATATATTATACACTCGCGCTTTTTAAATCTTAAAAAAGCGCGAGGGCTGGACGGCCCGTCCCGGCTATTTTCGCCCCCGCTTTTTACGCGATATAGGTTGCTTGCTTTCAATCGTCATGTCGCCCCATCGTCTAGGTTTAAGCTTAAAAAAGCGCGATCATCATCAAGTATTGAGCGATGCCCCCTCGCCCTATCACTCTCTTCTTCTACCTGTCAAGCAATAGGTGCTCTGGCTGGTTGGATCGTTTATGAAGACGGAACCACCTACCGCAAGATCCATTCGTCCACCCCAGCTGCCCGCTGCTCCCGCTGCCCGTCTGCCCGCTGGTATCTCTTCTTCTTCTTCTTCTTCGACTTTGACATTTTCCGTTGAGCAGTCGAGCTAGACATTTTTCGTCGAGCTCGACATTTTTCGTCGGGCTCGACATTTTCGTCGAGCTCGACATTCTTCGTCGAGCTCGACTGCTCGATGACAATTGTCGAGCTCGACATTTTTCGTCGAGCTCGACGAAAAATGTAGAGCTCAACATTCTTTGTCGAGCTCGACTGCTCGACGTAAAATGTCGAGTTCGACATTTTTCGTCGAGCTCGACTGCTCGACG
Source organism: Platanthera guangdongensis (assembly GCA_039583875.1). Lineage (NCBI taxonomy): Eukaryota > Viridiplantae > Streptophyta > Magnoliopsida > Asparagales > Orchidaceae > Platanthera > Platanthera guangdongensis. Next base: position 166,444,290 of record CM077161.1, read on the forward strand.
AAAATGTCGAGCTCGACATTCTTCGTCGAGCTCGACTGCTCGACGAAAAATGTCGAGCTCGACATTCTTCATCGAGCTCGACTGCTCGACGACAATTGTCGAGCTCGACATTTTTCGTCGAGCAGTCGAGCTCGACGAAGAATGTCGAGCTCGACATTCTTCGTCAAAAATGTCGAGCTCGACATTCTTCGTCGAGCTCGACATTCTTCGTCAAGCTCGACTGCTCGACAAAAATGTCGACCTCGATATTCTTCGTCGAGCTCGACTGCTCGACGAAAAATGTCGCGCTTGACATTCTTCGTCGAGCTCGAGTGCTCGACGACAATTGTCGAGCTCGACATTCTTCGTCGAGCTTGACTGCTCGACAAAGAATGTCGAGCTTCCTCTTCTTCTTCTTCTTCAGTCCAATAACTTTAGGTACATTTCCTCTAATTGTGTCCAAATGATTTGTGTTTGGTTTGTATTTTTCTTTATTGTTTTGATGTAAATGCAACATTATGTTGGAAGTATAATGTATATCAACTTGTAATGTACAACTTCACTTCAGTCGCAATGACTTCTAAGTCATCAAATTCTGAAAGTATGGATGTTTTTGTACCTAAAACGAATATAGATTCTACTGAGCGCAGTGTTACAGAACCATATGTTAGTTTGGTGTTTGAAAGTGTCAATGAGGCGTACTGGTTTTATAATTGTTATGCTCTTAATTTAGGGTTTGGAATTAAGAAAGGATCAACTTCTAAATCATTTACTTCAAGAGATGTTATTGCCAGAAGGTTCGAATGTAATAAGTTTGGGTTAAAGACTTCAAAAGAGGGCGAAGGATCTTCAATGAGAGCACGTCGATTGACAAGAGTTAATTGCAAAGCCAAATTAGATATTCGCAAGAATAAGGACTTTAAATGGGTTGTCACTGGATTTATAAAGGAGCATAATCATGAGTTAGAACTCCCATCAAAGCTAAAAGATATTGCTCACATAATGTACTTCACAAAGATAAGGAAGTTAAAAAATTGATGAATCAACTTTATAGTGCTAGAATGGGTCCTGCTAAGATTGCAAATATTTTAAATGAAACCAATTTTAATAGCTCAATATTTGCAAAACAAGTTTCAGTGCATTTGAGTGAACACCGCAAGAATAACATAGAAAATGAAGGTGCCTCGGTGTTTGCGAATTTAAAGAAGCAGCAAGAGCTAGATCCAAATTTCTACTTTGACATAGAATTGGATTCTAATTTAGTACTTCATTCTTTTTTCTGGGCAGATTCAAGATCACGAAATGATTTTTTAACATTTGGGGATATTGTTGTGTTTGATGTTACTTATAAAACAAACAAATTTATGATGTCATTTGCACCTTTTACAGGTGTAAATCATCATAGACAGTCAATTTTATTTGGTTGTGCTTTATTAGCAGATGAGACAGAAGAAACTTTTCATTGGTTGTTCAACCAGTGGTTAAAGTGTATGTTTGACAAAGCTCCTAAAGTTATAATTACAGATATGGATGGAGCTATGTATAATGTAATTAAAAGAGTGCTCCCGTAAACACGTCATAGATTTTTCTCATGGCATATAGGAAAACACCTAATCGAGCATGTTTTTGAAATCCGAGATATTCATGGGGATTTCAAAAAAGATTATTATGGATGGTACAATAGCAAGGATGTTAGCACAAGTGAACTGAGATGGAAAATATTTACTCAAAAGTACAACATTGAACATAGTAGTTGGTTGTCAAAGATGTGGGATCGAAGACAACATTGGGTTCCAGCTTATTTAAAAGACCATTCTGTTGCTGGAATGACGTCGAGTGGTCGGAGTGAAAGCATTAATGCATTTTTTGATGGTTTTGTAAATTCTAAAACACAATTATTAGAATTTATAACTCAATACGAAAAGGCATTACAGTCACGTCATCAAGCAGAAGAACAAGAAGATTTCAAGACCTTGAATTCCATGACAAACTTGTTAACAAGCTATGCACTTGAAAGAAACGCGTCACAATTTTATACAAAAAATATGTTCAAGCTTTTTCAACAAGAATTTAAGCAGAGCTTAGAATGTTGGTATGAGGAATTAAATATAATTGGTACCAACACGACATTTAGAGTTGGCCTTTCTTGTGAGGAAGTAAGCAATTTGTGCAATGTTATCTACGATGATTGTGATACAAGAATAATTTGTGAATGTGCAAAATTTGAGACAGATGGATTTTTATGCAAACACATTTTGCACATAATTGTTAAGAAGCATTTACAAAGTATTCCTAACTTATATTTATTGAAGAGATGGTCTATTTTTGCTAGAAGTCAATCAAACAATGTAAAATTGGTTGATAATAGCGATATTGTGACGCACATGATGAAATGGAAACTAACTAGTACTCAAACAAAGATTTTCAATCATGCAACTGTATCAAAGGAAGCATATGAACTTGTTATGTCAACATTAGATGGATTGTTGGAGAATATAACAGATTCATTACACTACTTAGAACCTACAAGTATTGCCAGTCAAGTAGGGTCAACTCCATTTATTTCAAGATTGTATGGTATTTCTATTCGAGATCATGTCATTGTGAAAACTAAAGGAAGACCAAAAATTGCATCAAGAATTGAATCGGGTATAGAAACCTCTCAAGCACAAGGTAAAAAAAAGAACTTGTGGTACATGTGGCAGAAAAGGGCATTACTCAACAACATGTCTCGATTTGGGCGCTGTCCGGGAGCGTTCTCGCCCAATGACGGAGCAGCCGCCACCGGGACCTGCGGAGTCTCCCACTCGCCTCTTGCCGAGAAAGTCAAGTGGATAGTCTGCAAGACCTCCCGCCTGAAGTCCTCCAACATTCCCAACGTCACCCCACTCTCCCGAGAGGGAGAACCTCCCGAGCCAGCTCCTTCTCCTCCACCTCCGGCCATGAGACTTGACTTGAGATTTTCTTGTATCGGCTACGGCCCACGCTCACTGCACCAGAAATGTTGAAGCCAAAAACTGGCCTCAACGAACGTTCGAACCTTGGGGAGTAGCCCGCACCTACTTCTCCCAGATCTCAACCCAAGACCAGCGACAAATAACCAGGAACTGACCCAAAACCCCAGCTAGGAGGTCCCTCCACTATCCCGGAAACTCTCTTAACACTTCCCCTCCAAGGCCAATTGTTGGGCTAGGAGTACCTCAGAAAACTCTAGAGGGCTAAAATGAGAGTATGAGGAAAAAACCGCCTTCTGAGGTATCTTGTGGGTTTATTTATAGTTTTCCAACTACTTGTCTACAAAAAGTGTATTCATGTTACCCTAGAATTACTAAAATGCTCCTGAGCTGGCCTGCCAATAGCCAAAGTCCGCTATTCTAAGGAGTTAAATGCAGACCAGGGGTATTTAGGTAATTTCAGGTCTGGGTCCCACCATGCGAGAGCTCTTCCTGCTGAGCTCTACGAGAACCCTATTTGCTCTAGGCGCGAGCCTTCCCGCCTACCCTGGGCGGAACCAGAAGCATCACTCAACGCCCAAAAGCCTCCGGAAGCATTGAATGGAGAAGCATCACTCAACGCCAGAGGCTGGCGGGGGCGTTGAGTGGGGAAGCATCACTCAATGCTAAAGGGCTGGCGGGAGCGTCGAGTGGAGAAGCCTCACTCAGCGCCAAAGGGTTTCCTCCGGTCCGAGGCGCGAGCCCTTTCGCCTCCCCAAGTTCTGCCATGACCTAAGCCTACAATCTGCGCTCGACAAACTGTGCCCTCAGTTCGACAAAACGAGCTCGGCGAACTATGCTTCTTAACCCCATGGGCAAGAGCCTTCCCACCTACTCGCAGCGAGAGCCCTCCCGCCTATTTTCTTACTTAACCCAATTGTCTTCCCGAAACTAGCCTAATCTGGGTCCTTGAGGGGACCTTGGTCCTACCCAACGAATATGGGGTTGTACAAGCATAGACTCCCTCCGGCTCCTGCCGCACTCGCCGAATCTCTTGGGGACGGATGATTCTTTCTGAGCTTGGGTAAACCTCGTAATAGCGGGATTGTGTACATCCCCATACGCCGGCGAGCGGGATCGGCTGGAGCTAGCCCAGCTTTTGGCACGGTCCGAATCCCCAGGTAAGTCATCCAGGGGATAGTGAGTGCAGTGTTGGTGCTCAGCTCGCCCGCGTCGGAGGGTAAAGCATGTGCGGGGGCGAGTGGAGTAAGCGGGCTCGCACTCGCCCCTAAAGAAGGGGGGGGGTCTCGTGATGTGTGA